>VZRU01006493.1:8712-27664 GCA_013398155.1 Pedionomus torquatus | reverse complement strand
GAGTTGGGGTTGTTTGGCCTGAAGAAGGGAAGATTCCAGGGAGGCCTTCCAGTACCTGAAAGGATCCTGCAGGAAAGCTGGAGGTGGACTTTTTATATGTATTGATAGGAGAAAGGGTAATGGTTTTAAACTGGAAGGGGACAGATTTAGATTAGATACTAGAAAGAAATTCTTTACTGTGAAGGCGTTAAGACACTGGAACAGGTTGTCCAGAGATGTTGGGGAAGCCCCATCCCTGGAAATAGTCAAGGCTGGATAGGGCTCTGAGCAATCTGGTGCAGTGCAAGATGTCCCTGCCCATGGCAGATGGGTTGGAACAAGACCGTCTTTAAGGTCCCTTCCAACCCAAACCATTCTATGATTCTATGAAAGTCTCCCAAAAGCTGATATGCTCTGGAAACTTGTGGTCCTGTTGAATCTGAGATAGTTGATAAACTCAGAACAGCAAGAATCTGTGCACTGTGTCCCAGGCCTTCAGCACACAAGAGTGTCAGCACCGGGTTTTATAACTCAGACCACAAAGAGGTGGTGGCTGCTATGTGCAGATACAGACCACAGGCTACAGAGTTTATATATGCCTGGAGAAGGAAGGGACTTCTGACCACCTTCCTAAAAAACACTAGTACATTAATACAGCTGTCTCCTTCTCAGTAAACACCCAGGACTGGCCTCCCCACTGTTGCTCTAGCTGGGTAAAATGAAGGACTGAGGGGAATAATTGAATGGGCAGTACCAATAGTTACCTGATATTAATATTAACAGCACTTAATATTATTTATTTATTTATTTTATTATTTTATTTTAATTATTTTTATTATTATACCTGCTATTAATAATCAAATCATGACTTGATTATTAATGTGAGAAATGGGCTTAAAGTTTTGCTTCAGCTACTTTGTATCCTTTGGTCAAGATATACATCCTGAGAGGCCTCTTGAGATAGCAAAGTCTCATGACTGGCATTCCTTGATAAAATCACCAATATCTCTGTACTACTGAATACTGTGATTGGTCAGCAGATGTTGTCTGGACAAGGGAGACAAAAGGAATGAAGCAACTAACCCAAGGCATCTTCTAGACAATGACTTCTTGGAATGGGAGTGTTAAGAGGTAAAGAGGTGCAAATTGAATCAGGTTAAGGGGTGCGGGAAGTATGTGAGCTCTGACTTCTCAACCAATGAGAGGGGAGACAGGAAGATAAGCGACCGGCGTAAAATGTATAAAAACCTAAAAATGGAAAGAGAAACTGTGCATCTAGCCTGGAGATGCACCCAATACAGTGTTGTTCCCACAATTTCTAATAAACCCTTTTGTACTTTGTTTTTAACCTTTGCTTCGATGACTTTCTCCTCTCTTACATTTTACAAGTGAGCTGGCGTTTATCACATTAATAATATAATGTGTTCCAATAAATATTGGTGGTAGTCTGTATCTCTCCCTGGCTGGTTCTCCTGTCTGGAAAATCTACCTCTTTTTCCCTCATAGTTATAGACAAGGAAGGAATGCAAAGAAGATGGCACACTGTCCCTATATAGGATAGGGGAGTGTGAGAAATGGACTTAAAGTTTTGCTTCAGCTCCTTTGTATCCTTTGGTCAGGATACACATCCTGAGAGGCGCCTTGAGGTAGCAGATGCTCAGGACGGGCCTTCTGATAAAGTTGTCAATACCTTTTTCCTGGTTGGAATATACATCCTGAGAACTGCCTTGAGTTAGCAGATTCCCAGGACTGGCCTTCTCTGGTAAAATTGTCCATACCTTTTTCCTGGTCAGAATATACATCCTGAGAACTGCCTTGAGTTAGCAGATTCTCACGACTGACCCTTCCTGATAAAATCTCCAAAACTTTTGTACTATTGAATACTGTGATTAACAGATGTTGTCTGGGCATGAGAGATAAAGAGGTGCAAATTGAAACAAGTTAAGCGGTCGGGAAGGATGTGAGCTCTGACCTCTCAACCAATGAGAGGGGAGACAGGGACATAAGCGGCAGGGTAAAATGTATAAAAATCCCCAAAATAATGAGAGAATTTGTGCATCTAGCCTGGAGATGCACCCGATACAGCGCTGTTTCGAAAATTTCTAATAAATCCTTTTGTACTTTGTTTTTAACCTTTGCTTCGAAGACTT
The DNA here is from genome assembly GCA_013398155.1 of Pedionomus torquatus. Classification (NCBI taxonomy): domain Eukaryota; kingdom Metazoa; phylum Chordata; class Aves; order Charadriiformes; family Pedionomidae; genus Pedionomus; species Pedionomus torquatus. The sequence continues at coordinate 25,535 of VZRU01006493.1, read as the reverse complement.
TGTCCTTTCTACATTTTACTAGTGAGCCGTCGTTTCTCACAGGAGGAAGGGAAGATGCTGTATGGAAGGAGGCGGGAGGGAAGCAGGCTGCTACAAGGGCTGCGAAAGAGAGGCCAGCAACATATCCCAGGCATCTTGAGCTAACTGAGGTCAGTCACGACATCTAGATATTGATAGAAATAGGATATGTATATTAACAATAATGGTGGCATTAAACTACCAAGATCCTTAGATGGACAGTGCTACAGGACGTTCTGCCTCTCATTCAGAGTACAGCAGATATAAGTGGGTAGTAATAACAAGATTATCAAGTATTTCTGCCCCCAGATGTTTGCAGAGACTAACTCATTTTTGCTTGCAGTTTAATTTCTGGAATCAGAACACCTCAGTCCACAGATTTTTTCTGTCATTAGTCGTGTTAATTGGCTCCTGAATGGACAATAAAATGTTTGCCTGTATGGTCTCCAGCCCTGTTGCTAAGAGCTATATACAGTAACAAACTGTTCACATAAATTTCACATTTCTCTTAGCTAAAACCCCAACAGGAAGAAAAAAAATCTGCTGACATTGATAAAGAATTTGAAAAAGCTCCTATGGTTTTTGCCATCCCAGACTGCCAGTTTATAGTCTGGGAACATTATCGCAGCTTCATTTCCACAACAAAAAGGCTCCATTCTTTTCTTAAAGGTTTGACCGTTCATCCTGTCCTTGGTGTTTTGCATCAGAAATGCACTTGTGTTGTCAGCTTTTCTATTAGCACTCACTTATCGAGGGTGCCAAAGAAAAGTCTAAGCAAAGGACAAGTGTCTAACAGGTTACTATAGTTTCTTTTGTGCTCTTAAAATTTGCAGACTTCAGGCGTTTAAAAATGTAATTACCATTTGTGCATATGATAAATTTAAAAATTGGGTGAACTTTTCACACTCCAATGTTAACAATTTCCATTGTCTGCTCTCCAGTAAATTTCAATCGCTTGTTATTTTTACTCTAGGGATTTTTGCTGGGCTGTAATCCTGCTGGGTCGTACTAGACATTTTACAGACACAGAACAGGAAACAGACATTTAAATTTTCAAGGTAAATCCAACAAAATGCAAGGTATTTTCCCCCCAAAGGTGAAAGAAAATTTCAATTATTGCAGGCTGGGAGGTGGGAGGCATTTTGCTAATACTACATTATTCATTTTTTTGTTCACTGTCATTTCATAAAATCGTTCAGTTACAAGTTATGAAAATGTATCAATAATCCATTTATGCTATGTCAACTTGCTGTGCAAAACACACTCCCATAACCAAATTAAATATGATATTGGAACATTTAAAGGAACGGCAAAATTAATGCAGTTGAGGATGGAGACATTCTATAGCCAAAGAGATCAAATGACAGTGTTCCTCCATCAAAGTTCCCCAATTAAATTCCAGAACGGACTAATTGATAATGGAAATTAACATCTGATGGTTACTTGATGTCCTATGAGAAGTAAGTCCAATGGTTGTAGTGTTGTTTAGTTTGAAGCAAACTGGTGTCTATAGCACAAAACTTACCAGTTGACAGCCTGGTTGGCAATCATCAGCAAATTTAATGACTATAGCATTAGCCTCTGGTGCCAGCATTTGCCGGCCAGAGGTAAAACAATATCAGGAAATCTACACTGTGTGTATACTGCAGTAATAACCTCAACTTCATTCTCTGAGGCTGCCAGGGTGTCACCTATCAAAGGTGCTAGTTACGGTCCTTAAAAACGCAGTTGAAGCTTTGTCTGCAGGATATTACACCAACTTGAGCAATCAGAATTGGAAAGAGACAGAATTAAGTCACTACCACTGAATTTTCTTGACGTGTCTCTTTAAAGATCGGTGCCCAAGAGAAAAAAAATGCTGCAACATAGAATTTGAGAGTAAACACCTCAGCATTTTAATAACTGCAAAAGCCATTTTTGGTGGAATGCCATGAACATTATTGCTATAAGATAAAACAAAGGACAATCCTATAAAACAGTACATAAAAAACCAAAGACATTACTTGTCACACTGCTTATTTCAGGGCTAAAATGCTGGCTACATGTTCCCAATGCACTATTTTAATGTTCCCAGATGGCTTCTGCAGGGAAGTGCTTACTTTTTCTCACAAAGGAATGCGACTATCTCTTCATCTAACATGATTCATGTAGGAAACACAGAAAAACACTTTTTCTCACAAAGGAATGTGATTATTCCTTCATCCAACACAATTCACATAGGAAACACAGAAAAACTGTCTTCCTAATACCTTTTTCCTTCCCATCTCCCCAGGCTGATGAGACAAAAGGATGCTAATTGCAGATCACTAACACTGATATGAGATTTTTTGGGAAGCAAACTAAATAAACGTTGGAATCGAAGTGACAGTAAATTCAGTTCAGAAGCTTCACCCTATCTGTAGTCCCTTGAGTATGTATGTGCTGGTGTCAGGTGTGAGCATCATGTCAGCATTAAAGGCATTAATCTGCCCGTTAATGTTAGAGACAGGATGAAGAAAGAGAACCCAGAATATTTACCTCTCCCCAAATGGCAGGGAGCTTGGAAAGAAAAGGCAATGAAATGAAGATCCTAGGAGTCAAAAAAAGCAGGGAGATTGTAGGTAAATTCAGAGAGGTTCTTGGAGGGACAGATTATCCAAGGCATTCAAAAGAATTACAGATTAAAACGCATGAAGCAGTTGAAATTATGGCAATTGGAGGAAAATGTGGTTAGAAAAGAGAAGGTGAAGATGAGTTTAGCAAACTAGTTTTAGGTAACAGCTAACGTGCGTTTGGAAATGAAGGCAGAAATGTACAAGTAATTTAAATAAGTAATTTAATTAATTAATAAGTAATTTAGTAATTTAAATGGAGAGGCAAAAGAAGAATGAGAAATCAAAGGTGACATTAAGGCTACAAGAGAAGGAGGACAATCAATTTTTGAATAAATAAATAAGGGAGAAAAGAGCATCCTTGGGATAGCTAAGTCTTATCTGAAGGGAGCTTGAGATGGCATGGTAGCAGAAGAAACTATGATGGGGAGAAAAAATTCACAACAAGAAAAAAGAGTTGTAAGTAACAGAAACTGTTGGGGAGGATGAGTTAGTCAAAATAGAGACTATATAGATAAAAGGAGGAGGACTGAGGGCAAAAATCTGATGGGTGCCAACAGATAGTGCAGAGGGAGTGGGAGGATCTACCAGAGGAGGTGCTAAGAGAACAGTGTTTGAGGTAAAAGAGTAAATCAGAGAGCACAAGCTTCCTAAAGGATAAGGTGGAAAAGAAGATGTGGAGAAGTGCCACTGGTCCTGAAAGATGCATTAAGGAGGATCTGAAAGGGAAGAAGCCCTTTGACTTGTCTAGGAAAGAACATTGGTGAAGGGAGTCTCAGCGCATACTAAAACCAGATAATAAAGTCTGATAAATGCTAGCTGGAATGAACGTTTGAAAGTCTAATTTGGTGTGGGAAAAGCTCAGGGCTGAAAGTGGTGCAACCATGTTTCTAGGCTGACTGAAAGAAGCCAGAGAACTGAGGCAGGGCAGCAGAGAAACGCTGAAGAATGAGGACATGGGGCAGCAGAACTGTGTCACACAGGGAGTAGAGAGGTAATGCCACAGAAATCTTATCCACCAGGGCACAGAAAGCAAGGGAAGGTTGCCTTTAACTAAGAGACAAACAGAAGAGGTAGAAAAATCAACGTAGTTTTAATTGTCTTTAAGGAGATTTTGCTATTTAATATTAGCAAAGGATTGCATACTTCGAAACTGTCCCCTGCAACTGCAAGATCCAGAAGTCTCAGATGTAGTGCCATATTTTAAACTGATGCTATAGTTGACCTTGTTTCCTGAAGGAGAGACAAGAGATTAACTTATATGGAAGCTTTCCAGCCACTGAAAGTACAAGAGAACTAGAAAAAATATCATAAAATCTGTCTCAGTTATGGGGCAATTGAGCCATTAGCATTGAAGTGAAAATATTTTAGAGAATCATTAGGGTTGATTAATAGATTTACAGGCCCTGAATTACAGAATAGGGACCCCTATTTTCAGTCTTTCTGATGAGACTACAGGGACTACTGAGGCCACATCGGCCTCAAGGCTGAAGTATAAAGGTAGGCTGCTTTTGATTTCTCTCAGTAACTATAAGATTGGCTTACCTGGGATGGTCTGAGAGGAGAACTTGTGCCTAGATGATTAGTTTAGGAAGTCAGTATGGATCTGTTATAGTTTTACAGTCATTAAATAATCATGACAAAGGAGGCCAACTCCCAGTTTCCAAGTTACTTGTGGCTTAAGGAAAGATTTATGTTGCTCAGAAGGGCTGATGATGAGACAGGCTCTATTTGCACCTTGGCACCAACTATTTACACCCTGGTTCCAAGGTGAGGTGCAACAACGATGTAGTGTGCTGTACTGGTACTACACCTGTACTGCCGTAAAGGCTACAGCCCCCTAACAAATTAAATTAGTTTTCCTCAGACACTAAAATATCAGTGCCAGCACAGTACATAGGTGCTCTTTGTCATAGAATAAGTTGTTGACCTACAGTAAACCACTGACCAAGGTTGTCAGGCTGGCTCATATCTTAATGTGAAATATAAAAGTGACTTTATGTATCCAACATTGAAAATACTAGGACATTGACCCTATAACCAACACGAAATATATCCTTGCAGATGACACCTAACTTCCCTGCAACACGATAAGATAAAGAATTCTAAAAAGAGATTTCTAAATATATTGTTCTCTCTTCCTTGTGTAGAAGAGTACCAAATAATAAAAGATGTAAGAATAAAAAATGTTCCCAAAGAAGGCCACCTACAACTGCGTGCCTTAGCATAATTATGTTCATTTAGTAGGACAGTGATTTATCTATTCTACAGACCTCTTGCAGGCTGATCTTGATAAAGATGTTAAACAAGCAATACATTTTTAAAAAGTGACCACCCTTCAAATCACACAAACCTAAAGACTGAATTTCATCTGCTTTGAAAATTAATTTCTTATGTCACACAAAATCAGCAACACAGTAGCCAGCTTTCTATTTAACAATGGCATGGTAGGAGGATACTTTCAGGTTGTTGGTTTTTGGGTTTTTTTTCCAAAGATTATATACGCTTTATGGCATAAGTACAGAGGCTGCCTAGCCTCATTGCGAAGCTGGGTTGACAATAATTTCAGAGAACCTATGTAAATCTAGATAGATTTACATGTAATGTAAATGTAATGTAATGGTTAATAGCATGTGACTTTCTCACAACTCAGATCCACTTATATCAAATAAGAGGCAAGAACTCTGGTAAAACTTCTTGCCAGAAAGAAATTCAGAAAATATTTATCTCATTTGCACTAGATATAAAGATATCTATTATTATCTATTATTAAAGATAATATTATAGATATTAAGATAATCTGATTATCTATTATTAAAGATAATAATTTCGCTCCTTTTGTCTCTCTTGTAGATGTTGACAGACCCTCTAACTTTGTTTTGAAATCTTCACTCAGAGAAAAGCTAAAGAAAGTATAAGAGGATGATAAAATCTGGCAGATGAGGTTTGGTGCAAAATGCTTGAAAACCAAAAGCACACATGACTGATGAAAAGACACGGCATCCTTAGTTGCATCAGAAATCTAGAGAGAAGGTGACTGCACGCAACAACTCACAAACCCATAGTTTTTCCTATGATTCAGAAACCAGTCATCACAGTTGAAAGATATGCTGGGCACCAGAAGTCTAGGACATACTTCAGGTTGTGTTTTAGTGACCAGTATTCTTTAATAATAGCTGGCTGTTTAGTAGAAAATAGCTGTGATCCAATTGCAAGCCCTTGTGAGTTTATTCTTGAATGAAAAAGCAACATTTAACCATGTAGTCAACGGTGTGTGGTGGTGGCTCTTCAGGAGCTAAGAACCACATGGCTACACGGCTGAAACATTTTCTTACTTATATTACTAGGGTACCCATACTGACGGTGCATGGTAACTAGCAATTTTGAAGCTTTCATTGTATTTGTTCTATGAATCATCATAGGATTTCACTGTTCAACATTCTTCTGCTGGCCCCTTTAAGTAGCAGCTAAATGACAAAACTACGCAAATGATCATTTTATAAATGAGAAGAAATACACCTAGGGAGAACAAATGGAACTCAGGATTTGGGGATTTACATTTCACTTATTTTAAAACTGCTAGAATTCTAGTTAAGTCTAAATATATACATTTATATATATATATTTAGCACCATAATTTTTGTGGGATCTACAAATCTGTACTTCATGCTTATAAATTCTTTCCTGCTACTAACCCTTTCTTCAAACTGTCCTGACCTGGATGGGTTTAGGAGCTGTCCCAGGGATATTTCAGCCATTAAGGTGACATCGGAGCTCCCTTTCCTTGCCCTGCCCCACTTCACCTGAGTCCTGAAGGTATTACCCCACTGCAATTCTCACCAGAGCCTCACTGAGGAGGGAGGAAAAGGAGAGGGTATCCCCAGAGGCACAGACAGACAGACCCTGCAAGGCCTTGAGGGCAGGAGGAAGGACCAGGCAGAGCAGTGCAGCGCTGGGCAAAACAAAAGGAGTGAGGATATCATACAAGAACAAGCATCTAATAATCCTGGTGCTGTTGCTTAGTGGATAAGTTCAGGATCACCCCTCCCATTTGTTGCCCATCACAACTGAAACGTTTGTGTCGGTTTAGCTATGCTAACAGAGGCCTCTAGCGGGAGGACAGCAAATGCCAGACAAACATCTGCTGCAAGGATAGTTGAAATGGTTTTACACAAAATTCTCCGTCAGAGTTGTGACTGTTCAGTGGACACAGGTGATGTGGGTTCCCATCCCTAGCTGGTACAGGACAGCAAACAAAGAAATGCCATGGACTAGCCAAGCCTGGGACCTGGAGGGTCATGAAGCAGAGCTGGAACCAAGGTCACTTATTCCCAAGAAGAGACAGGGTAGAGCTAATAGTGTGCAATGGTCACTCCACACATGCATGCCCAGGATATTATGACCAGAGGTGGGTGAGCTTTGATGAGCTTTCAGCAGCAGGGCAAATCAGAATGTGAAGATGCTGTGTGGATGAAGACAATCTCACTGTACAGCCACCCACTGACCAAAGAAGTTCTAAAAACAACCTTGTCCTACTATGCAGGGATTTAAAGCATAAGCTCTGACATTAATCCCTAACATTATCATAATCTTCAACATTAAATAGTTACCATTTTATTTCAACTCTACGGGGATTTCCTAGAATTTCTTTCCTCAAGAATGGCTAAAACATTTTCAATACCCTTGGCACCAGTCGGGCATGTGTGATATATACGGGTCCTGCTCCTTTACTCCACTGTATCAGTTTTATACCAGTGTAAACCTGATGCAACAGAGAACCAAGCCTCCAACCTCTGTGTTTGCATCACCAGTCCTTAGCTTTAGCACAGATGAATATAAATCAGTGTATCTGCTTCTTATTTCTTGTCTCTCTTATCTCTAGAGGCAAATTCATTTTGGAAAGGTGCCCTAGGGAGCAGAAAAGACTGTGTGTGTTCAGCTTTTGTGATAGTTGTTGCTTCTTTGATCACAAGATTACACAGTAATCTCAACAATAAAATAAACTCCAAATAAAGTATCCTCCAAGTTTTAGCTGTGTGAAGAAAAGCCTCCCCAGTGAAGATTTTGAAAAGAAATAGGAGGTGATGGAGAGGTTAATTTGGATGTATATTTATTCTTAAGGTGATTGGGAGCACCACTACTGAAGAAAAGGCGTTGAACCTCTCTGTTGGTACTTGAACTCAATCACTAGCAAAGGCCCTATCATTAAGTCTACAGCAGTGGTCCACGATTCCCAGGAAGGAAGGCCAGTGAGCAGCTGATGTGACCACTGCACATGTGCTGTCCTCAGCAGCACACACCAGATGGGTATTATGTGTTGTTCTATCCTCTTCTCTCCCATCCTCTGCTTCTCTTTGCACAAAACAGACCTTTAAAACTGCCTTTGTGCCTCCCTTCAGCCCCAAACTTCAGTGTTTTCTCCTGGTTTCTAAAAGGAGATGCAAGTATAGCCTTGTATAATAATTGTTTCCTAAAGCTAAGTTCTACGAAAACAGGTAGATGCTTAGTGAAAACATTATTTCACTTCTTTCTTGTTCATGCTGCAGAACAGTACCCTATTTTATACACACACACAACTATAAGGACCCCTGTCTCTGAACAAACATATGCTGATGCCTGAATGTTTGTGGTTAAACTGATGAGTGAGCTGGAAGTACAAGCTGCTGGTATGAAGAGGGGTTTGGAGGCAGGTATGTGTTTCTCACAGCTGTTACGTTTTCCATAGCAGACACAAAATTTACTCTTTGAAAAGACACTTCCTTTTTGAAATTGTTACTGGCTTTGAGAAAAATAACACATTTCAAGCTTTCTTCACCTATTATAAGGAAACACAAACAGGATACAAACAACATTTTAAAAATTCTCTGCCAGTCACCTTTAAAAACCTGCAATTTTCTGTAAAAGGATTCTGCTGCATTTTCTTCCATTAAATTCTTTCTGTCTCATGTCTCCTCAGTGCTGCAGTGCAGTTCTAGGAATCATCTGAGCTGGAGTCAAATAGTTTATTTTCAATGATGATATGAAAAGTTGTGCTACATTGTCCTAGGAAGACAAGGAAACTAAAACCAAAACAAAACTTAAGATACAAAAGAATGCCAGGGTTAACAAACTGTAGAGATATATTTTTTCATAAAGGTATACTTAAAAAACATGTGAGAGAACCCAAAACGTTAAAGTTCTCTTCTCTACTTACATGTCTTTTCTGGTAGATGTTCCAATGAAGATCGAGCTGAAGAAAATAAAGCTACCATAAGAAAAGTCCCTTTCATCATTAGACAGTCGTCCTCAGCTACAACTTTTTGACTGCCTGTCATGCAGATCTCTTCCTGAAATGTAAGCCTGCAGCCAGCGCCATCAGTGGTAACATCTCCCCAGACATTCCAAAGGGACCTTTATCTGGTCTACCTGGGTGCATTTATCTTCATATTTGTTATCTAACATTTGGACATCAGGTTCAAAACAGTTGTCCAAGAAACCTCTTCAGTCAGTAGAGGGAGACATGTATCTTAAACGGGCAAAGATACACATCTCAAGATGTGTGTTTACCACCAATAACACCACCCTCTGGATGTACCCGTGTCAGCCCACCAAATGTGAAGACAGATAGTTTAGACAATCTTGACTTTCAGGTGACACCAGTGAGATGAAGCTCACCACAAATGTACTGTTGCAATGGGGCTGCTGTAAGGCTCAGATTCTCCCCACCTTTCTTCAGATACATTTCCAAAGAATCTAGGGAGAAGTCACTTGCCCGAGGGACTTTGTATAGAGACAGGAGAATGACAGGCACATTCTGAGAGTGAGCTGCACAGAAGAACATGACAAAGGCACTCTTAAAGTCTATTCAGGCGACCCAATATCTGCTGAGATACTCTAGCAGGAGGCAAGAGTGAGTATTCTCCATTTCAGACAACCTGGACAAGTGGTTAACTTTATGTAGGATGAATCCCAGCTTAAACCCCACTAAACTGTGGATTTCCACATCTTCTGTACAGCATTAACAGCAATGTCTTACAACAATACCCAATAATAAGAAAAATCCATAGTTGTCTGAAATAGTAGCTCTTAGAGAGTTTTTTATAGCAGAAAAAAAAACAGATGTTGACTTTATGGATGTGATAAACTATTTTAAAAATTGTAGTACAATAGGATTTCAGCTGTTAACACAGAATCTGCAAAGTAATCTGTATGTGTCCAAGGAGAGAATTTGTCCTTAATGGCTGCACTTCTGCTTATTTTTAAGTGGCAGCTTAAAAATGTCAGCCAGCATAAAGTACTGGAGCCAAGAGGTCTCTGGCTATGTTTATTAATTTCAGTGCAGAGCCATTTTAGCTTTGGGTTTTTTTGCCATTCAGAGGTCTGTGCATCATATTGCCCAGTATTTCTGCTGCAGCAGCATGGTGCATGGAGATGTGCACAGAGCTTGTGTGTCAGACAAAAGCTGCTGAAGTGTTTCTGGCCCATTGCTTGTCCTTGAAAGTATGAAAGTCAAGTATCCAAGCAAAATATCCAAATCAGCACACCAGGAGTCTGGCTAACCCCATAACTTCATGTTATGGCTCTTGTCCACCCCACAAACTGTGCTTACCTGTAGGACTACTCTCAGGGATAAGCAGACTCAAGTGACAGCATAAATACCTTTCTTTTACCAATCTCCCATAGTCTAAGTCCCACTCTGAAGTACAGCTCCTTGGTTATTTCTGCTATTGCTAGTTTCACTGCTGTTAGCGCAGTCCTGACGGATCACGGCACAGGAAAGCAAACACTGTTGCTAAACTAGGCTGGCCTCCACCATGCAAAGACTCAAGGCCAGATTAGTCCAGTCCTTCAGCTTAACTCTACATACCTCATTAGTTAAAATCAAACACCCCATTCTTCTCCTCCTTCTCCCTTCTCATCCTCCTCCTCCTTCTCCCTTCTCATTCTCCTTCTCCCTTCTTATCCTCCTCCTTCTCCTACTCTCCTTCTCCTTCTTCTCCTCCTCCTCCTCCTTTGACTGCATCTCCTTGCTCTCTGCAAGGCACTTCCTATTCATTTGTCCCCTTTCATCACTAAGGTAAAAACAGGATTTTAATAACATCTGAGGAAAACATAAGCAAATAATACATAAAGAGAAATTATTAATATGAAGTAGTGTAATTCATACAAATGAATCGGTCTAAAAGCTACTTTTCTTCCTATACACGGATGAAGATTTCTATGTTTCTAAAGAATATCCTTACAAATGCATACAAGTCAACTTTGAGGCTCTCCCTGGGCTACTGTGGACATTTTCCCATCACCAGTGATTTTCAGGTTTTCCAACAGCAATTAATTTTCTTCTGTGCTAAAGTAACAATATGAATGTAAACTTACCTTACTTTGAAGGAACATTAAACCAAAATTTATAACAGCATGCAGTTTTTAACTGCTGGGAGCTGAGAATAATATATACAGGAAGTTTACTGGAAAGCTCAGAGCTATGGGATTTCTACATATTAGTTATGACACCTCTGGGAATATTTAGATTTTTAATCTATTTTTGAATCTATTTAGATTTTGAATCAGAACTTAGGTTGGCTTCAGGGTTACCATTCTTACCCTGAAATAAGTATTATCATGCTAAAGGCAAATAGTACTGCCTTGTTCCTGCATAAGAAAAACTTCATTTCTATAAAAAATAATGTGCTGACTAGGTGAACTTCTCTGCTGTGGTGAAAGATTGTATAAGGTTTATGCAAAACCTTATTCTGAGGCTACGTAAAAACCTCAGAATAGGATGTGAGGGGGTGTTCATACATATATGGCTTTTACCCTCAAAATGCTATACTGATAAAGGCAACAAAAAACTGAGATTGTTGTGCCCCAGTTAGCTTGTTAAATGTTCACACTGATATAGTTACTAACTGAAAAAACAACTCTTGATGTGGAAATTGTTACATACTGGGGTTAGAGATAAGCAGGATTTGTCAGATTGAAACTAGTACATAGGTAAGTAAGTGGGTACATGATTATCTACTAGTATTGTTTCCAAATTTCAACCAAAGGCAATTAATCTCCTTCTTGGAATAGAGGAAGCAACAAGATAGGAAAAACAGTTATTTATTCCATATTAAACAATTTAGATGGGTTTAGCCGCTTTAGGCTTCCAATGCCTTCAAGTACGAATTTGGAGCCTGGCATAATGCTAGCATGATCCTACTGATCTGTCTTTGGCTTTCTTTGTGAAATGCTGCCTGCAGCAGAGCAAGCTGTTAGCCTGAATTTGAAAGGAAATGAGGCTTATTCAATTAAGGTCTCTGTCAATCCTTCCCTAATAACTTTTGAACCAGATGGCCAGTTTGAAAAAAAAATAATAATAAGGGGACTGAAGTCTCTGCAGTCTGAAGTTCCTAAAAGCTTTCATAAAAGAAGCAAATACAAGAAGAAGGAAGAAATAAATATTGCATACCCAGAAGAGAAGACAAGTGAGCTCAAGTTACCTGTTGTGTTTGGTCTGCCAGGCAGCTCCTCAGCAGTGGTACAGCCAGGGAATAACTACCCTGGAACATCCAGGGAACTGGCATCCCGTCAGTTCTGGACCAGCAACAGCACATGTTTTCTCTTGCCTTGCGCGTGGAAGGAAACTGAGGACAAAGTGGGAAAAAAAGGGTTTAAGGGACACAAAGAGGAAAAAGACAAATTGTTAGAGGCTGTGAGGGAGGCCAGGGCTCTCCCAGGTGAGGGTAGAGGGAATATGTAGAAACAGACACAAATTGATAGGAAATGAGATTTAAATAGTTCTGCTGCTCAAGTGGCTTCCTGCTTATTAAAAATAATCATTGTGGTATCACACATAAGTCTTTTTTCCTCAACTGACCTTTACCAAGAAGGTCACAAAAATTGTGGTATGTATATATATATATATATATATACACGCATATATACATCTATGTATTTAGATCTGATCAACCTCCTTTACCTGAATCTCAGGTACATAAAGATATTTCTAGTGGCAACAAGAAGGGCACTTTGGATAAGAGGAAGAACAACAATAAAAAGTGAAAATTCTCTCTCTTTTTTTTTTTTCCCTAACTCTAAGATGAAATGTCTGTGTGCAGTATTTAGATTTTAAATACTTTGAGCTTTTTTGATATACCTATTACGGTGGAAGCTCTTGCAGCAAATTAAAACTGATTCTAAAATATCTACAATATTATCAGAGTCAAGAATTCCTTTATCTTTTGTACCACCTCAATAGAAGGTGAGCTTGAAAAATGTTCTGTAATGTAACAGATGAGTTTGCAGACCTTTAAGGAAGGGAAACCAGTACAATGCCAATTTATTTTACTGCATCTTTTATTATTGTGAACTGTACTTTAATTTATGCTGCTGCTATTTTTATTAGACAATGTATACTTTATATCAAAATGTGCTGTAGTGTCACAGAAAAAAGGCATTGACCAGTACTAGATGTACTAATAGAAAATGCTAAAAGCCCTGTGGTTAACAACTATGGGACAGACATTTTGGAAACAACCTGCAGAGAGGAGAAAATGTTCCCTTGTTTTCATAACACAGCAGCAGAGGCTTTATGCAACCACATACAGGGTTTATATTACTGAAGGTAATTCAGTCTAAACTCAGTATGTTATCTACATACCAAGTTTTTTACCTACCTCACTTAAGCCCTTGACCTGAGTCTTACCATGAGTGCCACGGGTCAGTCTTGTATTAGATGCTTCACGTTTTCTTTTATTAATTTTAGAAATATTGCCTTCTAATTGCTTGGTGGTTTTGACTGTAAGCTTTTGCTAGTTGCTAACTTTGCAGACTATTACAAACTAGGGGCAGGCTACGTTCTCATCTCCTACTACTAGCTTAGACTGGCACAATTTAAGCAAAATAAATTCCACTGGAGACTTCAAATCCCAAAGTTGTAAATAAGACTTTTTCCATTGATCTTTCTGGATAGTTGCTGGAGGCATTAAAAATCTGTTTCCTGGCACCCTGGGTCTCTGGGAGGCTAATTGTGTGCATTTTCTTCTTTTATCACTCATCTTACAGTATGCCTTGCCTAACTCCCACTCAGGCCCAGCCCCTCCCATCTTTTGATCTCAGTTTGATTGCTTTGCTCTGTTGCTGACTAGATTCTCACAGCGCAGGGGTAGCTGTGATTGAGAAAGCTGCTCAGAACCAGGCCCATCGTAGTATAATTTCGGAACAAATATAATCAGGTCCACCACAGTATATAAGTATAGAAAAGGTTACAACTCAGAAAAATTACTAATGTTTTTTTTTGTACTAAAAAGATAACAAAGTAGCTTAAACACATTTTAGCTATCTCTATTTGAAATAGAAATGTGCTTCATGAAGAGAGATTATCTGTAAAGATTTAGGAAATAAAATCACAGGTTTTCAGAATGTCGAATAGGAAATAATCTGCCAATCCTGCTATTTTACCCCCTTTAAAAAGTAACTAAGCTTTATATTGAAAACAGTTGGGGAGTTCTTTTCTCTTGCATTTCCTATCTTAAAGTCATAGTTTTCTGATGTTTGGGAATTTTAATTTCTAGCCTCAGTTTTCCTGTCAACAGGTTATATATGTTTGTTCTTAAGACATTACTGCAATTGGGTGAACTGAATCTTTACCTTCTCTGGCATTTACCTCTCTTGCCAAAAAAACATCATATCACTCTCTGCTTTTGTTTGCTAAGTTAAATATACCAATCCTTTTTATTCTCTTGACATAAATGGGTTCCTTGTTCTCCTGCTTTTCTCAGTACCCCTCCCTACCGGTACTGCAAGTCAAGTCTGTGTTAATAGGAGTGGAAAACTGTAAAGACAATATTTATACCAATAAAAATATATGAAATACCAGGGCATGAGGACACATCCATACTATCAAAACACTAGCCTGTTCCCTGGCACAACATCAGCCCATGCTGTGCAGCATCCCTCCAGACAACTCATGGTTCAAGGGACAGAGCAAGTCATGGCCATTCCCAGTAGATGCTTTGAGATGAATTCTGGACTTCCTTTTTATGCATGGCAGTTGGGAAGGAGGAATGCAATTCAAGCTTCTGAGTTATTTATTTACTAATATAGATATAGCTACAGAATTTCAGACATTAATGAGACTTTATTTACATGCTATGAATACCTCCATTGGAGACATTTTGATACTGTTGATTGCATTTTCTGTTTTTGTGGACACAGAATTAATGGACGTGACATTACATGGATGACATCACATCAGTTGACCTTTTGCAGGTGAAGTCCTTAGAAGCTGCTTTTATTTACGTTGTCATTTAATTATAGTTGAACTAAGCTCTGATCACTCATTTTGAAGTATTTTTTGATGACGACCTTTTCAATAACACCACATCACAAAGCCAGTCTGATATGGTACCATTTCTGATTGGTTCTGTGGCTGTTTGGTGCATGTTCTTGTCAGACAGCAGGCTCAGAAACATCTAAATTTTACCATTTGTTCTCCAATCTATACCAGAATGACGGGCTAACACCTAAGTGAATGGCATCAATGTCTAAATTGAAACCTGAGGGGAAATCTCTGGCAAGCTTCATTCACTCCCTTCAGGAAATGTTCTTTTTTTAACAACCAATCATCAAAAGGGTTAGTAAAAATATTTTTTTCTCTTTGTATCCCTTTTATAGGGGATTCTCATTTATAGGCTCTAGCACTTAGCAATCTGTTGCATTCCAAACTGCCTTTAACATTTTTTTCTGAAGATGTGATTTCTAGTTACTTATTTCTGAACATCTTATGCTTTCCAAAGATGATTGCTATTCACTATGTCCCTGTTGTTTGTATAACACCTAGTTTCATATTCTGTGCTGGTTCTTTTCATTTCTTTCCTTTCTTTTGTGTAAGCCCCTTATAATTACTGTATAGGTACTTCAATTGCTTTTTACACTTTATATCCACACAGCCCTTTTTATATATTTTTTTCATTAATATGAATACTTTCTTCTAGTGAGCATTGTTTTCCTGCTCTTTGACCTATTCTTTTTGTTTGTTTGTGTACTTTTTAATTAGATCTTGTTTTCTTTGTGCTAAAACCAGATGTCTCTTCCACTCTTCATAATTCCTCTCACTTCTTCACTCACATAACAGACTCCCAAGAGGGCAGTATCCGTGGCGCTCAGTACTGTTATCATAAATGTTTTCTAGGAGCTGGTTATCCTAAAATATTTATTTTTTTTTCACAGAGACAAACCTTGGCTGCATTATATATTATGATTATGTCACAGAATTACAAAAAAGGCAAGCTGTAGGAGCCATTGAAGATCATCAAGTCCAGCCTTGCTGCTCAAGGCAGGGCTAGTTTCAGGGGTAGATCATAGGGCAGGGAAGAAGCAGCAGAAAGGATCAAAGGCAGGAGAAGAGCACTTGGAATCACCTCCTATTGAAGGCACCTAGAGATTAACAGTTCATCATGATCCTAGCACATAGATATCAGCTTCTCAGGACGCCCAGATCGGAGACAAAGAACAGTAAGCAAATGCTAACAGCTCATAGAGGTGAGATAGGATGGAGAAATTCATCCCTGAGATGCCCTGAAGGGTACAAAAATGTATGTGAAAAATCAGCACATAGCTCCCACCCTAAGAAAAGACCAGGAAACAAAATGAGGTCTCAACAGCCAGCATCCAGACTACCTGGATACACGTGTCCTGGTGCCTGTCTGTAGAACTGTGAGACAGCATGAGTGAAATCAGTATTCTCTTAAAGTGAACCACCTTCCAGTCTTCCTTTCAGGAGGTAGCAAAAGTACAGTTGCTCCATGAGGGGAGACGAGCTGGGAGCTGAGGGTGATCACGCACGGGTAAAGGCAGTGCCCTCACCAAGCGGGTACCCTCCCACCTGAACAAGGTGAACAGAATCAGGTTGACAGGAACAGGGTCAGCTGACAGCCCAGTGGTCATCAGATAAATGACAAGTGATGGGTCATGTTTAAGATCAGCCCAGGACAGCCCATTAGCAAGTCAGCAAGGGACAGGGACAGGGCTGGGCAAACACCTACAGCATAGCTCATGCAGAAATGGGACACTAGGACCCCTGGGAAGAGGGTGGGGGTACCAAGTGAGGCTCATCAGGGCGCTTAAGGTTTATTGGCCACTGAGGGGCTTGACATCCACAAGATCTTTCACACAGATTTAGTAAAGGTGTTGAAATGTTACTTCCTACTCATACGGTTGATTTTTAAAGATCTCAAGACCAAAGATTCACAG
>VZRU01006490.1:409105-458491 GCA_013398155.1 Pedionomus torquatus | reverse complement strand
TCCAACTCTAAACATTCTATGGTTCTATATATCCAAGTGGCATGGTGATGTACTCTGTACCCAGAGGCCCACCACCTGGGAGGGGACAAGAGTTTTCAGCTACACCAAGGGACAGGACCCACAGGTCTTCCCAGCGCAGCTCTGCAGGACTGAACATCTGAGCACCATGGTCACACCTCTGACAGATACTAGCAGGATCAAACAACACAAGTACACAGGTATCTCAAAGGGGTGTGAAGTGCTGTAATTATATTGCCTTCACAAAGCCTCTTAGTGTCCATAGGTTAACTTTGCTCTGGAATGTAGTCCCATTACAATGCTGTCTACTTAGAAAAAGGAATTTTCTCAATACAGATTAATGACTTAGTTCTGCTTGGATGCGTTTTGCTGTTCATTCTGTCCTAAATCTACAATTTGCCCTGTAATCCTGGGTGCTACTGCACAGGCTATGGAGCTCAGCTGTCTTCAACAAAGGCAGGAGAAAGTAACAGCCTGTTCAATTTCACTGTCTGAAGTCGGGGTTGTTATTGTTTACCCTAAGAGAATTAGCGATAGAAGTGTTCATTTGAAAAAGGGGAAATATGTCAAGAAGCGTTCCTCTGAAGGACATTTATGACATTATCCCTCCTCATGGGGGGGTTGGGGAAGAAAACAATTAAGATGTTTTCCCTACTGGATGATAAGAACTTCTATTTTTCTATTTCAAAGAAATAAAAAGGCACCTTAAGCAAACAGCTACTGCAGAGAAGGCAGAAAAACAAAGTCTTTCAAAAGCCTTCCATGCATATGGTACACATACCAGCAAACAGCAAAGCAAATTTCAGGCATTTATAACAGAAGTAGCTTCTGCTAATAAAGTATTAATGGGAAAATCTGGTTGGACTGCTATAGCTCTGAAAGCAATTTCAGAAAGCACAGAGCAATGCAATCACTGAAGAGCAGGTGAACTAATCTACAATCCTCATTAATAAAGCAGTTTTTCCAACATTAAGCAGAAGCAAAACAACTGCAACTGGAGGCGTACTTCCCTTGCCCAGTGCAACAGAAACCTATCAGGCATTTAGGTGTACAAATAAATTTACTCAAGGCATGATTCATCAAGTATTATTCATAATTTTCTCTTGTCCTGCAAGAACATAGTGCAACTCTACTCCTTCTTATGTTCTTTTCTGTTCTGGATAGCTACGGGTTAGAGCCACAGTTATGTACTAGGTTCTGTTAGTCACACCATTAGAATCATAGAATCATCCAGGCTGGAAGGGACCTCCAAAGGTCAGCTAGTCCCACCTCCCCGCAGTCTCAGGGACACCCCCACCTACACAAGGCTGCCCAGGGCCTCATTGAGCCTCGCCTTGAATATCTCCAGGGAAGGGGCCTCAACCGCCGCCCTGGGCAGCCTGCTCCAGTGTTCCACCACCCTTAAGAGTAAAGAAATTTTTTCTGATGTTCAACTTAAATCTACTCCAACTTAAGTCCATTACCCCTTGTCCTATTGCAGCAGGCCTTTGTGAACAGACCCTCCCCAGTCTTCCCGTGGGCCCCCTTTAGGCACTGAAAGGCTGTGATAAAGTCTCCCCGGAGCCTTCTCTTCTCCAGGCTGAACAGCCCCAGCTCTCTCAGCCTGTCCTCATAGGAGAGGTGCTCCAACCCTCTAATCATATTTGTGGCCCTCCCTTCCAACAGTTCTATGTCCTTTCTCTGTTGAGGACTCCAAAGCTGGACACAGGACTCCAGGTGGGGCCTCACACGCGCAGAGTAGAGGGGCAGAATCACCTCCCATGACCTGCTGGTCACACTTCTTTTGATGCGTCCCAGGATACGGTTGGCTTTCTGGGGTATAATTGATAAAACCAGCACATTCATAGACCACCTGATTATTTACATACATCTTGCTATATCAAAAGTGTCATGGATAATTTGGAAATGTTCATGGACACATGGAAAAGCTGAGTGTTGAGCTTAAAGAGACTTTACTGACATTAAGTCAGTCCCTTGTCCTATTGCAGCAGAGGAAGAAAAAGTTTCCTTTTTTTTATGGAAAAAGGCTAGGCTGAAAGGAATCCGTTTGGGTTTTTTAACTACTGACTTTAAGTTGCTGTTCACAAGAGCACGCTTGCTTTTCTTCTCTAGGTTAAAGTTGGGTTTGTTTGTTTCTTTTTTTGTTTTTTTACCAGCCTGCTAAGTGATTGAGTCCTAGTCATTCCGTGAAGCAAAAGTGCCATCTTGTGGCTCTGTTAGTATTTGCTGGGGAAGACTCTGCCTTTTCATGTCATACTGGAAGTACTAATATAAAAATCTTATTTTTGTAAGAGTTCAGCCTACGATCAATAAAAAGAAATAATCCTACCTACACCGTTACGGACTGACACTATGAAGGGTGATGTTCTCAAGTCCTTGCTTGAGGACAGGGGTCACTGCGGTTGGCGGGATCATTTATTCCACTGCAGGAGAAGGAGGAGATTCCAGTTGGCATTTTAAAGGTCTGAAAGGAACCCACAGTCCTGCCCCTTATCGTCCACTCCCACAGTATTTAATGAAGGAACCTACTGAGACCGAGATGACTTGTAGGCATGCCTGGAATTCCTTACATAGGCTAAACACACCCATGTTTAAATAACAGACACCCCACCTGGGGAAAGAAGAATATATACTATTAAAAGCATCTGCCAAATGTAGTTTGAAGGCCTAAAATTCCTTTTAACGAGCAGTCTCGGATTTTTATTCTGAAGAATTAATCGAATATATGTATTTTACAGAATTAATCCATGATTCAGCAAGAAAATTAATGAAATGAACAGACAGTTGGAACTGCTGCCAAGAGTGGTCATTTTAGACCGAGCAACCTTGGAAAATGACCTTTTAAATAATGAATTTGGAGAAGTACACTACAAACCAACCAAAATGAGTGCTGTCTACCTATAAAGTCTGCTGATAGCAACGGCTTCTAAAGCCGTTCAGGGACTGATGTTCCCAACAGGTAGTTTTAATTTATGAAAACAGTTCAGGGTGCACATTTCAAGATGTTCACAAGACCAACTCATTAAAGCAATGTAAACGACTGAATATAACCATCTTCTCTAACAAGCAAGTGTCCACAACACTCAAAGTTGTTTCACAAGAGAAGCAGTTTCTGTGATAAAGCTTAGAACCACAGATTATGGTGAAGAAAACGCACCTCCTAGGGTTTTTTTTTAATTATTTAAAGAAAAATCGCTTCAGTGGTGGGTTTTAAAAGGTGTTTTGTGAACTGAAACAGAAAATGAGAGTGCAGAACCTGAGCCTTAATCCTCCAATTTCATTTCCTTTAATCTTGCTTATAGGATACAACCTCTTTTTTAACTACCCAATTTTTCAACAAAGCCTGGCAGTTTAAGATCCTCTGATGCTTTTTTACCATGAGATACAATACGCGTTGCTATTCTCCAGGCAGACTTCCCTCCCCAAGCTCCAGGTTTCTCCACCTCGTTCATGTTCAACACAACATTCGGATTCTAATCTAGGATGGCAAACGCAATAAAACTAGAACAGGGAGAGAAGATAGAGCATTGCAAGTGGTCATTTGGCATCCTGCAGGGCTCGTACTTACAGCAAATACTCGGAGCACAGGTAGGGTGGCGAACACAACATTAAGACTAAATAAAAAAAACTATTTGTATTCGCCCCCATTGAGGTTTGAAGCTGGGATGGGTAATTTGTTCCAAATGGAGGAGGAACGCTACAGATTTTCCTGGGTCTTGATCATTTAACTCATCACAGGGTTTCTTCACATAACCTGACCTTCGGTTGTTCTTGAACAAAAGATGTACCAGCCGAAGGAGATTGTGGGGAGAAGAGGAAGGCTACAACCTTTAATGACTTAATTGGTTGGTTTCATCAGGAGCTGCGTTATAGTCAGTGCTCAGCAAAGAAGAGATAGTTAAACAGACCGGCAATTTTTAAACACAAACATAGGACGTTTTGTACCTTATTAAATCAAAACGTTTCATTTAAAAGCAGCAGGCCTAGCGAAATAAGGCACAGCCTAAGAAACACCCCGTGGCTTAGACACATCCATTTGGTGTGATAAAAGACAAAGGCCCACGTCTCTTGCAACATATAATTTACTTCAAAGGACAGTAACTTATAGCCTATGATTTTAATGATTGTCCTACAACTGATCATTTTGTGTAGTACCAAATAAAGTGCAGTTAAACTAAATATTATCTTACCGTTCCAGAGAACGGTATTTCATTTAAGCCATTGGAATCGAGGTAGTTTTGCAGGTTAGTGGGAGATTTGAAAGCTTGTTCACAGTTATTTAAGCTCTAAGACCTCAGTCTCATTTAGCCTAGTTCGCCACTTTTCAGACTTCTCGGAAACTTTAAAGTCTCATCTATATTTTAAAAGCTTAACTTAAAATAACTAAACCTGCTACAGGGCCCAACTCTGATTTTGCATATACCAGCACTTTTGAATCAAGACAACAAACTCCCAGAAAGAGAAAGCCTTGTTCTTTCACCACTCAAAATAATTATATTTCCACCACTCATATTAGGAGGAGAAGATAGATGATGGCCTTCACTGCAAGATGCTCCGGTTTGCCCTTACAGAGTTAATTGAAGGACTGACATCTGAAAGAGCTCCATCTCACAGGACTCATATTCTCTTTACTCATACTGTACCGACTTGAAAGATAGAAACGTTTAACAAACCAATCCCCAGACATGCACTGGTTTTACTAATATTTTTGCGCTGTGCTGTAGCAATCCTGCCTGAAAACCTCACAGCAAACAGCTCTTGAGCGTAAAATATATGCTGTGCCAGAAGAGGAAATTGTCTGCTTTGCTCTTGCCTCCCAGACGTATCAGTGGATACCAGGAAACAATGTCAGATACGCTCATCAGTCACGAGTAATTACAGATCCCTATCATCATTGTTTTTCCACACAATCACCTTATCTCTGACAAGACACACACACACACACAAAAAAAAGCCTACATGTTGTGGAAGGATTCGTTCCAACAAGTTTGCTGTCAGAAGAGTAAGAAAATAATGAATAAGAGTGTTGTCCAAGTGTTTTCATTGATGCTTATAAAAATTATCTTTTTTAAAAAATCTAATGTAAGCCTAACTAGCTTCTACAGCCCCTCTTTACATGTTTTTTTAAGGTTTGCAAGCAGATATCTGGCACTGCTTTCTTAATGTAGTTTGTGATCATTTGTCATACCTATTGAAATAGTTGAAACCACAATTCAGTCAAAGACCTAACAAGTGGAAGCTTTGCCCAGTGATCTGCGAGGAGAGTCACTGGAGCCTCTGCCCAGTCCAGTGCTTCCCTATAGAGGAATCCAGTTAAATGAACTAGATGAATGAAGTGACCATATGGAACGTCAGCAGTGGAGAGATACTACAACTTCGAAACAAAGTTATCACAAGAGATTCTAAGACAAGGAAAGAAGGTGCAATTATAAGAAGGTACCTGCTGAATATTCCAAATATTGGAACAGGAGCTATGTTTGGAAGGGGCAGGTATCAGGAAATAGTCTAAAGAAAGAATCGGTAGCAAGTTTTCATAATTCGGGGGCGCTTTGCAGAAATAAGTCACAAAACAGAGGAATTTAATTTCTATTTAATACCAACTGCGATGGCCACATGCTGTTCTGCGCTTGCATTTATTGTGTAGTTTTTGTTTGTGCCACCAGAATATAAACTCTTCTGGGCAGGGCCCGGCTGTTTGTTTGGCACAAACTCCCCCATTACACAATACCGGGTACAATTAAATAGGGGCTACACTTTCTATGCTAATCCTCTCCCTGAAGCAGGCTAATTAAATCAAAACCTTATCAAATGGTATTCTAGTTTTCCCATAAATCAACAGAATCAAGGACATTGCAGTTTTAACTCAGCGGGGGACTAGTGGGGGGAAAAAAAATGAAATGTCATTAAAAAACCACATAATTATAGCAAAACTGTACTGTAGGAGCAGTGACAGACTCAGACCCCTGTGTAAATTGTTGGGAAGCTGCAACTCAAATCCTCAGTTGCATCTTATTGATGCAACAGAACCTGTCAATGCTGTGCTGAGCACAGGCTGGGGAAACCCAGCTTGGTTTCACTATAAAACCAGGTAGAGATAACGGAGCAACACCTATTTCCATTCCAGGAACTCGTAGCTTTTCCACATGCACAGAGAAGTGTCACCTGCAGCACAGCAAACCTCTCGCAGTGCACGGGGGTTGCTGCCTTGCACCTGGTCTGAGTTATTCTTGCAAGAGTTGGCATGTTCCTTATTCTGTTGCTGTCAAGAGGCCTGTACCTGCCATAACTCAGACCTAAGCATCTAAAAATCCTGAAGAATACTGGATTGTTGTACTTTCTTTGTTGTATTTTTTGCCCCTATGCCCACAGCAGAGCAGGTTCTGTTATCTACAAGTCCCCTACATAAGAGCATTCATGAAGCCTCAATTTAAATGCATACCTAGTTGCATGATTAAAACAAACCTGTTACCTTTTTAGAAAAATGAAACTTAACATTGAATGTAATTTCTTTCTTTTGAATTGACATAAAAGACTACATCAGGTACAGGAATGGAAGACTGCAGTGAACTGCCCAGTTGATTCCCAAGAGCAAGTGCAGGGTTCTGCACCTGGGCCAGAACAATCCTGGCTATCAATACAGACTAGGGGATGAGGTATTAGAAAGCAGCACTGAAGAAAGGGGCTTGGGGGTGCTCATGGACGAGAGGCTGGACATGAGCAGGCAGAGCGCACTTGCAGCCGAGAGGGCCAGTCACATCCTGGGCTGCATCAAAAGATGTGTTGCAGCAGATCCAGAGAGGTGGTTCTGCTGCTTTGCTCTGCTCTGGTGAGACCCCACCTGGAGCGCTGGGTGCAGGGCTGGAGCCCTCAATATAGGAAGGATATGGACCTGATGGAGCGGGTCCAGAGGAAGGCCATGAAGATGATCAAAGGACTGGAGCACCTCTGCTGCGAGGACAGGCTGAGGGAGCTGGGGTTGTTCAGCCTGGAGAAGAGGAGGCTCTGGGGAGACCTAATTGCAGCCTTTCAGTACCTGAAGGGGGCTACAGGAAGGTTGGGGAGGGGCTGTTCATAAAGGCCTGCTGTGATAGGACAAGGGGCAATGGATTTAAGTTAGAAAAGAGTAGATTAGGTTGGATATTTGGAAAAAATTCTTTAAGAGTGGTAGAACACTGGACCAGGTTGCCCAGGGAGGTGGTTGAGGCCCCTTCCCTGGAGATATTCAGGTTGAAGCTCTACAAGGCCCTGGGCAACCTGGTGTAGTTGGGGGTGTTCCTGTGACTGCGGGGAGGTCGGACTAGATGACCTTTGGAGGTCTCTTCTGGCCTGGGTGATTCTATGATTCTTAGGTAGCTTCAGGTGGTTGGCATGGATCAGGGTATGTCTGCTAGTACCCTGTCACAAAATAGCTTTACAGGAAAAACATTTGCATGAGCTGGTATGAAATCTGTGCACTAAAGTTTGTTCTGGAATTCAGTACTTCAATTCTTCATTGTTTCCCAGATACATTCTAAAGCAAACTATAATAGAGGAGTCAAATAGCACACACACAAAAAGATAATAGCAAGCCTAATAGGGCACCAGATTTTCATCAAAATCATCTCTGCTTCCATCAGGGCTACCCATTTGTTGCATATAGCAAAAATAAAACCATGCCAATAATATAACCCAACCCAGATTAACGTGGATAAATTGGGGGGAGGTTGTTTGTCTGGGGCTTAGGTTTTCTTGAAAGCACAGCTTGTACCCGATTTACTTGTCCTAATGCAGGCCAGCACAAAGAATATGTTATTAAACCTTTAATTTCAAACACACTTCTGTGATTGCAATTTAAATGAAAACACATGACTCTCAATCCCACTTGATCTCTTCGCACTAGTGCTGGCAGCGCACGAGCTTTAATTCTAATCAGGATAAACAAATCCATAGCTGGGACCGGTAAAGAGAAATACATGCCAATTTTATAGGAAAAATCTTACTTTTTTTTAAAAAGGGAGAAGCATTGAGCAGTTACTGGAGATGCTTGGCCTGGCTAAAATGAGAAAAAGAGCTGAAGTACAGGGAAGCAATAAGAATCTAGAAGAGACCATGGGAGAGGCATCACTGCTTCAGTACCTCTTATCAGACGGCAGAAGGGGTAGTTTAGCGTTTTCATTGATTCTCATTTCAGTCGGTATTGCCTTGGGATATTAACAGTTTTACTCCCCGTGCCCAAAGCTTTTAAAACTAAGGGTGATTGAATTAGCTTTTAAGCAAAACACATCGTGCTGACTGCTGGGGTAGGAGCTTAAGTAGAATAAAAGACCTTTTCAAAATAACACAGGCCTGAAGATGCCATGGGATAATAAATAGCTTTTCATTGGTCTGGTTCACTTTCATACTGGGCACCAGTGCATGGAGCAAGACAACCATTTGGCTCTGAATGATCAGGTGGGGGTTTTTTTGAAGTGTGATGGTGTGGCTGGATACTCCCAAATAGAAGATGCTGTCAAAGCAGCATACAATTTAAGGGTCATAAGTGAAAGAAAGCAGAGGGTCTCATCAACAAGAATGTCATTTCTATGAATAACGACAGATATATCTATTTTTTTTTTAAATAAATCACTATTCATGACGCCAAGGGAAAAATTAGACTCTTACCGAACTAGTAGGAGAAAGCTTCAAGGACAACAAATGCCAAGTTAAAGCAGATCTATTTGCTGGTGGGTCATTTAAATTGTGCCTGAAGGATAATCCCAGCAAGATGGGTATTACAACTCCGTTTAGCAGCATCCCTAGCTGGGATAAGGAGGTCTAATCACTTTATTAGAAAAACAATGTAATTAGAGAATTTGGGAAGAGAAGGCTTTGGTGGTTGGGGTTTTTTTGTTGTTTTTTTTTTTTACTTTTAAGTTTTTATAAAGATTTAGCAGACTAACTTTAGCAACCAGCTTGAAGCTGTGGATGTTTATGATTTTAGTAATTATTCTGACTTTGTAGCACGCCAAAAGGATGACTGTGCAGCAGACAAAGAACTGCACTGTTGCTGCCCGTCAAAAAAAATAACAAATAATAAAATACATCCTAGAATTATATTTTTTACCTCTTATGTTTTCCGAATGGCAGAACACAGCTCATTTTCTTTTGCACTTTTGAATGTTTGAGAGCAATACGCTCTTTACCTCCAGATGTCTTCGTTCCTTTTCAGATAGTACCTGGAATTCAGATGATACGACAAGATGCACGCAATCTGCCCTTCCGTGCCTTTCACAGGGAGCAGCTCTGCCGCTCGGTCACCGGCAAACTTTGAGACGTGGGTAACAGCCTTCATCGCAGCTTAGTTGCTTGTAGGGGACATCCTCTAACGGAGCATTAGGGCCAAATGTTGCAAACGGGTGGTTATACTAATTAACTCCAATTGAGTTTTTATGCTGTCCTTTAGCCTCTTCCCCCATCTAACCACCTGCGGCAGAACACGCAGTGTCACTGGCTTCCTCTGTACTGCTATGGTTTCTTTTTTTTTTCTTTCTACGCTGTAGGGAAAAACTACTGATAAAAAAAAATAATAAAAAAAAAAAAAGCAGCACTCTTCTTGAACAATAAACTGCTGCCTAGAGACTCTCTCTCTAATTAAGAGCTATGGAGTCATAAGAGCAGCCTTTAACCAGGAATAGGAACATCAAAAACCTGTCGCTGTTTTAAGCTCCAAACTACTTGCCAACTTTCATACTGAAGGGGCCATAATATTATCTCTGAATACACGGTAAGCAGAGGTGGCCAGAGCTCCATGCAGCTAAGGAGTGATGTTCTCAGAAAATAAATCTTAAAGCAAGAATAACATTTATGAGCTGGTTAGAGGTAACAGAAGGTTTTCTGGTCCTTGCTTGTAACTGAACAGTTTGGTACCACTGGGTTTTTGTGTTCCCTGGCATTTTTTTTTTGCAAAAACCAGAACTGCATTAAAGAATATACCCAGAAAACTGGCACTTCAAGGAGTCTTCTAGCGGCCAAGATTGTAGGGGGTTTTTGTGTGTGTATGGTTGGACTCGGTGATCTCAGAAGTACTTTCCAACCATGAATATTCAGTGATTCTGTGAAAAACAGCATACAGAGAATAGAACTCAGCGCCAAAGAGCGAGACATTTGACATGCACAGCGCCCAGTAGCTGCTCCTTTGGGTCCCCCTCCTCTTTTTCTTCATAGCCTTGCAAGTGAAAAGCCCTTGGTGATTTTGAAACACTTCCTACTGTAAAGTCAACTCCAGCCTCAAAATGACCTACTGCAGCACAAATTAAACCTGTTAAGGTATGACTTTGACCAGGTATCACCACCTGCAAATTTAAATCCACAAAGCCTCTGCTCCAGGGCAAGTGCAGCACTCGCATTTCTACAAGTGGGAAATGACCCACTCCTCAGATGTATCTGCACTTACTGGTACAGACAAGGTGCAAATTACACCAAAATGCCAATCAAGGTAAATCAATATCAAAGAACCTCTTCATCTGGTCTCACTGTAACTAACTGTGCTGAGAGTGACCACTTCCAAGCTCTTAAGTACATTGTATTAGCAATGATATGCACTCACATCTGAAAAGGAAAGCAACAAGGCTTGAATTCACCGTCCAGACATCACCACTCGCTGCTGATACCAGACACCGTGCCTTGGCAGCAGCTGTGGCACGAGTTACAAAATAGGTGGTTTATTTGGCTATTCCTAACGTTTATCGTCAAGAAGTTACCTGATTTCCCTTTCAACAGCCGAAGGAAAACAGTATTTTGGAAATCCTCCCCAGTGAAGCTTATGTAAACTGGGTCTGATATTTTAGAACCCAGCAAGTCACCGTTTTGCTCTGTAACTACCTACATTATGGCTATATATCCAACGTTAAGAACATCTTCTTCTCTGGAAAGTCAGGAGAAAAAAGAAAAAAACCAAACTTCCCAGGCTTCTGAGCTATAATTTGCTTTGTCGGCTACTCTGCCCACATTTATCAGAAGGATATTTATGCAGGTGCACCAGATTTTGACCAAAAAAAAAAAAAAAATTATTAGATTGTGATCCGAATCTGCTGTCTCTCTGCTGTAGTTGCTCAGAGCTTTATCCAAGGAAGTTTTGAAAAATCTCCGCAGATGGAGACCACACAAGCGCTCTGGTCAAAACCTGCTCAACTTGCCTAATGACGAGAAAGTTTTTGCCCTTAAATTCAACGTAAACCTCTTAATTCTGGCTGGTGTCCATTGCCTCGCAGCTTCCTGCCGTGCACTGCTGTGTGACAGCTCTGTCTTTGTCACCTCTTCAAAGGCACTTGAAGGCTGCTGTCATGTCCCCCATGGAGCCAAATGTGTCAGAGCTTTCCTGTACCCAAGCCGCTGCAGCAGCAACTACGGTTTGCTTTATGAGATGCAGCTCTATACGTCCAAATTATGATTTCCGAGAGAAACTGCAGCGGTTTTATCTAGAAACCAAAGAGCTTGCATTCATTCTTGCCAGTGGCAAAATGAGGAGAGAAAAAAAAATCAGGTTAAAAAAAAAAAATCTAGTCTTACTTGCCAAAATGTGGTTTGTTTTTTGTTTTTTTTTCTTTAAAAAAATGCAATGCTAGAACTAGAACACCCACCTCCTGTTTATCCCAGTATCTCAACCATAAGACTGCTCTGTAAGAACAGCCACATTCACAAATAGAAGAGTAAATCCATAGTAGTGTTTATCCAGCTACAGAAAAGGCGTATTCCATACCGAAGTTTAGCGACAGAAAGAGAGGTCTGATTTAGTAAATCCACTTTGCCTTTACTTGTTATTTAGCAAACACCTTCCACTAAAACCCTACAGTTTGTTGACAGCAATCTGAAATGTGTTAAAGTAGGATACACATACAGAATGTCTTATTTACTAAAGCAGAATTATTTTTGGAAGAGATGAATGTAGAACAAGCTCCATCTTGCTCTGCTTTACAGCTGAGCATCCTGTTTACATGCTGATGTCCGTGTTTACTTTTTTTGGTTACAGGAAGCGATGCCGAAAGACTCAAAATAATTTTGCCTCGTGCTGCCTATCAAGTTATTCCACTTCCATAGGAAACAATGGCTTGGGGTCAAGTTAACTCATGCAGAGAAATGCAAGAAAGCAGGGTTGTTTCACTGCTCTAAGACAATGCTGTTTTAACAGCTTTGCTACAAGGATTTTCCTTGCCAGGCTTCTTTGCTCAATCTGTCTCTCTGAAATATGTACAACATCCTTCTGGCTCTTTTGCTCAGAATGACATTCAAATTATTCTTTCCTTCTATCCAAACCTTCTTATTTTTTTCCTTCTATCCAAACCTTCTTATTTTTTTCCTTCTATCCAAACCTTATTCTTTCTCCCTGCTCTGCCCACACCCCCCCCCTCCCCCCATTTCCTTTCCTTTTTTTTTGCCTTACCACTTTTCTTTCACAGGACAAAGTACTAACATTTTCACAAGGTTTGCCCTCTTATCTTCAAGCTACAGTCTTAACACACCAGCCTCAGCTGTGGAGCTGTACGAAACAGTAGCTTCTACATTATATTCTTGCAGTTATTTATTTATTTATTGTTAATTTATATCTTGAAGCAGAGAATGGCTGGCCTTATAGAGGGTTAAGAGGGGGAAGCCAGGACAGTTTTCCATATGAATCTTTGTACAAGTGCCAGCTGGATTTTGCAGCCTGGTGCTCAGGAAAGTACAGTGGAACAAGAACGCTGTTAGTATTCTTAGAGTGCTCTGAAGAGGAACGGGAAAAGGCAAGAAAATAATCTTACTCCGTACCAGAAAGAAGTGCCGGAAAGTCAAAGAGGAGAATTCAAGATCCATCCTCCCCACAGCACACAACCGGCATCACTCACAGTCACTCTCATGCATCACGGTGACACTAAAGGTAATAAGCTATACATGAAAGAAGGGAAATACTGAAGAGGTGTTGTTGCAGCACGTCCCCCTTCCCTTTTGCTTTCCACGCCCTCCAAAACTGCACGTTGCTTCCAGGATACCGAAAATCCTGCATGCGGAAGCTCTGCCCCAGAGGGGACTCACCGTGCCCCCCGTTCCTGCCTCTTGGGATATATTTATTAATGGTTTATAGCAACACACTCATTCAACTAACTAAAGCTGACTTCGTCTCTCAATTTTTAATTTAATGGCTGATTCACCCCACCTTCAAATCACTGCTAAGGAGAATGAGGCAGCACTAACCACAGGCGATGCTGGGGTCATACCAAAGTGTTGATGGCTCCCTAATAATTTAAGCAAGTTGTGGGCAATTCTCAGGACCTCTGGGCTGGTCCAGTGCACACAGACAAGTTAATTCAGACACTACTGATTTTCTTTTTTTTTTCTCTCTCTTTTTTTTTTTTTTTTTTTAATCAGAACAAGCAGAACCAGAACAAAACCAGATAATAAAATCCCCATTCTCCCATTTTGAAGAGCAGCTATGTGGGGAGGGGAGCAGGACTGGAGAACAGTCCTGCCCTACTCCTACCTGCTGATTTCTCCATGCCTTTGTCCCCAATATTCTTAGCATGTCCCAAATCATTTCACTTGTCAGAGGCAGTGCCAAGCGCTACAGTAATGCGCACGAGGAAAAGCCTCCAAATTCCAAGGTTATATCAAAGGGGGGAAAAAAAAAATACCAGTTTCTTCACCTCAGGGGCAAAATTGGACTTCACATGTGTGATGGACTGAATAACGCTTCATCACAAGAGCCAATTTTCTTCCAACTCCCCCTGCAGCTCTTAAAACATAGATCTTAGTTTTGTACCTGATTTGCTAAATGGCTTTCCTCACTATTGCGCCTTTAAAAAAATAAAAGGGAATGGTAAATACATAATTTAATGATTTACTGTGCTCAACAGAAGCTAGACATTTTAGGAAGGAGTACTGGTCTCACTTAAGAAATATATACTGGTATAATAATAGCCAAAAAAAAAAAAAAAACCCAACCCTATGTCACTTCCCTGCCTTCCACAGGGAGAGAAGAAGTATAATTTCCTCAGGGAAAACGAAAGCCAGAAGAAAAATTAAGGAGTTATTAATATGGAAATAATCTAAAAAAAAACCAACACACCACCTCTGACATAAATAAACATTAAGCCCTAAGACAGTTCCATCTCACATAGCTTAAATTTTAGTGCTAACTGTAACAAAAAAAAAGAGAAGGTAGAGAAAAATGATAGAACAAAATACATATATAGTACAAGCCTTGAATTAATAAAGTAATTAACATCATAAATATCCTAAGAAAGTCAACACTTTGACATTTTCCTATTGTGCAGGGCTTTGTTAGAAAAATATATGACTTTTTTTCCAAACAGGACCCTTCCCCCACAACTAAATTCCATTTTTAGACTCATTATTTTGTTTTGCTGTGAAAAAAGCAATGTGAGCAAGGGCAGTTAACTCCCCTCATTTACCCCCCAAGACACATCCATTCAAGAGTATCTGTAAAATAACCATGTAAGTACTTCTTACCTTCCCTTTCAGATGGCCAAACACCCTCCTCCACTCTGGAGAATGGACTTCTCTAACTTCAGTTACTTTGGGCATCTCACTTTTTTAAGCCTTTCCTCCAAACTTGCTTTGCATCTGTAGGGGATCGTGACCCAAGAGCTACAACTCCTCCACCATCTGCCCACTTCTTCGCCCACATTTCTGATTTTGCCCTCTCTTTCTGGAAGTTTCTTTCCAGCAGAGGCTCCCATGGGGTGGAAAGGGAAGGAGGCTGGCACGTCCTGGCTGCAACTACTGATGCATATGGAACTAAACCAAACCACATAGAAATGACTTGGACTTGTTGGAACAGGTCCGGCAGAGGGCCACAAAGNGAGAAGCTGTGGCTGCCCCATCCCTGGAGGGGTTCAAGGCCAGGCTGGATGGGGCTTGGAGCAACCTGGTGTGGTGGGAGGTGTCCCAGGGCAGGGGGTTGGAACTGGATGATCTTTAAGGTCCTTTCCAACTCTAACCATTCTGTAATACTGTGATTCCTACCTTGGCATCTAGATTCTGTTCATGAGCCCCTTGCTGAGCTCCCAAGTGCATGTCACCTGGCTGCAATTACTTGATTAGGTGATGCAGGAGCCTTCATCACCTAACCATGATTGGAACTGGATCACCTGGACTCAGCCTGGTTTTGAGCTCCCAAATGCAAAACACTTGGCCACATGGGCGGGATGGGAATCATATTACCAGGATGCATCTTGGGCTCATGAAGGGTGATTGAAGCACCAGCTGGGTGCTGTACTCTTAACATCCTGCTGGGCTATGGTGTCTCATAGCCTTGGGTCTGAAGGAAAAAAAAAAACAAACAAGGAGCCATTTGCAGAAATCCCAGCAGATGCACAACAAGGCTGGACCACAGCAGTGCTCGGGTTTAGGCGATTGGTTTATTAAGTCTTGTCACCACTGAGGCACACTGTTCACCTTCATCAAACATGTAGGATAGGCTCTTTTGCAGAAGAGCTCTTTGTGTTTGATGGTACAACAGCATAACCCCTGGTAGCATCTAGTCTTCTCTAAAGTCACATCCAAAGTTCAAGATGCCACTGTCTCATTGTCTATGAAATGCGGGTTAGAATTCCTGTTAGGAAAGCTGAGAAGCTCAGGGATGTCTGGACGCGACAGCAGTGAAGAGAAATAGCCTACAGTTAAGATTGTAGACGTGGAAGCTAGAAATCAACCAAGGGGGGGTTAATTTCTTAGGCGTGAGTATCATCAGAAATTTTATTCATGGAATTCAGTGCCATGGGACAAAAGTTGGTTTTAAAAATGCTTGGTAGCTAATGCAAAACTGCCCACTCGCAGGGGAGGTTATGAACTAATTTGAAGGCAGGCACTTGATTTATTTGCCTTTGCTCTATTTTTGTTTAATATTGTGGGAACCTAAAAGCTTCTGATTAGAAAAATAAAGTTGAGCCAAAGACGCAAGATGGGCCAGGTAAAGGTGCCCCCTGCTCCTTTCAGCATGTTAAGAAATATATGGTACCTTTTATAATAATGCGGCAAGAATAAATCAGCCTTTCATCAGCGAGAGGAGACAGAATTACTCGTCCTGGTGCTTTCTGCCTTTCAGAGGCGAGTGTGCTCCAAAATATTGTCACTTTTGTTGCTTCCAATATGTCAGAGTGGAAAGGCGATCACAGAAGTGAGATCAGGCCAAGACACAAATTTTACTGCCCTTTCCCCCCCCCCATTACTATTGCTTTCGGGTGGCCATCAGTGTAAATTTTAGTACCTCATACCAGCCAGGTGAAGTTTTTTACTGAGCTCAATGTCCTTACAAGGTTCAGACTTTGACGACATCGCATTTCATTTTTAGCTTTGCCCAGCAGTGCCTTTTAATTGACAAATAGTCCCTGTTTAGATACATCTTTTGACACACTCTGTGGCTCGCACTCTGGAAGAAGTCCTCTGGAAATCACTGCATCCCAAACCACCTTCGTAGACCCCCCCATTATGAGGTTTTATTCAGTCAGTTACTCAGTGTGGGGAAAAAAGACCTAAACCAGGTGTGGGTGGGCAGCCCCATGCTGGGACCAGCCCCACATTCCTTCTTCCAAGTCCCAGCCAGGCAGCCCTGGGTGTACCCGGTGTTCTTGCTTTCGCTGGCTTCTTCTTGAGGCAATCTCACCCACAGAGAAATAGTGATTTTTGTTTTGCTTAATGCTGCCTATAAAAGGCTTCTCAATTTTTAGCCCATTAGCAAATCTTTCCTGGGATCTATTAACGTGTCACTATGGAATACCTTTTCTTCAAAGTTTAATATGGCTTAACTCTGTCTTAATCATAGTGCTCTACTACACTTTATAGCCTGCGGCTTCAGGGAACCTTTGCCTTTTATTAGTACCCATATACAATCATGATGTCATTCCAAAAATCCAGTGCTGCTTTGGGTTTCATAAATTCTTATGCCTTTGATTTACTTGGTGTATCTGCAGAAGGAAGATGTGCAGGCAGGGCAAGGAGGGAAATGTTACAGTCCGGCGTCATGCCAGCCCATCGTTTTGCAAGGAGGAGCTGTACCTAACAGGAGGGACGGTCACTTCTTCCCTGCAATGATGCTCATCAGCATTAGGACTCCCACTGGCTTGGGCAAATTCTTGGTACCATCGAGATGAGTCCAGTTATGACAGACAATGGGAGCTGAAAGGCTTGTGACTTCGCTGTGGCCAACTGCTTCTGTGAGAGGACAAGAGGAGACAGCCTCTAGTTGCACCAGGGGAGGTTTAGGATGGATATTTGGAAAAATTTCTTCAAAGAAAGTATTAGGAACCATAGGTCCAGGCTGCCCGGGGAAGTGACGGAATCACTGTCCCTGGAGGTATTTAAAAGATGGGCAGATGTGGTGCTGAGGTACATGGGTTCATGGGGGCTTGGGTACTGATGTCAATGTTTGGACTTGAGGATCTTAAAGGTCCCTTCCAACCAAGACAATTCTATGATTCTATGTAGAAGAGCCCATAAAGAAGAGCTCTCAGGCCACGTTTCGGGCAGAGTCACAGTGTTTCTGGTTTGGACCACCTAGAAGCTCTGCTGACTGCCTTATGGGGGAAGCGTGGGGGTGCCTGTCTGCCACCCATTTTTGGGCCATTTGCACCTCCAGGTGTGGGAAAAGAAGCCAGGAACTGAAAAAGCCTTCTTAGAAGTGCAGGTTTGGATATGTGTTTTATCTGTTGTTTAGGGTGATATTTGAGCTCTATAATGCTATTTGTGAGGGACATAAGAAAGTTTCAGAGTTTATCAAATGGTCTCCATCTGATAAATCTCTTCTGTCTCTGACTCCATTACCAGAGATAACAAAACTAAGATTATGTAACTGTATAAAAGGAGCTTCTGACAATTCTGTTGCTTTTCCCAATTCCATTTCTACTGAGAAGCATATTTTAGTGCAGTTTAAGGTGCTATGGTCCTAAGAGCATGAACAAGATGGATTCACTATTTAAAAGGCAACAAGGCCCAGCCTACTCTCTCTAAAACACAACAGATCCATCGTATCCACCCGCTCGTCTCCCTGCTGTTGAAGAGCTGTGTCATTTGCAGGTGCTTGGGTTCCATCTTAGCATCACATGGAAGAACCTGAACAATAGCTCAGCCATCTTCTAATAAGGGTAGCATCCAAGTAGGTGCTGTCTGGACCTGCTTAGACACTTGTTGCCTTTTCCTGGTTTCTTTGATTATTTTTTGGTCCCAGTTGCTGCAATGTGCTCTATGTGGTGCGTGCATCCAAAGGCTTTGGGAACACGCAGCTTGTCCAGAATGCAGCTGCTGCCTGCCTGGGAAATGGTATTAGAGACAGAGAATACAGTATATCAATTCTTTGGCATCTATATCAGCTTCCCGTTTCTTTCTGAGTATAATTTAAATCCTAGGTTTTCTTTTTTTTTACCTGGTTGGATCCTGAAAGGTTACTGCTTTTGTCTATATGAATTGCCATGGCAACTGTGCTGCTGGAGCAAACAGTCATGAGCTTTAACAGCCTGGGGGTCAGCAGCAGAACACTCTTAATTTAGAGACCTTCATCTCTAAAATCTGGCTTGTTTTACCAGCTTGATTGGGCTATATTTTCTGTGCTTCAGCGTGACTCACTTTGTGATCTGTGGGCTACAGAAGCCTGATTTCCACATGGCAGGGAAGGCAGACATGTGAGTTTGTTTGTTGGGAGGGATTACATTCTTTTTCCTTTGAATAAACACCATATTTTAAAAACCTAGAACAAAACCCACAGTGTATGTGGCTTCACACACATATCTGGATGTAGAGGCCACATTTTTTTATACCTTACTGCAGGACTATGGCTCAAGATGAGACACTGAGCACAATGACGTCCCATTTGCTTATGCTAAAACTGATTTGTACTGTGCTGGAAGTGCCTTAGAGCCTCAGCCGTAGCAGCCCCGAGCGTTGGCAGCTCTGAGGAGGTGTTTTCCTGTTGTTCTTCTCACATTTTTGTGTATTGTTCCCATGGTCTGGCACCTGCAAACCCCAATACTGTTAGACACCAGGTTCTCCTGGGAAGGCATGACCACTGGTGTGGAAATCAGCCCTGTCCCCCAACCTTTTCGTACCTTATTATATCAATGTTAATTTATATTAGAGGCAACTAAAACACAGCCCATGACAAAGCAGTATTCATATACTAGACACTATTGTTATTTTACATACTAAAATATGAGCCAATAATCCATGTGCACAGAAGGTTAAGGACCTATATGTGGCACCTCTTGCTAATTACCTGTCCTGGTTTGAGGTAAAATGAACCAATTTTCTCTTTTACAATTTTACTTTCTCAGCAGGGCCTCTTCTAAACTAACGCTGAACCTCAACCACCTCCCTGGGCAACCTGGTCCAGTGTTCCAGAACCCTNCCTGCACACAGGACTCCAGGTGGGGTCTCACCAGAGCAGAGCAAAGTGACAGAATCCCCTCCCTGGATCTGCTGGCAACACATCTTTTGATGCAGCCCAGGATGGGACTGGCCTTCTGGGATAGATACAAGAGAGTCACAGTTGGTCATTTGACCAGTAGCCACACACATCTACCAGCCATAGGAACTTTACCCACCTGCCATACTGCAAATTTTTTTTTTATAAAAATGGGTACTGTTCAGAAACCTTCTTATTGGGAAGAGTTGAGTGTTAAAACCCTTGTTCTCCTTAGAAAAAAAAAAAAGCATCCACTACTGACACCGAGTGCTAGATGTTGTTTCTGGACAGTTTTTGTTGTTCTGTAACACTTAAACATGACTGTTGAGAGATAATACTGACCTCACTGATGAAATCACGGAAATCAGAGCCTTCTGCAGCTTGCAGGGGGCTTGTGGTTTTGGATTCTGGGTAAATCTTTTCCAATCTGATTGTTGTATGACTGCATTTCCATGTGTGTTATCAGGACTTCGGGATTTAACCAAGGCTGGCCGACTACACAGCTGACAAGCAGCTCCATCCATCCCCAGAAGTCTGCAGCCAAGCTTCCCAGGTAGTCTGTAAGAGTACCAGAAGCAGACATCTGCCCACTCACCTTTTGACAGCTACAGCTTTAGGTGACAGTTCCTGTGAAATGAAATATTATTGAAAATACTGCTTTACCCTTCACCTGCTTCTTTCTTACCACTGAGACAGTTTTTAACAAAGGAGGACATCGCCATGTTCTTCAGATGAATGATGGCTACCTACCTCCTTCCTAGAACAGAAAGCATCAAACAACTGCAAAGGGAGCTGAAGTGACCCCAAAAAAGCAACTTGATGTGCATCTGGAACATCGAGAGACTCTCTGAGCTCTTCCCTCACGTTACATTTCCTTGACTACCGTTATTAGCTTGCAGAGGGGTGAGTTGAGCTCCGGAGAAGTCACTAAACTTTAGCCTTTGGGTGACCCCCCCCTGCACTTCTTACTCAGAAACCTTCAAAAGCAACTATTTTCATAACGCCAAGTGTAAAAAGAGTAGGATTTTGTGATACAGCAAGTGAGGCTACGGCTCCCCAGCCAGATGGCCCTGTCAGAAACAGAGTTTGGTCTCCTGTGTGAGAAGCATGGAACAGGGGAGGAAAAAGGAGAGAAAGTTTAAGACAATTGTAGTTTTACAGTCTCCTTTTTCAGCTTGCAAGCTAGAGATAAGAGCAGACAAGCTTTACGGTGGTGTGGAGAAATCAATACGGTTTTATTGATCCTTGTAGCTGCAGAACTCTCACCCAGCACAAGTACAGGGGTCAGAGTATGAGTACATGACTGTCCTGCTACACTTACGAGCGTGCTCCTCCAGAAATCGTGCCATCTGATGCACCGAGGATGAAGTCTGCTCCATTACACGACTGCAACAACAGCAGCTGACCCAGGATCCCCTCTCAGCGGGGGAAGCTCCGTGCTGCAAATTACCCACCCCACAGGGCAGAGAACTACAACAGAGCCAGTGGCAGCTGCAGCTGAAGGCACAGCTCCACACGAGGAAAATTCTCTTTACAAAAGACTCATTTTCCAACAATTACGCAGAGCTCGTTGAAACAATACACGTTATTCCAAAAGACAGAGGTCCGCAGAGCTGCATGAGAAGAATGACATGGAAGTAGCAACATCAAAACAAAACGGCTTGGAAAACTAACTAAGAAGTGGCACAGTCAAAACAGAATGAAATTAAGAACTTGGAACGAGTATCTAGTTTTAAAACAAAAGGAAATGGAAACAAAAAAATACCCAGCCCAAAAAAAAATAGAAAATTGAATGAAAGAAAACTTGAGCATGAAAAACAATTGAAGGAGACTTGTGAAGTTTAAATTTAGTTCACAGTTTTGCAAACCCTCCAAAAACATCAGGGAGAGGCTTTCAATGTTGTTTTGATTTTGCAGAAACATTAATTTCCTTAATTAGCATTTCCAGCGTCTGTAGGAAGATTTCTGACCAGCTTCGACCCTACTGAGAAGCTGTTCATTATCAAAGTAGGAGGTTCTGTCACCATTTTCAGCTTCTGTGAAGCTGTCAAAACCCTGTAAAACTTACTGGAAGGTCCTTTCAATATCATGGCCCACCTTTGCTGGTGACATTTTGTAGTTGATTCGATTGTGCAGCAACAGACCTGACCTTTGTGTCCTCTCTTTCGGTCCCCATTTCTTCAGCAGAGTCCATTATCACTTGCTCCAGATTCCTTCAACTCTTCTCTTTGACTT
Organism: Pedionomus torquatus; assembly: GCA_013398155.1. NCBI lineage: Eukaryota > Metazoa > Chordata > Aves > Charadriiformes > Pedionomidae > Pedionomus > Pedionomus torquatus. The sequence continues at coordinate 436,833 of VZRU01006490.1, read as the reverse complement.
TGTGTTACTTTCCACTTCATTCCCAGACTGCCCCACCTAACGCTCTACACCTGCTTTTGATGTCACCAAACAGGGACAATGACTATAAAGTTATTTCCCTTTACTAGTCAAACCTGGAAGGTCTCTCTGTTGTTGTTCATTCTATTTCCATTGCCGGTGTAAGTGTCCTTGTTGTTTTTCCCACTAGTGAAGAAAGGGCAAGTGTCATATTCACTGAAGCAAAGACTTTGCTTTGAAGCCGTATTGATTTTTCCTTTTCCCTTCTGAAGCTTTGCCAGGCTCCATAAAAGCATGTCTCTTGTTCAGAAACTCTTTGGACTGAGAGACAACAGGGGCAGCAGAGCCAGCGGGGCGCAGTGGGAAGTGAGGGCATCTGGTGGGGAATGACAATTGTGACAGCAGCTAGAGGAAAAAAAAAAAAGAGGTCATTTTATTTTTAACTGTGCTGCAAGAACAATTGTGGGCAAGAACAAAGGCGAATGGGAAACGCAGCTTTAATTCCAACTTGTGATTCCTCCTTGTCTAAAGCAGAGTATGAACGTTTTTCTAGGGTTTGGCTCTTAGCAGCAAGGCACTGGGACCACCAGAAGGGACAGCTGGGCTAGAGGCTTAACCACAAAGCTGACAACAGCACAACTTTCTGGCCCAGTGCTACAAAGATAGGAGCCTCACGCTCCATGATATCGGAGCGGCAGCACCATATGGACCTGCCCAGAACTTACACTCGATGAAGGTCCTGGTGCTTCGATGGGATTCTTGTTTAAGGGATCCGAATGACTTTGTTTAGAGCTACCTCACGTGATGCAGAAATAATGGATAGCATTTATTAAGCTCACACATATTGCAGAGAACCAAAATGAGTCTCTCTTTCCCCAAAATGTCTCTTCCATACCTAGAACTCTATGACCACATACACACATTTATCACCTGTGCATCGGGGACTCTCTCATTCTTCATGAGAAGTTGGGTGCTGGCTGTAAGGCTTATTTAAAGGTAGTGCCTCCCAGCACCTCCAACACTCTTCCGTGGCCTTTAGTTCGTGCTGAGTCAGAGGAGAGAATGTCACATTGAAACATCAGTGCCACTTTTTGCCTGTATTTCTTGGAGCTGTCAGGCTGGGAGAGCTGGTCTTCCAAAGCTCATTAGACAAACAGCTGCTGCTGGAACTGCATGTGAAATTGCAGCGGCTGCTTTTTGTAGAGCAGGTTGAGTAATAATTGTAGTAGATTTTCCTACAGGTTTTTTTTTTGTTTGTTTTCGTTGTTTTGGGGTGGTTTTTTGTAGCATCAGTACCTACTACCACAAACTTAATAACAACAGTAAGAGTATTCCTAATGCTAGACCAAGTTCTCACACTCACAAGAAGTCAATCGACCTTTTTACCTTTTGCCATTCAGTCCCATCTCCCAGTCACAAAGGCCTTTAAAAGCTAGAAATACATACAATTCCTTCCAAATTCTCAGCTATTTCAAAAACCAGGCATATGCAACAGCTGGAAATGAGACTTTTTTTAAAAAACACTAGTGGAAAAAAAACCCCAACTGTTATCAACAACAGTGAGAGGGTTCTGTTGATTAAAGGATGTTTTCTGCTATTCCTTTGTAAGGGAAGCAATTCATTAAGTGCTGTCTGAAAACCACCTTCATTCTGAATAAAAGAAAAATGTTCTGTGGTCACTGGGGCTTCCAGGAATAACTTGATGACACCCACCTCTGGTTCTGCCCTGCCCTTTGCCCATCAGTGCTTCTCCAGCTGGCCATGGCTCTTCTCAATATATTTTAGCACACACACACCCCCTCACCCCACCCCAGCACTGCCACCTGCTTTTCCCGTCCCCTACAACCAGCTGTACCTGTCAGTGTGATTTTTACAGTCTCTTTCTCCAAGGATAGGAAGTTATCTTAAAGCTGTGACACCCCGCATAGGGGAAGAAAAGCAGAACTGATACCGTTTGCCCCCATCAGGACCCAAGCACAGCAAGTAATAAATACAGAGAAGCTATTTTGGTGTCCTGGGTCAGCTTTGACTTTACACACTTATCTGCAATACGTTTCGGGGGCACATCACGCTGTTGACTTCTGCACTGGTGTTACCCATCCAGTTCTCTGTGTACATTTGTTTTCATTATTTGTGCCCCCTCCTGCTGGTTTTTCTGACAAGCTTGGGATCTGAAAGCTGCTTTCCCAGACCTTTAAGTAACAACCCATCATCAGCTGTGCTGTGTATGGAAGGCTGTGCAGCTTGAATTTGTTTTTCACAAAAGGCACATCACAAGACCTGCCTAATCAGCAGTTACCTAGTTTGCTCACACCAGACAGAGTCAATTTACAGACCATGCCTGCTGTTGACCCTGCTGTCTGCTCTGAATTATTTCAGTCTGCCTCCACTGTCCAAAATTAAATGTTAGTATTTTGAATTGCTGTTTTTAACTCTTGCCTAATTGGGCACAAACTCACACTGTTATAGACCCCTCCAAGGCAGGACTGCACGTAAAGGAGCTGGAGTGGGGCTCCTGGTAGTAATAAAATGGGTTTGTGCCAATTTGGTCCTGTCCATCTTCCACAGATTGTTGAATAGTGATGAAAAGTGTCACCTACCATTGTCCCATCGCTACCCCGGCTCAGTTTGCACACACCATCATAGAACTGCCTAGGTTGGAAGGGACCTTTCAGAGCTTCACCATCATCAATAAGCTGAGGGATAGGCTGAGGGAACTGAGGCTGTTAAGCCTGGAGAAGAGGAGGCTCCGTGGAGACCTAATTGCAGCCTTCCAGTACCTGAAGGGGGCTACAGGAAGGCTGGTGAGGGGCTGTTCACAAAGGGCTGCTGCGATAGGACGAGGGGTAATGGACTTAAGATGGAGAAGGGTAGATTTAAGTCGAATATTAGAAAAAATTTCTTTATACTGAGGGTGGTTGAGCACTGGACCAGGTTGCCCAGGGAGGTGGTTGAAGCCCCTTCCTTGGAGATATTCAAGGTGAGGCTTGATGAAGCCCTGGGCAACCTGGTCTAGTTGGGGGTGTCCCTGCAACTGCGGGGAGGTGGGACTAGATGACCTTTGGAGGTCCCTTCTGGCCTGGAGGATTCTATGATTGTAACCCAACACTGCCAAAGCCACCCCTAACCCACGTCCCTCAGCACCACATCTACCTGTCTTTTAACTACCTCCAGGGATGGACACTCCACCACTTCCCTGGGCAGCCTGTTCCAAGACTTGATCACCCTTTCTGCTATCAAATATTTCCTAAACAATTCTACTGTAAAGCAAAGTCCGGTAGCTAGGTTAACAAGGTGACAACCTACTTGGCAAATTCTTCAAATAAACGAGGGCTCCTAGACAACATTAGAGTCAATGAGTCTCACGAATGCTCACAGCTGTTCTCCAAAATTTATTATTTTCTAGCTTTGACTTCTGATCCAAGAGGCCCCTTTTACAGAAGCCTCCTAGTCCAACAGGATGGACAGGAGCCTGGTGGTGATCGCACCACAGGTGGTCCCCATTAGCTATTCCTTTTCATATTGATCTCGCCTCTAAATAGATAACATTTAGTGGTTTCGTAGGCAATGAAACATTCAATATCTGTCAGGTGTTACACCTCTTTGACCTCCGCATGTGGCACACACTGCTGTCAGTTTTATCCGGTTTTGTTTGCTTTTAGTTCTTCAGCTACTCTGATTGCAACATGCAGCGTGAGGTTCAGCAATTCAAACAAATGCAGCAGAGGTATCCCTCTAACTCCACTCTAAGACATAAGTGATCACATTTTCCATAGTTCTCTTAATAATACTGATGATTTATGGGATAACAATCAGCTCTCTTGCCAGTAAAGTAAGCTTCCAGCGATTTAAATGAAGCATCGCTCTACAGCATGTTTTCATAGATCTTTCCGTCTTAAGTGCTTGTCAAATAAATGTCAGAGACCACATGGAAGTCTAAAAATACTCATGTAAACCCTTCTTCGAGTGCTTGACATCGATCCATCTATTGTACATCTTCATGCTCAACACAGGTTAAAGTATCGCAGCTCGCTCTGACGTGGTAACTAGAGGCTGCTAAGCTGACAGAAATAGTTTGTTACGCTGCTTACAGCTAAAAAAACCGCTTTTGCTTTCGGGCGGTTTTTGAAAATACAGCTCTCATCTTTTTCACATGCGAACTCTCCCTGTTCCTACCATCTCTTATAGTCCTTAGAGAAAGGTTTGAAGCCCACAAACACACTCTAAACTAGGAGACAGGGAAATGTCTGACTACGTAAGAGGACCCCGCTGCACCAGAATTGCCAGCTAGTCTTTTTTAGGTGTTAAATGCATCTAAACCCATACTAACGTCTGAGAACTATCAGCCCACTTGATCAGAGAAGCTCAAACTGGCAGAACGCAGCAGTCTCACCCAGTGCTACAAGAAGCTTCTGTCTCTGCCGGTGTACCAGGCTGCTTGGCAGCAGTTTGATCCCTGAAATTCACTCCTCTGGACCGATTGTTTTCCTCCAGCTCCTCTTCCCTGTTCTCTCTCTCTCTCCCACCTACAGCATTTCTCTGTTCTGCATTTCCACTGCACTAACTCACTCCTAACAAAGCTTAATCCCTCAAAGTAACATCACATGGGACAACAAAGTTGTGGAACTAGCAAGCCTTGTAAGCCACAGAACCGTGCTTTATCTATTAAGAATCTTGAAGCCATTTAGAGAGATGGAAGGAGTAAGTTCTCCAGCCCCTTTAACTACTCCAAGAAAGAATCCATTCTGAAACACATTTTGCCCTGTAGAAGCCATATGCAGCCCACTCCAGTCTCAGCTATGCTTACCGCTGGAAGGTTTCTACACCATAAAGTTTGGGAAGTGAAGATTGTTCATAACTTCATCCTGCCTCAGAGTCTTTGCTAATTCTTACCACTATTGATTTTGTTCCCTCAGCCATAGGCACTAGAGTAAGAAAATAAACAATGGGTATCAAAAACTATCATTTTGATCTATGCAACTAAAAAAAAAACACAGAACAATCAAGAGTATAGAGGTTTTATCACATAAAATGTAAGAAGTATAGATAAAAATAGAACTTTTATCCCCTAAAAACTTCTCAGTGTTTCATAGTTAAGTATGTTTGAAGGACAGAAAGGACAGCAATTTTTTTTCACCTCCGTTTGGTTGCTTCCTAGTCAACAAGGAAAACCAGACACCAGTAGACCATGATTTATCCAGTACTATCATTTCCCCTCTTACCTGTTTCAGAAGAAGCTTAGTTGGCTTCCTTACACCAGGCACCTAACATTGGTAGTTAAATTTAGGTAGAGAGTCTCTTATCCTGAGGACCTTCTACACCCAGCCAGAAATCTGCAGCAAAAACACCCCCCTCCATAACATCCAACCCCTCAACCTCTCCTGTTTTTGAGGAAGAGAAGTCAAGGCTTGCTTCAAGTTATAAACCAGGAGAAAATGGGGTGTGAAGCTCCACACCTGTAATTCATTCCCTTCTGCTATGGAAGGTGCTCATCTTTTTCAGGTGCACTCAATGGAAATGTTGGTGTTTACTGTGGTGGGGTCAGTAGGAGCTCAGCTCTGTGGAACAATACGATGGAGATACAGGTGCTGCAACAAAGCCCGCTTCAGAACAAGGGTCTTAGTGTTTGTACAGCCAGGAAAAACACATCAACGCTTGTCTGAAGTGTGACCGTGAGCTAGAAACTATCCATAGCCTCTTTAAGGTTTTTAATCTAGTGAGCAGTAGAGCTTACTGGTGCTTATTTCTGGAGGTATGTGTTGGCCTTAGCTTGAGGTTGGCTTTTGGCTGGGAAATTGCATCTCTGGCATCTTTCAGAGGGAAAAATTACCACCTGGCGAGTGTGTGGCAGTGGCAGGGATGGCTGTGAGATTTCTGGCGTGTGCCTGTTGTTATTGTCTGAAGGGATTCTTGTACCTACCCACAAGGATTGGGTCTTGGCCATGCTAGACCCTAGAGATCCTAGAGTAGCTGGATTTCCATTCCCATCCCAAATAGCAATAGCTCCATCCCTCTGTGACTGGGAGGTCATAAATTCATAGAGGAGTTCAGTCTCCAGAGATGTTCTGTACCCAAACACTACTTTAATAGAAAAATGCAACTACAAAAAAAAACCAAGATAAAGCAAAATTCCAATTGGGAGGAACAAGACAACTGTTAAAAATAAGTGAATAAAACAGAGATTTAAATTACTTCAAATATTTGCATTTGGGTGAGACAGTCATAACAAACATATGAGGGCATGAAGAAGAATAAAATTGCGTTTATCATGGAATTAGTTTTAAAAATAAAGCCCGCCAAAACTAAAAGAAAAAAAAAAAAAAAAAAAAAAAAAGAAAATAAATCATAACTGAAAGGATTGGGATAATATACTTTTTGAGTAAATGATGAATGACCTGATGATGAGAACAAACTGCGCCCAGCAGTGCTCCATACAGAAGCAACTCAATAAAAATTGAGAGTTTCTAGTTTTAAAATAAACCCCCTGAATTGAATTATGGAATGGAACCAGGAGAAGCGTGGGTCAAAGGGGAATTCACGTGCAGTATTACAACACGGTCCAGATTCTCGTAACCAAGGAAGCCCTTTTAGGGGCAAGATAAAGCATATTGTTGAAAAAGGGTTACTTGTTTTTTAAAACCAAGCTAACAAAATCTCAAATGTAAAAACTTGACCAATATTTCATTAAATTTGACAACATACGCTCCTTCTTCTTTCAAACGTAGCTGTTAGGAGTGTTACTGGACAGGTCTCCTTTCCTTAATCCTGCCTTTTCCTCCTGGACGAGGAAAAAGAAGAATTCCCAAGAAAGCTCTTGGCTGCAGAAATTAAGGTTGTATCCTTCCCTGGGTTCTCAGAGAACCAAGACACCCAAATGTACCTATAGAAAAAAAAGGCAAAAAAAAAAACCAACCCAAAACCCAGCAAACCCCAAAACCTGGTTTGCTATTTTCCTTCTATTACATTTTTCTGATCTTGGACACTGAAATCATGATTCATTATGAAAGCAATGGTTCCTACTATCTTCATCTTCTATGAAGAGCGTGGCACACTTACTCCAGTTAGGGACTGGGGAGAGAAAAATATATTTATGGCAACTTTATGAAGGGTGAAGAAAAGAATCATCACGTGGCTTAACACAGGGATCTCTGCCAGCTGGCCAAAAGGAATGGGTTTTGGACGTTACTTACCTTTTTCAGTGAAGGTCCACGTTTCCATTTTCATGCTCTAGACCTTCCTGTATGCAAATGAGAGCAAAATTTATTCACCTGCTTAGCCGAATTTCACCACTACATAAGAGTAACCTTGTGAAAAGTAGGAAGCCAATGCTGGTCCAGCATATCTTTATCATCAATCAATAAAATATTGCATGACTTCTTCTGAAAATGTATTTGGTGACAAACAAACTATATATTATTTTTAGACACTTTCATATAGTCTTAATTGCTTCAAATTACTGCCAGAGTTGTATCTACAAATTAATGGAAGAAATAGGTATGTTGTGCATCACATTCTCCCAAACTTCCTTCTGCCAGAAAGTTTTGGCCCACCCCTCATTTTATTCCAGGGAGAACTGATATCAAGTCTATTGTGTTGGGTATCTGGCCACAGGCTCTCAGGGATAAATCACTTGGGGATGTCCGGAAACATCCGGAGGCTCTTAGAAGCCGTGGTCCTGGCAGTTTAACTTTCCTACAGACCTCACAAGAGTTCATACAGAGCTCTGAACCCATCCTTCTTTCAGTAAAATCAGCAGCAAAATTCTCAGTAAATGCACAGCAGCTGATGAAAATCACTGCCTGCAACATTCATCTCTTTTTCGGTTTTGGTTTGGGGTTTTCTTTGGCGTTTTGGGGGGGTTTGGGGTTTTTTGTGTTTTTTTTTCTTGGTTGGTTGTTTTTTTTTTTTTTTTTTTTTTTTTTTTGTTTTTGTTTTTGTTTTTGTTTTTGTTTCTGTTTTTGTTTTTGTTTTTGTTTTTGTTTTTGTTTCTGTTTTTGTTTTTGTTTTTGTTTTTGTTTTTGTTTCTGTTTTTGTTTTTGTTTTTGTTTTTGTTTTTGTTTCTGTTTTTGTTTTCGTTTTTGTTTTTGGTTTTTTTTTAAATAATGCAGTTAAAGTGTTACCAGCTCAAACAATCTTTCAGGAACCTTTTGTGACCTGAGCTCCAGTATTGGCAGCTCTGGTTGCCAGTATTATCAACTGCGGATGGAAAAAAAGGTTGCTGGCTCTTTCAGCTGAAAGACCGAAAACCTGAATTCTAACTGCCCAACCCTATAGACTTCAGAGCTTCAAGTATATTTTTATTTTTTTAAATGGCATCAGTCTAAGCTAAGCTCCAAAGCACTGAGTGCCCACTGCTTCTCAGTGACACTGAGAAGGGATAATTCAGATGACAGAGAAAATCCAGCTCTTTCTCTCCTGAATTTACCGCAGTCGAGTGGCTCAGGTTTGTGTCTCATCCCTTCCCAAACAGAGCAGAGCAGAGCAGAGGAGGCTTACAACTGCCCCAAAGTGTCACCCTGTCTTTGACACATAGGTCAACATCTAGATTTGAGGATCAGACAGAGCCGAACGTTCTGTTTTTAAAAGATCTTAACATAAAACTTCATCTAGAAGATTAAGGCTGCAAACTGCGGTACAAACCTCAGCGTAATTTCCCGGGTTTTATTTTTATGCAGAAGGCTCTTTTCTTCTCAACTTTGGACTTAGATGCAAATAACACCAAGCGTGACTTTTAAAGCCCACATTTTAGTGCCCGATAGAGCTCGTAAATCAGGTCGTTATACTTGTAATAATTTCGGTGAGTGGGTGTTGGTGTGCGTGAGAAGATACGCGAAATTGGAGGGTGAGATGAGCCATGATGAACATTAAAGGGCCGGAAGCAGATCGATAGCTGGTGTAAATTGTCAGGGCTTCATTGATTTCAGCGGTTCTATGATAAATACTAATTCAGCTGGTGCTACGAAAGAAGAAAATGCCATCAGCTGAGCATCTGGTCAATAACGGCGGCGAATGCAGAATGAGGTATCGGTGGTACCTCCCCACCGAGCACTTGCTTTTACCCTTGTGTTGATCCTGCGTGGGGCAAAAAGGTCAAAATAGCTGTTTATTCGCTTTTTTTTTTTTGAAATCTCCTCTATTTTTGAAATCTTCTCTATTGGCTGGAGTGGTACAGGAGGGTATGCACGTGGAAAGAAAGAGGCTTGTATGTAGAAGACGTCTTTTTCACTAACAAACACATAGAAGGATTTTACTGCTGCGCTGGTACTTTTAAAGATAAAAGTGAAAGATAAGTGAAAAAAAAAGCCACAAACCTTCGAAGATACTGTATGCAAATTACTTGTCCGAATTTCTTGCACTTCTGCGAGGTTTTTCATGCGTCCCCGAACTAAACTCAGAATAGGTTTGAATCCAGGATTTACATGCAAGGCTCAAATGCCTTTCAGAAACAAAAGCTTATTACAGAAATCACAGTTTCCCATGTGTATGAATCACTGAGAATTGTCATATCAACAAAAAGCAATGAAGCCAGGTTGCACATCAAAAATCTACACTCCCCAGGTGATTCTCAACACCTTTTCTTTTTTGGTAAACGTTTTCCATCAGATGAAGTTCATTACCTTGTTCTACCCATTTCCCATAGTTAAGTTTTTACTGAATCTGTAAATAAGAAATCAATTATACAACAGCATTAACAGAACCTAAGAGAAGAGCGACTTTGCACATGGCTGGTGGTTAACTTGGATTCTGCCACGTGGTCCTATCGAACGCTTTATCAAATGATGCTAATTTCTCATCTGCATATAAATGTATTGATGTGCCAGGATGAAATCAAATTAGAATGTTTAGAGCAAGAGCCTGTTCGCCGTGTTTTAAATTGTTCATGTTTATTTGGAGGCCTCAGAAGGACATCTTAATCTTATAGTGTTATTATTTCAAACAGAAAAAGAGCTTTTTCATGTTATTTGGAGAAAGTCCCTTAGCTTACAGACTGGGAAAAAGAAAAAAAAAAAAAAAAAAAAAAAAGAAAAAGCAACCGATATTTTGACAAGAGCTTTCAATGAAAAATAACAAAACCTCCGCAGGGAGTTTCCCATTAATCTAATTTATTTGGGAGCACATTTTCACAATAATAATTAAATTATCTAATGTTCGCCTACATCAAAAAGCGATCATCTGTAACAGTTCATTACTAGAAAAAAGGGAGGGGAAAAAAAAGGCCAATATTTTAAAGTAACACCACAGGAGAAAAACCAACAACTTACAAACATCAAAGGAATGCTCTGATGTTTGACGGCTTCTGATGAATTCAGCTGTTTCATCTTTTAGTGAAGCTGGCAACAGAAATTCTAGCATTTTCTGTGCAGTGGTGTCTTTAAAGCTGTAAGGTATTTATTTGTTAGCTTTCCACCTGCTTTTCAGGGTGTTTCAGTAGCCAAAGCACCCAACGATTAAAATCTTGCCACAGAGGAATGTGTGCTCAGTACAGACAATGAAAACATCAGCTACGTTCTCCTAAGGACCGTTCTATTCAGGTGGCTCATCCGAGCCTTGCAAGCCTTCGGTGGGAGGAGGGTACCACGTACAACCGACTGAGATACCATTGAGCAAATTGCGTTTTTATCTGCTTTATTTCTCCTAGAAATGTCAGCACAGCACATTATATTGCCTGTAATTTTAATAGATAAACGAGACAATGATTCCATTGTTTGTTGTTTTTTTTTTTCTTTTTTTTTTTTTTCCTCAAAACGGTAGAATACATTTTCTTAAAAAGGTCTGCAAACATATTTACAAAAGTGTGAAAGCAATAAATGCAGGCTTCTTATAGGTTTACTGAACTTCCAAAGACTGACTGACACCCTAATTTTATTGGAAATCTGGTCCAAGGATGATTACAAGAAATTAAATATCATACTCATTTTTTTTTCTTTCTTGTAGGCTACCGTGGAAAAATAAATATTTTAAAAAGAACAAACTTATATTCCATGAAGCATAATGAAGATAATCCAAAACCATTTCCTTGATTTTGTTTTTTAATTTTATTTTTGTGTTTTTTTTTTTTTTTTTTCATTTCATTTCAGCTTTCAGACATCTCATGGTCTTTCTTAATGTTGTGTTAAAATGTGGGATGCCCTCTTACTTTTTGGAAAGCCACCTGCTGTAATGGAATTAGAAAGTAGCCACTAAAATATCATTCACAGTATCTGCATCACAGGAATGGACTTAGGGTTTTTTGTTCTTTTTTCAAACAGGAGGGATAAAATTTGTGGTGTTGCCTTCATCTTTCACATTTTAAATACTGTTGGCTGACAGAAAGAAAGTGTAGTGTCATGCTTGGTTTACCTAAATCATTTATTTTGTAACTAATAAAAGTAAACAATTACCAGATACTGTATATAGAGAGATATAGAGATATATGGCCACAAATAAACTCTAGTAGAAAGTTATTTTGGTTTTGATAAAGTTAAGAAAAGCACATAAAATCATATTTCATGAATATCTTGTTTTATGGCCATCAATGTTTTTGTATATTTTTTGTTTTGTTTTGTTTCATCAACATAGCAAAATACAATCTTCCTATTAAACAATAATTATCAGATGGCAGACAATTCTTTTTATTGGTTTACATTGGCAGGTCACAGTCTAAAAGCACAACCACATCAGGCAGAAATTGCACACAGACCGCCCTGGATTTTGAAGACTAGTTTTTATGCTTCTACCAAAATAGCTTAATTTAAAACTGGGGGCTGTAACAGGCTCTGATTAAATACACGGATTTCTTGTCTTTTTTCCTTTTTTTTTTTTTTTTTTTTTTTGTGATAGCTAAATAAAACGACTGAAATTGCAGTACTCTATTTGGCTTTCAGCTTCAGTTTTTGGCATTCGAGCTTGATGTTAGAAACAGGCTTTGAACTTCCCAGAGATTGTTTAGGAAAGTTTTTTTTTTTCCCCCATCACAAAATACTGAAGATTTATGTCAATTAGGTCTGTTCCTTGGGTTGTTTTTTTGGTTGGTTTGGTGGTTTTTTTTTGTTTTTTTTTTTTTTTTTTTTTTTTTTTTTTTTTTTTTTTTTTTNGTTTTTTTTTTTTTTTTTTGTCTATATTTGCATTTTTACCTTTTTCCTGAAAACTAGGGGAGATTCGCATCTAATACTACGAGATCGTAGAGTCACAATGTCGGTATTTGTGTAAGAAATAGTTGTAGATGGGACTGGCCCATAAGTAGGCGGTTGTCTTAGTCGTAGAAGGCATGTTCACGTCTTCAAAAACCAGATTGGTCTTAAGATATTACTCTTTATTTGAGACAGTTACCATTACTTCATTAAAAAATGACAAAACAGCAATAAACATTTTAGCTCTTTAATGAGCAAAGATCAGGTCTCTTAGCATTGGAATAATATTCGTTATCCAGATTATCTTTATTTCACTCGGTGACCAGTAATATGGCCAAGAAGTACAAAGTAATTTTCCATCAAGTAGTATACAATTTTTGTGTGTAATAAGCTTTCATTCTTGAAAAAGAGTAACTGAAAAGAAATGTTTCTGTTACTGCAGTTAGTTTGTCAGAGAAAGTTCTTCGCATTATCTTACAAACTATCAAAATTGCTAGTAATTTGAAAAAATGTAAAAAAAAATCACATAACTTTAGTCTAATAGAAATATAGTACAGGTAAGAGAGAAAGTATTTATCAGGGATGTGCTCTTAAGTCCATCTCAATTATTTCTTTTATATAAATGTACATCTGATTACATATACAAACATTTTGAAAGGACCATGGTATAGAATTACTGAAAAGCAACAGGGGGATGAAAAATTTCTTGCCATTTTAGAACATTCATTTCAAATCACGCAAACATATGCAGTAGTGAGATTTTTTACAATTTCCAGTTGTTGGCTCTCTCCCCGTTCTTACACACCCTCTTGTTCTACACTGGTGCCATCTGGTCTAGAGAATTCCTTTGAACGGCAAAGCTAATGTATAGCAAAAAGGGAATTAACTTTATATTAAAGTATTATAAGTAAACTTTGTAACATGCAACATGATAAACGATAAACTGAACGGTGTAATCAGAGCGGTAATATCGGGGCATTTTTTTATATTGCAAAATATCGTTGTGATTAAATTTTTGGACACACTTTACCTTACAAATTTGAACTAAATAGATTGTAACTAAATCACAGCAAATTACAAATCCTTCATCAAAGGAGATTCCGTTAAAGTTATAGTTGTATTAAAGTTAGAAATTATTTAAGATGGAAAGGAAAAAGAACATTAATAACACACGTTTTTTGTTTTGGGATGCGTTCTCAGCGAGGGTTCTCCACTGTTTACCTAGAATGCCATAAATACCTTAAAGAACTGTTGCAATTCCTTCTGTTTCTGAAGCTACCGTGAAATATTTGACTGTAATTACTTTTGCCCCTTTGAACAACTTCTTTAGGTTGTGCCAATTGATGGAGAAAGCTTCTATTGAAAACTCCAATGGGATGAGAAGAATTTTAATTACGGCTTAATCAGCAGCACAGCCACCAAGCATATAAATTATCATGCACATCGTGCTAAAAATATCCAGTTTCCTTTATTCCCGCAACTTTTATACTGACAGCACTTATGTGATAATGTTGTACCTGCCAGGCTGTAAAACTTCTCGGGCCGGCAGATTTCAGCATGAGCCCCTTTCTAAGGCCTTAACAGCATTGGTGCTTTGTGTACTTATTCAAATATGTAAATATGGTCTACACAAGAAAACAGGTCCAAATAAAAATTGGTGAAAATTATCTGACATTCCGTTAGTGTGTCCCTTGTGCATATTTATAGTTTTTTTTTTTAAATTTTCAGTCATAGTTCTTTCCTGTTTGTGTTGCACATGCCTAATTCCATTATGTAACTTAAATCTTCAAAAAATTAATACTCGAATGTGAATGAAAAAGTATCATTCAGGACAACTGCTTCAAGCAATTGCAAACAGTTGGAATCTTTTTTTGTTTTGTTTTGTTTTGTTTTTCTTATGTTTGTTTTCGTTTGTTTGTTTCTTAAGTTCATTTGATATATGTACAATTCATTTTTTTTCAAAACCCCAAAAGTTCTTGATATGTATATTCACATAATATTCCTCCATATTTAAATAGTAAGAGTCTTGTAGGTTGAAAGCCAAGTAATCTTCAGTAATATCACCTACTGTAATCCATCAAAAAATAAAAGTTTGTTTCGTCTTGTCTGGCTATACCCTGGTTGTTGAGTGTGAATGGGGGTGGGGATGAGGATGGGGCAGAGTATTGTTCTGTCCTCCGGTAAAGGTATTGAATGTGTGTAGGGGTTGAATCCCTGGTATAGTGTTGGGGATCATTGTGATGGTGTTGGGTGTCATTAAGGGAATATCGTCAGGAGACCTTCTCATAGCTAGCGTGTAGTCTGGGGGACAGGCGGTCCTAAGAACCACCTCATGTGGATGGATGGACTCACATTCATGATCCAAGTCAGTGTGCTTCATTTGGAGGGACATTATCTCCTCTTCTTGTGCATGGGTGAGATCATTGGTAGTAGTACGTTGTGGGCTACATCTCCTATGAACGTCATGTCTCCGCTTGTCCTTTTTGTAGTACAATGCTGCAAAGGCCAAAATGTTCAGGAACAGCAAAGATGCACCAACTGCAATAGTAACACTCAATTCTGTTGAATAGTCTCTTTGATCCACTGAAAACGGGCTTGGCTGTTGTTTGGGATCATCTTGTTTGGCTGTAGGAAAGGCTGATGTAACAGAAACAGAATTTTTCCTTGTTGGTCTGAAGGTATTATCAGTTGATGGCACTTTAGTTGTGGTAGAGGTATACTGTGAAATGTCGTTAAGATTGTGCAGATGAGGTACCAGTTCCAACCAAAGGTTCACTTTATTGGCCCTATAATGTTCTTTCACTCGTGGTTTTAATCCAATGTGAAGATACAGTTGGTCCTTCTGAGAATATCTGGTCCATGCTACTTCTTCAAAACGATTTGGTTTTGTGTGGATGAATTTTGTATCTTGCGGCACTGGTTGATTTGGGTCACTGGAAAAAAAAAAACAAACAAACACAAAAAAAGATCTCCAGTGTTACAAAGTATTTCAAAAGCAATTATAAAATTAACATAATTAACATTTTATACTTGATGTTTCAGTCTGCCTTTGGACAGAGCAGAATGAAATTTCCTAAAATTAGTGGCCTTAATAAACTTGATTGGAAACATTATGCCAACCAAACATCTATGAAACACCAGCGTGAGAGGACGTGAAGCTGTGCTTTTCTTTTTTAGCAACATAAAGCTCATAAAGCTGAGTATTTCAATTCATCTTCATCTGAGGCTGTCCAGAGGTGACAGGCGACGGCAGGACATAACTCAGGATAACACATAGTGACTTAGAATCTGACGGACGAAGGTAGAAAAGTGCACTACTAGGGAAAGCAGAATTAATGAAAACGACAAGATTTTCCAAGTTTGAAGTAACATATCTTATGGTCAGAAGCACCAATTTAAAACAAAATACATTATTAAATTAAGCTGCATCATATTCTATGCAATATTTAAAGAAACGGAGAATAGTTAGAGTTGGAAGGGACCTTCAAGATCATCCAGTTCCAACCCCCCTGCCCTGGGCAGGGGACACCTCCCACCACACCAGGTTGCTCCAAGCCCCATCCAGCCTGGCCTTGAACCCCTCCAGGGATGGGGCAGCCACAGCTTCTCTGGGCAACCTCTTCCAGTGCCTCACCACCCTCACAGCAAAGAAGTTCTTCCTAATATCTAATCTAAATCTCCCCTCTTTCAGTTTAAAACCATTACCCTTATCATTTCCTGTCTCATGGGGTGACAGTATTATCAACGCTGGGATAAAGTCAGTTACTAACGTTGCCATTTTTAACTATACACAGATGTTAAATGGTTAGTTTTGCACTTTTCCAGAGATCCCTTAATTATCTTTGTGTAGAAGTTATTTTTTAAATTCCTTCCCTGAGAATTTTCACAAGGATGTTCTTTTCCTCTTTCTGCTAGAACGTGTAAGTGAGCTGAGGGACATTACAGGAAACACAAGCATCCAACCTGATTCTTAATGTCTTATTCATCCTACAAGTATAGAGATGTTTCCAAGGGAGATGACTGAGAAAAAACACTGATACTCCTTGTCTGGTACTCACCCAGTTTTTGCAAAGTTTGTCCAGTACGTCATCACCACCGCACTTAGCATGACATCATTTTTGGAGAAATTACAAGGAAATAATTCAGTAGGACCAATCATGGGGATTCCCAGTACGTAAGGAACCTCATCTCCGTGGGCTGCGTCTGCCCACGCAGGTACCTGATCTGTCTGGCAATGATGGTAGAAGGCATAGAAATACGTAGGCGATCCAAAATTTGAGTGAAGATCTGCTGTAGCCACTGCTGGTGCAACCCACTGGTGATCCGTAAACAAAGCCAGCAGTGTTTTCCTTCTGGTCTCAGGATTGTGTCGATCTGCCCAGTCCGTGTACATAAATTTAATGGTTTCCCTCAATATATCTTTGCCTTCTGGGTATCCATATAAGTTATCGACAAAATTAGAAACTGCAAAGTCAAAATCGCTAGCTGATATGCCGTCTTCGCTATCCACAATGTTTTCCACAAATTTTAACCCTTCCCCTTGGTTCACTCCCAGCATGATGTCGTAATTGAGGAATTCTCCTTGTTCCATCAATATCTGAGGATCATCCGGTATCACGTCGCCGTCAATTACCGGTCCAAAGGCTATATGGTATCTTGCTGGTTGAATGTCCTGGTCGACAAGTTCTCTATAAGGCTTCTTCTGCAGACATTCTACCAATTCTACGGTGTCTGACATGTTGCAACCAACTTTTGTCGCCAACATCCTGGCGTATTTTGCGGGCTGGAAGCTAACTGCCCAGCTGGAGAGAGCTGTTCCGCTTTGAGCTATTGCTCTTTGAAAAAGTCCTGCGGGGAGAAATATTTAAAAACTACTGAAGTGACCTTGAAACAGCTACATACTTGAAAGAGTCAAAGGACTTCTTTGAAACAGCAGAAAACTTTAACAGAAGATTCTGATACTTGAATCTGAGTAGTACTTAAATACATAAGATGGTGAGATCTCTCTGTCATTGTACCTACAGGTGATGTATACAAATTAAACGCTGTATGGTGCAAAATTTGAAGCAAATGGTTCTACTTCAATGTAGGCTGGCCCGAGGAACAGATTTTCAAAGAATAAAAAAAAAAAACTCAGAAGGAAAAAGAAGTGGCATTACCTTATGTAGGACAACACTTCTAGCTCAGAAGAAATTCCTAAAGTGAAAGCAAGGTGGAGGAAAAGCCTACAGGACTCTGAAACGGATTGAATTTCTGGATATTGTTCAAGCCATCAGCAGCACGTGTACATACAATTTGGTGTTAAAGAAACTTAATGTACTGCTGGTTTTGTGCTTTGTTTGGGATTAAACTTGGTTTGAGAGGTGTGTCACAGCAAAAGTTTATACTCTGGAGGAAGAGATGAGCAGGTACCAGGCAGCTATTAATTTGCAAGTGTCTAAGAGTCAAGATTCTTTCTTTTAAGGAGTGTTTTTAATGAAGGTTTATACTGATCACTATTACATAAAAAGGGAAACGATATATATATTTTACGCTATGTAGCTTTGTAATTCAGAGATTTAAACGTACATTCAGGTATTTATTTAGGGGGGAGAGTGACAGAGAATATGACCTGGCTCTGCATATTAGCTTGTAGCAAATCCCAAAGACATCCGTGCAATTAATTTGAATTTATGTTGATCTAACTAGCACTCCAGACCAGAGGTTCTACCCATAGAAATAACAAAATGGGTTTAAATTGATGTTTTCCTCTCCTGTAACCATTTTTAAGCATATAATAGATGAAAGCCTCACCCCCTCGTAGTCAGGCAGTGAATCCATCAAGTTTATTTGCTATTTGCTTTAATGCAATTCCAACTCCCCCCTTGTTCCCCTACTTCTTCTGTTCCCGTTGTCATAGAATCATGGAATGGTTAGAGTAAAGATCATCCAGTTCCAAAACTCCCCGCCCTCGGCAGGGACACCTCCCACTAGAGCAGGTTGCTCCAAGCCCCATTCAGCCTGGCCTTGAACCCCTCCAGGGATGGGTTTTGTTGAGCTTTTGCCTTTTCCCGCTCCCCTTTGGGGAGGGTAGTTCTGGCTCTGAAAGAAATTTTGAATCTGAACCTTGCGTAAAAAAAAATGGAGAAAAATCACACTGCGATAAAGCTCATCACTAATATCAGAAACGCAGATTATCTATTTAGGTAACTGTGGCCTTTCTGGTTTTTGCATTTTCATGGAAGTACATCCAGTTCCGTTCAGCGGCACAACCTTTGCAGTACTTACTGAAACATCCTTTATACTGGACCCTACGTCCTGCAGCTCACTGTGAGGAATACAAAATAGTCTATAGCATACATAAATTCTGCCGATTTAAGATATATGGGTCAAAATTCAGTTCTATTTATGTTGAGAGGCACTTGACTTGATTCCACTGACTTTGGTAGAGCTGCTTAGGGATGGGAAGTGACATCTGGCCTCGCCCAATTCTGCTAAGACCATATCTTTGGCCCAGTGCTTGAAGAATAGCTGGACGCTCCCACTAAAGGAACTAGAGTTGAGGCGCTCAGCTTACCTCAGAATTTTATGCCAATAATTGAAAAGATAGCTTTTACTGTGATAAGTAACATATTTCTATTGATAAAAAACTCCCACAGCCTCTAAATCAAGTCAGGGACGTGCCCTTACAGCCTTGATGTGGTACCAGGCTCCGCGCGCTCAGAGCTTGGATGGAATCAGTTGCTGGCAGGAGACATTTTAGAAGCTTCTGAAGAATTTTAAAATCCTTCTGGGCTGCATTAGATCCAAATCCAAACCTCTTAAAATCAGAGAGGCGTAGGGACTAAAATACGTAAACCAAAGCCTCTCTTCAAATTTATGAGAAGCCACATCTAAAATATTATTTCCTTGCAAGATATGAGTAAAAAATAAAAAGGAGCGTGAGCCATAAAGCAGGTAAAATATATTTGCATGTTTACAAGGTCAGATATTGAGCTCGTGTAAATCAGCTCAAAGTCAGTGGAATTACCGCCGAGGATCCAGGCATTGTAATAAATGTAACGCAGTGACAAAACTGAATTTTCACCAAGATGTATTTCATGATACTTCATAATGTTTCTTTTTGGCATATTGTGTAAATCTATTTTTATTGCTTTATTAAATATCTCTGAACAAGGACGGAAAGTGTAAGCTACCTATTAAGAAAATGCTGATATAAACACTATGGCCTGCTAAGTGCTACATAAACATTAAATGTTGGATTAAGTAAAAGTGGTCAAGTCCTCTGGCCGTAAAGTTATCTTATGAAATGGAACTAAACATCCCCTCCTTCTGCTGAAGAATGCTTAAGGAAATATTACTCCTTTCAAAGCGTTTGGGGAAAAATGAACAGCAGTATGACATATTTTTTTTCCATTCTGTCACATAATTCCCAGCAGAAATTGGTACCACACAGGCTGGAGAACTACATTTTTATCTGATAATGTGGATGATTATTATAGCTTATGGGCTTCAGGCTGATGGAAAGGAACTTTCAAAGTTCAATGGACCGTATCGCTTTGTGACTCCTTTTCAAAGTCTCCCCAAAGTAGATAATGATAATTTGCATATATGCATGTCCATTTTCACAGCACTTTCTAAGGATGGGTGCTGCTCTGCCCAGTTGCAGATGGGCAGTGATGAACAGCACCCCCTTGAAAAAGGCTGAAGGCTTCCTCTCAGCTACCAAGGGATCCTTCCAAAGGGAAATGAGGGAAGCAAAGAGAGCATCCGAATGCACAGCTCATGAAAGAGACTGGTTAATAATGGGAAACAAAAGGTTGGTTTTTTTAGAAAAATTTCAAGATACTTGAAAATCTTTGAAAACTTGGAATAACTTTTCTTATTTGAAGCTGACCGGTTTTTATTTTAACACGGTTTTTAATAGCGGGTCTAACCACCCCCCAAACGAAACCTACCATATGTGGGGATGTTGCTCCGTTTAGTTGAAATGTCAATAAAGCATCTTTTTGCTTTCTTACAAAAGAAAAGCTCAAAAATTTACTTTTACAATTGTATTTTAAGTGTATGTCCACAAGCCCTCTCCAGTCCCCGTTGATCTCCTTTGTTGGAAAATTACTGCATCAGTTTCCCCAAACAAATTCCGCTCCTGGCAGAATTCTGGCCACGTGTTAGACTATGACAGGGTAAAATCTGCTGATAAGAGGCAAGATGTGACTGTTCAGATATTGTAAATGTGGCATTTTGCATTAATGTCATGTTACATCAAGAGCAACAAGATTAAGATCAAGTAAGAGTTAGGGGAGGATGAATCAGGTCTCTTCAGTCAACCTTAAGCTAAGGCCTCTATGACAAAAGTTGGTTTTGTGAGTTCTGATGGAAAAAAAGGTGGTGCATTGTGACCCTCAGATCACAGGGTAACAAGGTAATGCTTACACACTGTTCCTATTGGCCAGATTCTAAATATGCGCTATTTAACCACAAGTAGTTATAGGGGAAAAAAAAGCCAAAAGAAAACAAAACAAAAATCCCCCCAAACTCTTCAAACATTAAAAATCAAATTATGGAAGTAAACGAAAATTTAAACCAGAGCCTATTTTCCACTGGACTTCTTGTAAAAACTACATTTTTCTTTCATTTAAAATAGCATAAAGGCCTGATCTAAAGAATCTGTTACTTCTGTTGACCTCAGTGGGCTCTGCATCATGAATTCAGGTAAATACAGCTCGTTTACCGTCACTGGAATTATCTTTTTATCAATTAGTCCCCCACAGAGATACAGGAATATAAATTAGTGGAGGATTCTATGCACAGGGTACAGTGAGATGTCCCTGGTAAAACTAAACAATACAGATTTAAATGTGTGAAACAAGTGAGACAAAATTAATGCTATCAATAAGCAATAGCCATGCAAATGAGGGAAACCGTGTAGAACTGTGGTGCAAAAATTATAAGGAAAAAAAAATATCGGTTGCCTCAAACAGCATCTTTTTAAATTTCCTGCTGTCTGCCTCAACTAGGAAGAAAAGGTGTTAGTTATGGAATAGGAAAAAACATACAGAAGAAAATCCATTTGCAACTTGGATGCTTTGACAATTTTGGATCATGCATGCAAAACATTCAACCATCCTTTTATTAGATGACAGCAAGTGAAGTTCATGCAGTTTCAGACAAAAGATTTCTGAACTAGGTGTTTGTTTCCTTCCCACAAAATAATAGTTTTAAGCATTTCATCTGTTAGCCTGAAAAGAGAAACTGTGTCATTTTAGTTTTCTTTCAATTCTACTCCTCACGAGAAACTCAACACGCCTTTCATGACTGTCTGAATAGAGACAACCTCATCTACTGTGAGCACGACTGGCTGCTTTTCCAAAAAGGACACCCTTAGGTAGGAAAGAAAAGAGACAAAAAAACGATGCACCAAGAAAATGCTGTTCAGAAGTCTGCTATAAAGTCTTTCTACAAAGCTCCAAAGGAAAAAGAAGAAAAGTGACCCAAAATTTAAACATGCACAGAAGAGCTGAGGGAGGAAGGTGGCTTGTAGAGCCTTTAAAAACTTGGCTTCGTATTGAGCTGCACTCAACAGTTTGTAGGAACAAAGAGAATATACAGAGCATCACATAGTACTAATGGTGGTGGCATGCAGACACCAAAATTGTCAAAATTTGCAACCTGCATAATACCTTTGGTTGAATTGCTCCAACGGTTACCTTCAGAATAATGGGATAAAGTCAACAGATTGACGCATGAACCGCCTGCACCGGATCCAAAAACAGTTATTCTTAGTGGGTCACCACCAAAGAACCCAATATTTTCACTAGTCCATCGCAAAGCTTGAATTAGATCAAGGAGGCCGTAGTTTCCTTTTGCTGCTTGGTCCCCAGTGCTCAAAAACCCTGTGGATATAAATGAAAAAAAAGAAAAAAAAGAAAAAGGGTTAACAAGCGCTCTTCTGAGTAATCCTGTTGCAATCTTCTCTGTAAGATTTCAAAAGCATATGCCATGAAATACGATACAACTACACAATTTCCCATATTTGCTGGACAACACTTTGTAATTTTGTCCTCTTCCCAAAACAAATTATTTGGTATTCACTCTTTTTGTCCTGGATATAAGTAATGTAGGGAAGATGAAGATCCATCCCAGGCAAAATATTCGTCGAAGTCTTAACAGGTCACAACGTGTTACCTCCCAGCAACACCCCCTCTTTCCCTTTTTTCTCCCCCCCAAAATAGCAGCTTATCTCACAGGACAAGCCGGGTTGAAGGATATAAGCAGCTCTCAACTCCCTGAGCCCCAAGCCCATAGTCATTAACCTGAGATAATTGAATCAACATTAAATGGATAAAGACAATTTAAGCTGTTTCCATGACCCCTTAACTTCAAAAAGATAAGAGGTGAGAGGTATCTGGAGAGCAGAAGAATTGCTCCCTTTTATTCATACTGGAAAGAAAACGGCAGAACGTGTCAGGTGCAGGAACCCTGTAATGTTCTTTCCTGCCAGCACTACCCTCGTATTTAGTATTGCTGTTACTTCTCATTAGAGCCTACTGACTCTGAAAGGCGGACAAGAGAAACTTTGAAGAAAGCTGCTGTTGATAAAAGATGTTGCCTTTGCTTTTGGATCCCGTTTGTTGACATTTCCAATTTTCCCAGCTTAATAAACAAATGTTTAAATAATACCAGCCTTATGGAGAAGCCCAGCACTGCCATTTGCATATCAAACTGACTTAATGCTCGCTAAATCGACAGTGTAACTGTTTTTCAGTACATGCTTTGTAGAGAAAGGCAACCCTTACAACAATTATTTCCACATTAATTAGATATTAGTGGGTCTTCTAGTCTGCTGGAAGTTCCACTGATTTAACTCTCCTGAGTGCGGGCAGCCTACTCAAAAGAAGTTTACAGTAGTTTTTCAGACAAATGGCTCTCAAAGGAGTCCTACTGCTTCGTTCTGACAATAAAAGCAGCTTTTGAGACATTTCTAAGAAAGCCACGAGCGCGTGTACATATACAAAATATGGATTTAGCAAGAAGGTGCATGCCTGCACCTCTGTTCATGTATGTAATGAACACGTTGCTTGTTGCTTTATTATTATCCTGATTTGACTTCAAACGGCAGCCCACAGCACTCAAAGAATACCCAATACCTCACATGTGTAGACGTTTCTAATAACAGACCTTCTTTGCTGGCACCAGCACTAACAGCTAATGGGCCTGGCTGCCTCCATGGCTGAGCTCTGCCCCGTTTGGGGCGAGCGGCTTTGTTTGTGTAGGTCAATCCCCATTTTTGTTGCCATGGAGAGGGAAGAGTGGTCCAAGGTGCCAGGCCAGCGATCCTCCCACTTGCAGACCTAATGTACCACGTCTAATGGGCGCGCTTGGTTCACTACAGCCAAAATAAATCGTTACTCCGATACTAGAGTTCAAAACAACCCCTCCTCTGCAACTGAAACCTGCCACGTTTACTACTTAAGTGCTTGAAAAAGCAAAGTAGCATCTCTACCGTCGAAGAAAATACCACCTTGATATTCAGGGAAAGCCCAGAAAGGAGTCATAAATATGGTTAATTCATTCTCATCTTACTATTACAGCTCAGTCCTGAGTTGAAGTGAATGTGATATAATTTTACTCTGCTTTACTCTCTTTTCCTCTGTGTGGCCAGAGGGGCTGGTGGTCATGCCTACGTGAGAGTATGGCCCCGGTATAATCCTTCCCTCACAGAAGCATTCACTCCTCTCTTCGTGCTACAGTAAAATGTGTTCCCCCCTAAATAGTTTTTAAGGACACAGAGAGATGAGGTCTTTGAGCCTACAACAGCAAACCGAAGGAAAGCTTCCTAAGCAGTCTCCCTGCTTTTGGCAGCCTGCTTGGAGTTGAGGGATGCTACCAGCCACTGTAATAAAATCAAAATGTAGGAATTTATGGGAACGATGGGATCCTGCAGCTGTACACGCTGGGAAAGTCTTCCCCTTGCTTTGCATAAGTAGACGAGCCTGGAAAATCAGTGACAAATCAGTTTGTGGTATGAAGCACAACAGTGACTGCACTGATTGAAGAGATTAGAGGAACAGTTGATGCTGGGGGTCCTTGAAAGGCAGGCAGCAGTGAGAGGAGAGCTGTTAGAGCAGTTGCCAAAGCTGGGCGCTAAAACATGTTCCTCTTTGCTTATGTCCCTTTCACTGGTTTGCACGTTCCCTGGGCCCGGACAGGATCCGCTCTCAGCACAGCTGCAGCGTTGGTTCCAGATCCCAGATTTCTCAAAGATCCCAGAGATTTCTCAAAGCGCTTCCATGGGGTTTATTAGGGAAATCGATGGGAGGGTTGTAGCTGAAAGACAGCAATCGTCTTGAAGAAAAGAAAAAAAAAATATGCTAACACTCAAACTCTCTGAAAAAGTTGTTTTCTATACTCTATAAGATTCAGCAAAATGGGAAGCCAGTAAGACTTTGCCTGGAAAAGCAACAGATTAAAATTACAGGAGAAGCCTTAGGGCAGCCACCTACTGTTAAATGAGTTCCCATCAAGTTCTGAAGCTTGATGATGGGCAAATGGGAAATCCTTGGGAAACTATAAATATACTACTTCTAAAGAATCTTTGCATAAAGGATTTTAAAAAGAGAGTGAAAGAGGAAATGTCTCCTGCTGCTAAAAGGAGACATCAGGAACCTTCTATTCAGTTCAAGAAATGTGCCAGAAGGGGGAGCTTTCAGTTTATTATTAAGAAAAAAAAAAAAAGGAAAAAAGAAAAAAAAAAAGAAGAGAAGGAAGTATTAGTAATATTCTCCTCATTCATCTGTATTAGACAAATTATGACTTGTGTCCAGAGCAACAGCTCCGATGCAAAAGAAATATCTCACGCCTCCTCAGCAAGAACCACATTGGCTGACTTCCATATCTGCACAAGATGGATGATTATTGATGTTGACTTTCATGACATGAAACATTTCTATCTCGTTTTTCAGAACCATAAAGAAGCCTGTTAATACCACCACCTGTTCATGCCTGGTTTTCTTTTTTCCCCTTGTATGCAGTAGTATCAGCATGGCTTAGAAGCATTCCGAATGTCATGAAATCAGAGATAGGAATGATAAAACAGATGAGGTTTTTCTTTCCAGTTTGTGTTTGGCTTCTTTATCCTAGTGAGGAGTGCCTCAATACAGATAAACTCGTCTAACTAAACACCCGGAGAGAAATGCTTTAACACACAGCATCATACCCAGCCTGGAGGTCCGTGGGTGCAAGTACTCATTCCTATTTAGCACTTAGCTAAAATAGAGATTGCCACAATCTGTTTTGTCTTTATCCCAAGAGAAGCTTTCAGGATGTAATTAATATAGATACCATACATTACTATGCATTTCCATGACACCATCATTACACTATTTAGATATTAAACCTGCAATTTTGAGTCACAGAGGGGAACCTGCTCTTGCTGAAAAGGGCTTGTGTATCTGAAAGCTTGTCTGGTTTTAAACTGTATCAGCTACTCTATTAAAATATATTATCCCTTTCTGCGCACGCTGTCTTATTATCCTTGGACTGTCATCTCACCAAGAGATGCTGCTATCATATGCTACCACCTTTAGCTCTTGTAAAAAAAAAAAAAAAAAAAAAAACCAAAAAAAATTATCTACTGTTACAAATGACAGACACAGAGGTGAGAAACATTTGGCATGTTGCAGCACATGAAGTCATTCACGACTGGCTAACGATGGTACCTGGCTCGGCTGAAGATCACTGGCTTGCCTGAGCGGAGTAACGGATGGAGGAGGCACACCTGATGTGGACGCAGACCGACCTAATCTGCAACTTNCCCACCACCTTATTTTTGCATTATTCTCTTAAAAGGTCAGATTGAGCTAATTTTGTTCCATAATTAAGTCCTTCTACTGGAAATATTCTAATCATCAGCCGAACAATTGCTATTTTATATTCTGAATGGAGAGGTTATCTCCTCTTTTATCTCCTCCAAAGGAGCAGACTCTAATAGAATTATGGAAGTGAGGATGTGGTCTTTTGTGAGTTTAAGAAAGAGATTTATTGAGCTCATTTGGACCATTTCTCTGTTACATGTCCATTAGACAAATAGGCAGAGTTTGCCACAACCAGGCCCTGTATTTTGTGTTAAGATTAATTTTAATGCTTTATAACCTCATCTGCCTGGGTTACAATTTCTGCTTGCCGTTCGGGTAAATCTTTTTATAACATGTAACTCCAGCAGTTTTGAAAAGTAAATACTAGAGTTGGGAAAGTTAAGATATGTTGTCAAAAAACCTTAGGAGAGTGAATTATTTTAAGCTCTGGCCTGATTTCAATATTCAAATTACGGCAGAGGGGAAGGCCAAACTGGATTTTTTCCTAATGCAGGGGGATTGCTCCAAGCCCCTGATGCAGTGAGAGACGAGGCACAGGCTGATGGCTACGGAAAAGAGAACCAAACCTTCCCTCTGCTGAGTTTTGCCCGTTGAAGCGTTTCATAACCCAGCAACCTTCGTGACTGGATTAACGCAAGGGGTGGGATGTCTTGCTGGACAAAAGGAATCTCTGCCTGCGAGCGAATACACAGCAACAAATGCCACTCCAGAAAAGAAAACCAGAAGAGCTTATAAACACTGGTCTGACAGGCTTAAAGGTTCATTGTTTTTTTTTTTTTTTTTTTAAAAGAAGGCTGTTACTGGAAGCAGAAACACTCAAGACTTTAACATTACTCACCTGTTTAGGTGCGTGTTAGAATAATTTAGCTCTGTTTCCAGTTACAATTCCCTATACAGTCAAATGTCATCTTTTATTTCGTTAAATTGCACCGGCATGAATGCATCAATGCATAGGGGAAGAACACAGGATGCATTTTGAGGGGAGAATTTAAACTCCCCCTGGATTGCAAGTTCCTTGGTTAGGACTTTAGCTTGACACCCTCTATTAATATAGAATAGCAATTGCCACCCACGGAAAAATTCCGTTGCCCTTTAAACTACACCTACTCAGTTAGAAATGTGAGCAAGATAAGCAAATTTTAAGCAATATGGTTAAACTTAAAGAGCACATTTGTTTTCATCTTCGACATCTCTCTCAGATGCGTCAGCTAACTACTCGGAATGAATTACGTGGGCAGCAGCGCTGCGAACCTTAATGTGTGTGTGATATTCATGAAGCAGAGGATACCGCTCCTCGCTTTGCTGACCAGCACATCCCAATATTAATAGCACATTTTAGTAATGGATAAGGGGTAAGGTGACTAAAAGGACTAGGAGCTCCCATAAGGAAGATGTAGGCGAACTCAAGCTATTCGGTGCAAGAAAAACGTTCTTTTGTAGACACCTGCAATATCGCTCTGCTCAAGAATCAGCAGCCTTCTGAGAACGCTGCTCAATCGGTTGTTTTGTACCAAATTCATTTAATATTCAAAAAAAGTAATTGCTACATTAGCAAAGTACTCGTCTGTCTCTGTAGCTTTCTGCCACATACATGTTAGTAATAAGATTAATGATTTCAGAAGTGCAAGATTTTAGCTTTACTCCACGAGACGTGCAAAGTGTGGTACTACATCACTACGGTCTCTTCCCTGGCTGTTTAAGATATTAAAAATATATTAAATATATCATATATATTATATATATATTATATTATATGTATTATATA
>VZRU01006490.1:380029-407506 GCA_013398155.1 Pedionomus torquatus | reverse complement strand
TTTTTTTTCTAAACTCTTGAATCTCTTTAATTCCTTCCTCTCCTCTCTTTTAACCAAAAAGCGGGGAGGGGGGCACATCTGTCAATCAGGTTTTGGTAAATTTGGCTGAAACCACGACAAGTAAATATAAGGGCTTGTAACTAAGTGCATGTCATTCTGGATGTTTACGAGGAGAAAAGCATGAGATGATGGATGAATTTAGATGTGAATTTTCCACACTGCTGTTTCATGCTGGAATTTTTACCGTTCCTCCCAAAGCACCAAATCCTTCCAATTCACCTAAGTGAAGTGGCCAGAGCCTACTAAAAGGCTGGACTTTCCTCGTGGCTGTTTGAAACAACAGATGTTTTCACTTCCTTGCGTTTTACTTGATTTCTTTTCCCACGAGGGGCTAAACGAACCGAACACTTGTGAGTCACAAGAGTCCTTTACAGCTGTTTCTGTCTGGCATCTGCCACTTGTCACCGCAGACACGTTGCAGTGAACTTCTGGCGTGGAGGCAGATGGTGAAAGAGGGAGGTGTCTCACGCCAGAGCACTTCACTCCATTGCCACAGATGTGCTGGCATCACTTCACTGGGGGCAACATAGCCCAAAACCCTCACCCTTTCTCCAAAAACATAGGTATTCTCTCACAGGCTACATCAAAGCCCTTTAAATGTCAAAAAAAAAAAAAANTATCAAAAAAAAAAAAAAAAAAAAAAAGGGATGAAGCCATTTTTTTTTCCTGTCCTGGGAAGTTCTCCTCAACCACTACAGAAGGAAGGAAGATGCTTAGATTTACTGTGATATTTTTGGCAAGTACGCTATAGATGTTGAGATTATAACTTCTAGCAGTCAATGAAGGCTTTGAGAAGAAGGTGACTCTCTCTGCCTTTAAAGTTTCGGTGAAGAGATGGTAAGAGTCAGAGAGTGGCTTTCAAAACCTGAACTGCCTTTTTCTTCATGGGGTCAATGGTTATTTTTCCATTCTGCCCTTGCTGTCACATCAGGACAGTTGTTTGGCAGTCTCTCAAATTCTGGGTACTCCCAGTGTGTGAAATATTCGTGTGCAGGTCCCTGCGATAAGTTTGTGTTTGCACGTGGGGTTGTGGTATGGGGCAGGCCCACACAATGACTGGATATTGGGAAAAGCTTCTTCACCCAAAGGTTTATCAAACATTGGACCAGGCTGCCCAGGGAAGTGGTAGAATCACCATCCCTGGAGGTATTTAAAAAGCCAGGCAGATGTGGTGCTGAGGGATGTGGGTTCATGGTGTTTTTTGGCAGCGTTAGGTTGATGGTTGGACTCGATGATCTGAAAGGTCCCTTCTAGCTGAGACAATTCTATGATTCCATGATTCTCTGAAGCAGGTCACTGTCTGTTTGTAAAGTCCCGAGCTGGCCAGTTTCTCTGCCTCCATCACAGCACGACAGGGTGGTGTTTCTCTCCAGCTCTCCCATCCCACACGTCGAGCGTGACCGGGCAGCGGGTCAGAGCTCCTGCAGCTTGTGGCAGCCTTGTCAGACACTGGGCGACGGTGAAAATAGAGAAAGTCGGGTGTCTGTCACAGCACTGTCAGCTGCAGAGACGAGTTTCATGGAGACGATACTCTAAAGCCTGTGCAGTGGAGTGGGAACCGGGGTGGGCAGTTTAAAAGGCTCCCGTGCTCTCCAGGGAGTTCTTGTGGCCAACACTTGGGTTTCAGCACAAGGAACACGGATAAAAGGGGCTTCAGCTGCCTCCGCTTGCCAGACCTCAAAGTACAACGTAGCTGGTCCCAAATGACCACCCGAGGGATCAGCTCTGCGGGAGGTTATTACAGATGATCTTTACCGAAGAGTCAAATAAAAGTCTGATAACGATCTCAGAGATACTTTGAAAGAGTTACAGGAGCAATAGGGCTACTCCGCTAGAAGTGATCTTTAATATCTATTTCTGGATACGTTCTAAGAGCCAAAAAGGAGGCGGCAAGTCTAGCTTCAGAAATACAGCTGCAGAAATTAATTTTACAGGATTTTAAGTGATGTGTGCTGACACGTATCAGTAGGAGTAAGCCTGAAGAACTGGTGACTGGCATTTGGTATAGCTGGATGCACAAGGCGGCTGGAGTACATTTGATTTGATTGTCTCCTCTGCTTCTTTAAAAATACAGGGGAAAAAAAATATAATGGGATTTTCTATAGAAAAGAGAAGATATCGATGAACATTTTCATCTTTGAAAAAATAAGCAATTCTGCTGCCAGCAGAGAACATCTCCTTAAATGCCTTCCACAAGGTAAAAATCATAGTTGTTAGCACCTGGCTGAGTCATGCTCTAGGGCAACACAACTTTTAGGTTTTAAGTATTTTGAAGTTATGGACAAACTTCTCAGGGGAAATGTTTGCACGGAATTTCCTGTATGAACAGGAAATGAACAATGTCGTATTACTAAGTAATACAACAGCAGTACTCTACATCGTCTTGGGGAACTTTAACAAAAATATAAATAAAATCAATAGCCTCTAAAAGACAGTACGGACAAGCCCAAATCCTATTACAGGAGAAACCATGGAATAATAAAAATCAAACGCATACCGGTCCTTTGCAGTATACTCAGCCAAATCCCAAATGATAAGGAAAGACCACATGAGAGAACAGAAGAGGCCACGTAGCCAAAGCCACCACTTGACTTTCCTACTTGGCAGAAGAAAGTGACGCCCCGAGGGAGAGATTCTTGTCTTCATCGGGATTGAGAGCCCAGCTGTTCCGCTCCTACTTGCTTCAAGTAGAGCAATATGCAAAATTGAGTAGCCCATAGCACATTGCATCGAATCTCTGTCCTCTGCTGTGTTTTTTCCCCATTTTCAGTAGCACGATCAGAAACAAGGCGTTAAGATACGCTTGTCTTTCATGCAGTAGGCAGAACTTTTAACTTTAGAGGATGCAATTAAAGGCAACACTATGAACCTGGACAACATGCTATAGTGGAGAGTTAACAACTATCAATGTTCTTAATGCATAAGGCTTTAAAAATCAAAATTGACCCCATAAAAAGAAAAAAAAAAAAAGTCTGCTTTCCATTTCCCTTCAAGATTTGGGCAAAATGAGTTCATTATCTCAAGATAGCTCAGATGGTACTAGAAGACCTTTCTACCCAAAATATGTGAGAAATGTTTGCTGTATAATGAGCTGTGTAATATGTGCAGCTACTTAGAACTACACGTAGTTCAGATTCAGCTTTCAAAAACATCTTTCAGGTGGCAGGTTTTAATTGACTGCTACGTGCCAGAGACCACTTTTTCTAATTTAGGCCTGGAAATCATCTTGGCTTATAATGGTTACTCTGGTGGTATGTTAGCACATGTTTTCAGTAATATCATGCAGTTTTTCAGAATTCTGAATATGTATGTGGATGAGAGTGAGGATGGATTTAATTTCACTGGAAGGGAATATTCATATTTTAGAAATAAAAAAGTCGTTATTACGAGTTCCATTGAGAGGGGCAGCACCATAATTTTTGATACCTCTTCACAGTGTTGAGATTTGCAATGAGGATCCAATCAATGCTAATATGTATTCTATGAGCTGATGAAAGGGAAGTCAGAAATCTTCATATAAAACTTCATATGCAAATCACTAGTTAGGAGCCTAGCAGCTATCTGAAAGTGCAATCTTTCAATCAGAACACAGAAATTATGGTGCTAATTTACTGTGAACTCAAAGCTCCTTATTTGAAAATAAATAAAAAAGATTAACCACCGGACCAATTTACCAAGAACTGCATTCAGTGTCTCACTGCTTGCATTTTTAAATCTGAACTGGAGATTTTCTAAAACTATGTCACTGCTTAGATAAGATTCAATTCAGGAAAGATTGATGAACAGTGTGATACAGGTAGAGGTCATACCAGATCATCACAAAAATGTCTCTTCACTTTTGAATGTTAAACTACATATGAGAGTCAAAGAATCAAGTTTTGACTTCTGTATCCTGATCAGTGCAGACAGACCCTTTAAATGTACTGAGAACTTAAATAAGTTTTGAGAAAGGCTGAGAGAGAAAGGTTTTCTGTCTTACTTCCTTCTCTTTTCCTCTCCCCTTGCCCACCTGGAGTCCTGTGTCCAGCTCTGGAGTCCTCAACAGAGAAAGGACATAGAACTGTTGGAACGTGTCCAACGGAGGGCCACGAAGATGGTTAGAGGGATGGAGCACCTCTCCTACGAAGACAGGCTGAGGGAGCTGGGGCTGTTCAGCCTGGAGAAGAGAAGGCTCCGGGGAGACCTTAGAGCAGCCTTCCAGGATCTGAAGGGAGCTCCAGGAGAGCTGGAGAGGGACTCTTGGTCAGGAAGTGTAGTGATAGGACAAGGGGTAATGATTTTAAATTGGAAGAGGGGAGATTTAGATTGGATATTAGGAAGAAATTCTTTACTGTGAGGGTGGGGAGGCACTGGAACAGGCTGCCCAGGGAGGTTGTGGCTGCCCCATCCCTGGAGGGCTTCAAGGCCAGGCTGGATGGGGCTTGGAGCAACCTGGTGTGGTGGGAGGTGTCCCTGCCCAGGGCAGGGGGGTTGGAACTTGATGATCTTCAAGGTCCTTTCCAACTCTAACCATTTTATGATTCTATGGTTCTCTTCCTTTCTCTTTCTGCAAAGCTTAATTTTATTTAATCAGTAACAACACTGTTCTTGGACTTCTGTTATTTATGCGAATTTATATACGTGTCCTCTGTGCTCTTTGGGGGCACACAATCTATTTATTGCCTGAAACAATCCTCAGGAATATACCTGGCATTATTTTCACCGCTATGATGACAATCTGCCACGCTCTCTACAGACGCTACGTGGTTGACCAACTCCTTGTGGCACCGCATCCACATCTGTTTCCTTGCTGCAGTACAACACAGTGGTAGCTCAGGGGTCAGAAAGATGACATTCTGCTCTGTCCCTCGAAACCCCTGGAGACACATTTGTCTTACTGAAGACACTATTTGTGGTGGCTACCGTGGCCTGCATGTAAGAATAACTTCTGATAAGAAGGAGTAGGAAAAAAAAGCAGCCCGATTTCGGTTTGAATTGTGAAGTGAAGCATGTTGAATCCCACCTGAACACATCAGGCTGTTGCACAGTGTGGCACATCAGGTTATATATCACAGCTGGATGTTGCAGCTGCCCTGATATACATGTATTTATGATGGCAGAGGTGCCGAGTCTATTCTTACCCAGAGAAAAGGACTCAGCCAACAGCAAGGAAGCCAAGAAACACAGCAGGTTTTCGACGTATACCTGTGGGCCTCTAGAAGTCCATGGACTTCTTTTCAGGGGCCAAAGATCACTAAGAAAAACCAACCAATTAAGAGCAAACGCAAACGTACTTTACAGCTGTCTGAGCATCTAGGGAAAACTTTGAGAGGCCCTGTAACAAAATTATGCTTCAAACAACTATCTTCATAGACAGACTTGTGCTAGTGAGATCCTTATGCTGTTTTCATTGCTATTAACTGAGCACCAGACACATTTGTAAGAACATATATGCCTAGACAGAGGCATCAAATCAAATTTTCTGGTAAATACCTATCAGTTCTGGTAAAACGTGAAGTAAGTGGGAATTAACTGGTTCACCATATGCCTCTTCCTTTCTTACGTGGCATCCTGCCTCCCCTGGTATCATTTTTGCTTTCTGCTGTGTCTGAATTTCCTATTCCACAGAGCAAGATGCTTTATCTCAGTGATTTTACTGCACTGCAACACACGTTCTGTGTCTTAAAGGCAGGGAGCTGAAGACAAGAACGGGATGAGGGTACCTGTTACAGAGGCTCTAACTGCCATTTACTAAAAAGAAAAAAAACAAACCAACCCTAAAAAAACAACCCCCCAAAAAGAAAAAGATTGCTATCAATCTATTCCTCCACAGAATCCTGAGGGACACAGCCACTTCTAACCACACAGTTATTACAGAAAATAGTAAGACATAAAGGATACATATTAATATATAAATCATACCCACAACTCCCGTGGATCTCTTCAGAGCAGTCTTAAAAAATACCTGGTCATATGCACATCCCCTAACTTTTCTAGCAACTATTTAAACAAGTACAAGATGTCAAATAATCCTGAACAGTCCAAGGAAGAAAAAAAAAGCCCCCAGACCCCCCGAAGTTAATTGAGGCCAGAATCACTGCAGCTCCATCCATTGCAATTTCACGTTGATGCACTTCAATTAAGGCATAATAAGAGTGTGAAGTAATTTATACGTATAGATTAGATGTCGCCTGTGAAAAATCACCGATTAACTCAAAGTAGGCTGCTAGAGAACCAGAAGAACAAATGCTGTAGTGCTCTGGGGTTTTTTTTTTCCAGTTAGCACCTTGATACCACAAAAGCAAAGCTGAAAAAACTTTATTTAAGGGTATTAGTAAGAGATACTTTATACGCGTGGGCACATGCAGACACGTGGTATCAGGACATTGATCTTCAGGCCTCAGTAAATAAAGCTTCAACCAGCAATAAAGCACCAACACAAAAATGCCTGTGCTGTTTCCCAGAAAGACCTCAAATGTTTATCCAGTTGCAGAAAGGCAACTTTTTAACCTCTTTTTTTACAATTAGAAAGATTTCCTACCACAGCCTCAACTGAACGCCGAGCTCTAGTTTTTCCCTACAAACATCACATCCTTTCATTCCACTCACAAGTATCACGAGTGTAACCAAAACACCACCTGAAAAACATGGATATACCCATCTATGGATAGACCAGGCTCGTTGCTGCTCTATATCTAACTAATTCTAACCGAGCCGATAGAACTGGCCAGTTTAAACCAAGCAAAGATGCAATTCCAGGCCCTTCATCAAATTTTGAGATATGTAAAAGCACGACTTTTACATTCAAAGTGCATTCACAGCTACTGCCCCAAACACACAGCATCAACAAAATGGCTAAACTAAGTTATATATTATATATTATCGCTCTCTACAACTACCTGAAAGGAGGCTGTAGAGAGGCTGGGGTTGGTCTCTTCTCCCAAGTTACAGATGATGGGACAAGAGGTAATGGCTTCAAGTTGTGCCAGGGGAAGTTCAGGTTAGATATTAGGAAATATTTCTTTACTGAAAAGGTTGTCAGGTATTGGAATGGGCTGCCCAGGGAGGTGGTTGAGGCACCATCCCTGGAGGGATTCAAGAGAGAAGTTGACTTGGTGCTCAAGGATATGGCTTAGTGTTGGGTGGTGTAGTGTGTTGGTTATGGTTGTTGGGTTTTTTGTGTGGTTTTTTTTTTTTTCCCCATTGGTTGGACTAGGTGATCTTAAAAGGTCCCTTCCAACCTAGGTGATTCTGTGATATTTAATGGACAGCAGGAAATAATTGCTGTTTCAGATAATTAAGTATGTTAGATGACTGCAAGCTGGAGTAAGAGTCTGGAAATCTTTGAGAGGAAGGATGTCTGAGATTGCTCCACATTTAAAGATTTCTGCAACCATTGCAGCGAAAGCGAATCAGTGTCCAGCTGAGGTAAATATACTCTTAAAGATGCTACCTCTGCATTTTCTGCCCCTATATTGGGTTCGCAGCAGGAATCCAGGTATTCAATATTGCCTAACTGGGGAGTATCACATAACAGCCTCGTCTAGCACAGCTACCTTCCCCTTTTAGCCATAAAACCACAGAAACCCATTCAAGCAGCAAAGTGAGGAAAAGAAACGCCACAAAATTGAAATTATTTCATGTTTCTATCACGTATTTTAGAATCGAACACTTTTTTGAAAGCTACTCCAAAATTATAAAGTAATACGTTGATACAATACAATTACACGGTCCTTGGGTAGGAGGATGCTTTTATGGGGAGGGTAATATTCTTCAGTTACTCACATTTGGATGAAATTAGGTGTCTGGAAGCTTACAACAGCCACTTGCAGCCAAACCGATAGAAGGAACATGAGTCAGAGGTCACAGGGAACACATTCTCAGCCCTGAGCAAGAACCGAATTTATACAAGATGGTCACGTCTAACAAACCAGGGCTCAGAAAAGGACAAGGATGTCAAGCGCTTCTGTAAGGCAGCCGAGAAACATTATGGCAAGGAGGGGCTGGCTCAGAGGCACGGGTGTTCTATTTTGCCATTACAATTCTTAGTGCTTACTACAAAGTGATCTAATATGCACAGTGTTCACACAGTAAGTAAAACAGCGCTAATTTGTTGTTAAAGCTTAACCAAATACTACAGGTTCTAAAGGCACTTTCTCAGCCTCAGATGAGTTGGAAAAAATCTAATCTGTGCTAATTTTCCCAAAAACAGATGGCGCATGAATTAAACTGCGTAGACCCTTTTAAGCTTCCATTCTCACAAAGTCCCTTTTGGGATAACTAATGCTCATTTCTTAGGGCTCTATTCTCTGGCACTTATTTCCCTTAAATAACTGAAAACAGCCTCCTTCATTGTATAGGAAGATACACTCGATGGGAGAAAAGCCACAGAATTTGGGCCTTCAAGGGATTACATTACGCATGAAAAGGTTGCCACTAAAGCTCGTATTTTTTCTACAGACCGCACAAAATTGTCTGTGTAATTTACAATGGGAAAAAGTTTCATTCCAGTCCAAAAAATATCATGACCTGTGTAAAGTTAAAAAAAAAATAAACAACAAAAACCCAGGACTAGGCCAGTAAACCTCGTTCCCGTTCATCACTTGAAGGCAGGAGATAAGAACTCACAGGGTGAAGTACCACCTCATCTGCAAATTAGAATCGCGGACGGTAGGTATTAACAGGTGATTTTAGCTGTTTACTGCTCTAAATGGCTTAAAACTTCACTATGTTAGAGAGCTAAAAAAGGATGTTCTTAGGCTTTGTGCCAAGGAAAGGAATCAAGGTGTGGGAAAGAGATGCTGGGAAGGTGAAATAACTTTAAAAGAGATTTTATTAAACTAACATGACTCATCAGTGCCTTTTTCATCTTCCCAGGCAAGAGTGAGTGGTGGGAGGGAAGGGAGGGCTTGGTGCTGCAGTGGGTGATGTCTCCGTAGCCTAAGAGGACCAGATTTCTGCCCATGCTGTTGCTGTATCATCATCTTTTTCTAAATAAGTTTTACCAAACCTGTAGTAGCTAGTTAGAGGACGACCTGTTCTCCTGGAGCTGCTGTGTCTCCTTTCTCAACATCTCCCGCCTCTCCTTCCTCTAAGTCAGACGTTTCCATATGGCACCTAAGCAAGCCCAAGACCCAAGGTCTACTCTGATTTCAGCCCTAAATCCTTAAGGGAGCAGGTTGAAGGAATGAAATATAAATGGAATATTACTTCTCTTCCTTTCTATGACATTTATACGTCGCGCTGAATTACTCTGGAATCAAGATGGTTTACAGTATGTTATGTTTTTCTCCTCACCCTGAATAATAAGGTAGGAGTAATAGTTCACAGGAACAAGGAGATATAGCGCAAAGAGGGGAGTGACGCACCCCAGATTATAGAGGAAAACTGTGGTGGAAGAGGAATTAGACCTGCCTCTGAATTACGAGGCCAGAAATAGGATCTGGTAGAATTAAGCACTGAAATAGATCAAGAAATACTGTGCTGCTAGATTTTGAAGATTTATTTTTTTGCAACCACACGCTCACCTTTAAAACTCCGGCGTGAACGTTCTTGTACCGCACTGCGCAGCGTAAGCTGGGTGCTAACTGATGAAATAAATTGAGTTTTAATAGCCTTTGCTCAACAACACACCCCAAATGACACATCAGTCATTACCATCAGATCTCAAGCAACATCCTGACAAAGTTACCGAATGTAAAGCGCATCTGCCAGATTGCAACGGATTGCATTCTCGGGATGCTCGAGATTTGTCAGAAAATGTATTTATACTCAACATTAATTCTGCTGACTCTGAGGATTGCTTCAGTTAACAAAGGCATCTCTGACACTGCAATATAGAATCATGTCCCATTTCTGGCAATGTGCTGCTAGCAAAATACCAGCTGTTTTCAGCGGAGGATCAGTGTGATACAATGAGTTGATGTGCTGGCTTGATTAATCTTTATATGATTTCTCAGCTTCTAACATAACGTGCATAACTTTATATTTGTAGTCAATGGTGTAGAACATCACTTGACAGTTAAAGTATTTATGTTCTTGTTCTTTACTCATGAGACTGTTCCTGAAGACAGAAAGTTCATCACTTTTAATTTGTTAACTTGTGAAAACAGCAGAGATGGGTTGACTACATGGACTACAGAAAGGAAGAGGGGGGCTTGGTGACTAACAGTTGTTATCGGTTTATCATTTTCTTCCATTAGAACAAAAGGTACCCCCACAGCTTTTGCTCTTCAATCATCAAAAAGACAAAGTCAAAAGTGATGATGAATCATGATCTAAAAATATTGAGTTTGAAACTTTTCCGCTAATTCCACATGTATGATTTAAGAAATAAATAAAATATATCCCTAAATATTTGGAACTAGTCTCAGTGATTTAAATTTATTTATTCCAGGGTAGAAACTGGAACTTCTACCATATCCTTCTTTCTTCTCCTCAGAACTAAAATTCCAAGTTTGGAAGACTAGTGAACAGCTTTATGGAAGAGGATCAAAGTGGCTGGAATACTGTGCCTCCCTCTGCTGTCAGGAAGTCAATCTCCAGCTATCACAGTCTATTTAAGGGCAGAATCTGATCAAATCTTGAATTGATTACTTTTTTTTACCCCCAATATTCTCTGTAGCATTCAATTCTTTAAATACATATCTTTAAAAGTTTTCCTGTGTCATTAGATGTATGTGTTAGGAACCGAAACGCATATATTGGTGTCAGTTCATTCTAACTCATTTTTAAATACTGCTGTGCGCTGCCCCAGCTGTTGTTTCAAAATACATACACATCATAGTCAACAAGGTGTTATATCCCACACTAAAAGCAACTGAGCACAAATAATGCTGGTCAAGGTATGAAAAAAAAACTTTACTAATGCATAAGTCACCTCCTGATAGCTATTGGGAATGGGCCTTGTAGGAGAGTTTATGCTTCCTTCTAGCTTTGTCCTTCTTCCCAGAGCTATGTCAAAGCAGATAGAGAACGTGGAGGAAAAGGTGCTACATATAAAAAGGAGTCAAGTAAAAGAATGCTATAGCTGGACAGTCCAAACATTACATATAAGAAAAGTAAGCTTATTTGGAGCCCTATGTAGTATAATGCATCATTATTTGTACCTACATGGCCATTATTTTCATTGGAAATGGTGCACTCACAGTGCTCTGTGTGTCTTCAAAGCTATTTCTGATAAGCTGACAGGTATTGTGGGTTGTACCTCACTTCAGAGAGCAAAGGACAACGTCCCTGTCTAGATCTTATATCTTTTTGCCTTCTTTGACTTGCCATTGCTTGGGGCCTTCAGGCTTCTTACATTTTAAATAATGTATAATTTTAATCCCTTGCCTTGTTCCAAGCACAGAGGGAGTTGTGGAACTAGGAAGCTGTTCTCTGCTTTTAAAATGTAATGGTTAGTTTAACATTTAAAAAAAAAAACACCCAAACGTCTGTCTCAGGATCAGTGAGTTTTGTTGTTGACAAATAAAGATTGGACAGTTTTCTGCATCTCACAGTATCCATACAGACACCTTTTCCCCACACTGATAGAGCAGGTATAGACCAGTGTACAAAACAGAGTAAACAAGGAGACACAGTTATTATCATATAAATGAGAAGAGATAAGATAATAAAGGAACCCATTTGGGATGTAAGAACGAACTTGCCCAAGAACTGCATGGAAAAGCCATTCAAAATTGAAACTTTTACCCGTCACCACTTCCTACGAGTTTGCTCATGGGAATTTTGCAATACTTTCAAGAACAGATGATTGTTTTCTGAGGCAGTGAAGCCAATGAACTTAATGAAGATATTGCCATTAATTTCATAGAGTCTGCATTCTTCATTTAAAATAGGGATGAACATTGGTACATTTCCTGCTGTTTATTGCCGTTGCAGCAAAATCTTGCATATATGTTTTAAAATCAAGACCCTGAAGCTATTTATTCCAAAGTGATTAATTGATTGGAGAAGATGCTTATTATAAAATAATGAAAGATTTGCTTCACAGCTCAGCTATTGCATCTATTTACTGTTTCCAATAATACAAAGGGCAGAAATGGAAGTAGCGGTTATTTCATCACTAAATTGGTTTCTTTCATCTGTTTTCAAATTAGTAATCAGCTTACCTTTTGCCTACACTCTCACCATGGAGGGGTGAACAGGATGAACTTTTCACCCCTCGAATCTTTTATATTCAAAGCATTTGGTTTCCCACAAGCTAAAGAAAAAAAAATAATTATACAATCTTTGTTCCCACTCCAGGTATCTAGCAGGTTTTAAATATAATAAATGCATTCTGGCAAAGTTAATGTACCATAAAATCAAGCAGACTGTATCACTCTTTGATACATTTACCTGGTAAGCCATCACTGAAAATAACAGTAATTTATGATAACAGATTATTCATCCACAGCAAACCCACCCTCTCTGTCAGGAAAGGTATTTTAAGATACAAAACCATAATCCCTTCTCCCTATATGTTTTCCTCGAGTATATTATTTACCCAGGATGCAGCGTCTGCTTTAAATCCCGCTTTTAGTCAATTTTATAGCGCGCCTGAAACACTGGAAGTCAAGTGACTCAACGCAAGGTCACGCAATGAATCTGTGCCTCACTGCAACCCGGGGCTTGGACGCAGCCAACATCTGCTCCTTTGCCCTACATCATCCTGCCTCCTCTCCTAAAAGCCTACAAAAAGAAGTTGGTCTTGCAAATTTCCGTTTTTGCAGGCATCAAGGGTGGGGTGAAGTCTTGTTTAGGAGGACCAGCGAGCTCCTGTGATGGGGATGGGGGACAAACTGTGCTGGGAAAACCAGCCTAAAGGGTTGCCAGCTTCCTCTGCCTTGTCACCATCTTACTTATCTTTCATGCGACAAAACAGTGCAGATGCCAAGGTCATAAAAGGTATTATATGGTTCTGCCTACTGTCTCCTCAAGGTGGGTTGGCAAGGCGAAGGGCTACAGACAGAAAAATGGAGTAATAAAGTTTAAGTAGTGGGCAATAATATCCATCTGCAGTGCTGCAATGCCGATTAAGAGATTGAAAAAAAAAAACCACCCACAACTCCCTGTGGCTCTAATTGGATTTTCTTGTGTTGTACTGAACCCTTCGGGGCCCTACGCTGATAAAGCCTCCTTGTGCTGCCTGTTCATCCTACATGTGTGACTCTACAATGGGTTATCTGTAAAACATACAAACTCTTACGGTGCTGTGGAGCCAGCACAATGCCCTTCAGAGACCGCCACGTGTTACTTAGAAAACCCCAATCTAATCCATTAGTATGACACAGCACAACGCTAATGGCCAATTGAAAATATCTTATTTAAACTAGAATATGGGTGATAAAAGAATCAGAATGCAGAAGCCTATGTGTGGTTACAGAACTTATATAAAATACTCTTAGATGCTTAGAGATTGCTAAGCGTAAATGTAAGCAAATTTAAGGAAAAAATACAAAAAGCATAAATGTAAGCAAATTTGAGGAAAAAATACAAAGCACATGCTAAAAACTAAGTTATGAAAGATAATATTTGTCTGAGGAAAGGAAAAAAAAAAAGCTATAGCATTTGAACAACATTGCCTTCTGCTGAACAGAATCTGTTTTAATTTACTAAGCCTAATAATCTAAATAAAGTAGCAACAGGAAAATGAAGACCGCTCCTGAGTCAGCAGAAAGCCTTCACAAGTGTTTCCTTTTTCTGCTCACAGATTTCCTAAACTACAGACCAAAGCAAGGAACCGTTCCTGTTCACTGCTAATTTCCAACCCATTAAAGAGGGAATAAAGCTGAAACCGTTCCGTTAAACGGAAAGGATACCGCGACTATTTACTGGGAAGAAAACTCCAAAGCAAATGAAATCTTAGAAGACTGGGAATGCATTTATGCTTTTGTTAGAAACAGAAGGAAACTGGGAGGATAAAGTAACACACCTCTCACCCTCCCAGTAATTACTGTCAAGAGCCAGGAAGGGGAAATCAAAAGGTGGGAAGAGAGAGGTACCTTTGGGATTCATCAACACAGAGCTGAGAGTTGTATTTGTTCAAGATTATTGAATACCATTTATCTCATGTTGTTCCTTGCTTATGATTGTCTGCTGCTTTCATTCAAGTGCTTGTGGCTTCCTACGTGACCAGCAGATTTTGTAAATTCACATGGAGCAAACTCTTGATACCTAGCGATTTTGGGAAGCATGCTGGTGGCACAGGCAGCTTCGCAAAATAAAAAAAAAAAAAAGGGGGGTACCAGCTGATTTAAAACCCTGGCAAATAATAGGGAAGAAGGACGACCACCAATTAAATTAACCGATGACACTAAATGGCAAAGGGGGCAGTGAACACTGCTCTGGTGAGACCTCACCTGCAGTACTGTGTGCCCATCTGGAGCCCTCCATATAGGAAGGACATGGACCTGATGGAGAGGGTCCAGAGGATGGCCACGAAGATGATCAAAGGGCTGGAGCACCTCTGCTCTGAGGAGAGGCTGAGGGAGCTGGGGCTGTTCAGCCTGGAGAAGAGGAGGCTCTGGTGAGACCTTAGAGCAGCCTTTCAATATCTAAAGGGGGCTACAGGAAGNCAGGAAGGCTGGGGAGGGGCTGTTCATAAAGGCCTGCTGTGACAGGAGAAGGGGCAATGGATTTAAGTTAGAGAAGAGTAGATTAGGTTGGGTATTAGGAATAATTTCTTTAAGGGTGGTGGAACACTGGAGCAGGTTGCCCAGGGAGATGGTTGAGGCCCCTTCCTGGAGATATTCAAGGCGAATCTCAACGAGGCCCTGGGCAACCTGGTCTAGTTGGGGGTGTCCCTGCGACTGCGGGGAGGTGGGACTAGATGACCTTTTGGAGGTCCCTTCCAGCCTGGATGATTCTATGATTGATTCTAACACAGCAGCAATGAAGCAATAAAATAAAGGCAGAGAATATAAAAACACCGTGAGGAAAAATTAGCTTCAGAAGAAGTGCAGACTGCTAAACCCTCGGAGAAACGAGAGAAGATAGGACAGCGATGTCAGAGATCTCTCCATTTGTACCCCAGTTAAGTCCATCACAGGTTTGGATTGCTGTACGGCAGCCAGAAGCGATGCTCCTGCAAATGCAGCTCAGCACTTGTTCAGCAGTTGAAAGGTACTAAGCAACCCCGGTGTCACAGTGTGTCTTTCTTATCGGGAATACAAAGGAAAAACAAATGGGAGTGAGCTCACAAAAGAGAAACAAAAATGATAAGATGCTGAAGGGGGAAGCGTTTGGAAAAAAGATTAAAAAGTGTGTAAACAACACAAGGTAAAATGAATATAGTTTGGTCAAAAAACACCCTAGGGATGACAGGTACATTACAGCATGAATTATTCAGGATGCCACATAAGGTTATCACCAGACACAATAGCACCAAAATCAGAACAGGAAACAAATGCACAGCTCAGTTATGAGAACTGCTGAAAAGAAGGGAAAGTTTCCCAAGAGAAACCTCGTTCACCTGAACTTTTAAAACTAAGGGACACAAAGCACCAGAAACTTTTGCATTGGTGGGAAACAGAGCTTTCCCCTGTATAATTTCTCTTAGTTTTGGGTTTCTGCAGCTTTGCTGATAGCATGATTGATAAATGATCCTTACATGATTTTACCATCCCCGTGGCTCCTGCTTTCCAGTAATGAGAAGACTTTCCTTAAAAGGGCAGCATATGGGAGGCTTTCTCTGCTTTATAAATTTTATCCTTGAAGCAGGCTAGCTGCCAATTACTGCAGAAGGTTAGAGAACCTGGAATGTGAGTGCACAATATGCTTCACATCTTCTGTATGGCTCTCTAGAAAAAGGCATTTTTTATGAAGGATGTTGCTGTGATTTCAATAAGGCCTCGGAAGCAAGTGTCAGGCTTTTCTGAAGAATTTTGCATTTTCTGTCATGAACTGCCAGCTGGGAAGCCTCCCCTTCATGCCTC
The DNA here is from genome assembly GCA_013398155.1 of Pedionomus torquatus. Classification (NCBI taxonomy): domain Eukaryota; kingdom Metazoa; phylum Chordata; class Aves; order Charadriiformes; family Pedionomidae; genus Pedionomus; species Pedionomus torquatus. Next base: position 391,547 of record VZRU01006490.1, on the reverse strand, counting down.
CTTTTATTTCCAGAGACAACAAAATTAACTCAACCCATTACGTAACCAGATTTCCCCCTGATTAGTAGCTCTCGTCCATTCCTATTGACATTTCTACATCTACTCTTCTTCATTCCCTGAAAGCAAAATGCCAGACATCTTGGGCTCTCCAGGGAGTCTGGTAACCATTACAGAAGGGCTCAGTCATGCAATTTTTTCCCAAACCAGGAGAGGAAATGGTTTCTGGCCTTTTCAGAAAGCCAGCGAACATCCCAGCATGACGAGCAGCTTCAGGCTGAAGCACTATCTGAACTGATTGATTTTTCTTTCTTCTATGCAAATTCAGATGCATTATGCACCTTGGCAGCATCTTTTGAAAGTGGCTACAGAAGCATATGAAGCATTTGTGCTGTTTACCAGTTAGAATTTGGCAAATAACTCCCCTTTGCCCGCGTTTAGGATTGCAAATGCATTAGTAGAACATGCCTGTAATAAAACTTTTCTTTCTTTGTTAGATCATAGGATCATCCAGACCAGAAGGGACCTCCAAAGGTCATCTAGTCCCACCTCCCCACAGTCACAGGGACACCCCCAACTAGACCAAGGTTGCCCAGTGCCTCCTGGAGCCTCACCTTGAATATTTCCAGGGAAGGGGCCTCAACCACCCCCCTGGGCAACCTGGTCCAGTGTTCCACCACCCACAGGGTAAAAAAATTTTTCCTAATATCCAAAAAAAGATGGTGAGATCAAACCCACGACAGCTTAAAATGGTGCTCGTGATAGTTCTACTTGTAACGCTAAGAAATCCGGCTGTATTTGTAATACAGTTGGATAGCTCTGCAGTGAGTTAAAGAGCTCTAGGAAATGAAAAACCAGAGGGGAAAAAGGGCAGGTTTTCAGCACCTGCTACTCAACCCCCGGTTGCCACCTCCATCAATCCTGCGCGGCCATGAATGCCTGCGAGCGCACTTCAGCACAACCCACACCTGCACACACACACACATCAGCGCCGCTATTAGAGCCTGAAAAGAGCATTTATGAAAGCTCAAGGGGCTAAACTCTTAAAACCCGCCTGCACTTTACCAATTGGGGTTGTTAACCTGAGCGAGTGTAGCTGCAGAAACATCTGTGGAGGAGCACATTTTGGGGAAGGAAACAGGGGTGAAAATTTAGTTTCCAGCACGCAGCAACTGAATACAAAACCGTTGAAGCAGGTGTGAGGGTCAGCGCCGGTCAGAGGAACAAACCCGTGTCGCTCTTTCATGCACTACATCTTCATCGGTGGAGACCGAGGGTTTGATGTTTGAAACGGGCTCTTGGACAACTGGGTCCACAGTCCAAAGGGCCCTCGATGCTCCTCAGCGCTTGGCAGCTCCCCCTGGCAAGTCCTTGTTGGTGAAAATGCGCCGCTTCGGCTTGAAAATAGGCGTACTCCAAACCTGGCCCCGGTACTCGGCGAAGTCAAAGTGAATTGGATCAGGATGCTGCGAAGAGCGTTTGGACTGCGTGCTTGGCGCTGTCAAAATACTCTTTAAGTCTCCCATTTGCGAAAATGAGTAAGACGTTGGGAGACGTGAAGTGGAAAGTGCTTTCAAATTTAGGAGGGCTTCTATATTTAGCCTAAGGACAGAATAAAATCCAGAGGCAAGAGTGTGCTATTGGAGAGGTGCTGGCAGGGAGATAGCTGAGCTCAAGGAAGACCCCAGGTTGTTCAGCTCAAACGGTGCTGCCAGCCCCGTCGAGGGCTCCAATTTATCCTGTATCTGCTAAATAGCTTCGAGATGACGCCCAGCTCACAGGCCTGCCCCTCCGCTTTGCTTAAAAACCCGAGGCAACCGAGAATTCAGCGTTTAGCCCCGATTCTGCGCATAGTCTGAGCACCCAAGTAGTTAGATGTAAGTGCTTTGCCCAATCAGGGGCTAAATGTTGAAAGTGATTAAAACCCTCCTCATAGTCTGAAGGAGAAGTCATTACAGGGCTCTTGCATAAATTTAGACTAAATACATCTCAAAGCAAAACTTCGAAGCTTTGGAGCCAATTTGTACAAAACCAAGTGGCAGTACAATTAGCGCGTCGTGTAAATCTAAACATCGCTACTTTTTGTTTCTATAAGCATAATGAAACGAACCTTAGATCTAACCCCCGGGCTAATTGTATTTTGAAAGGGGGTTAGGCGGCAGAAGCAAAGCGGAATGCTTCACGGCGGTGTTTGGAAACTCAGGGCTTTCCTCTAAGGAAAGCAGAGAGCCGCTGCAGCCCGGGACTGAGCGGGGCATGCATCGCGGCTATTGCTTTCTCTCTTTGCACCCTCAACTCCTTTCTTTGCCCCCAATAACTCAAAGGTTATGAAACGCACTCTTAAACAAAGCCACGATACACGAGGCACGCTTAATTCCTTATGGCAAATGAGAAAATTAAGAGTTCCGAAAAGGTAAGTCTTTATCACTAGATCAAGCATAATAATATGAATAATTTTCAACATACTCTTCCTGCTGGCCTTTTCCCAGCTAACACATTTAAATCTGTCCTTAATGAACCCCTACAGACTAGGAAATGATGTCCAGAGGCAGGTAATCCAAAAGGATTCAGCGGAGCCATCTGCAATAAATCTGTTTGAAGTTTAGTTAATCTGCATTTTAATAGTTCACCAGCCAGGAAATTCAAGATCTGGAAAGCTGGAGGTTGGTAATACACTAAGCTCTATCAGATGAAAGTCTATAAAGATGTAAAACTCGGAACTCTTATCCGCTATCAACTTTTCTAGGGACTTCAGCTGAGGAGATGTTGCAGAACGCGGATAGCTCTGCACCCACAAAGCCTGGTGAGGGTGACTGAATTATTTCCATGCTAGGAGTACAGTTCACCACTTTGGGCTCTCTGCCTTCATCTGCATGACCATCAGCTCCCATTTACTAGCGCTCTAAATAAATCTATAGCAGCAATTGGTTGAACTTCACTGGCTTAGTAAGAGAATCATTTGCTGTTCAAGGGGGAGAGGCACTTTCTGTGTCTGCCTGGCAGCAAGCCATCTGCCGGGCAGTTAGGTAGCTCCAAAAAGGCACTGTTCCTGGAGGTTATAGACTGTTAATCCAGATTCTGGATAGGTTTGTTGTTTTTTCTTTTCTTTTCTTTTTTTTTTTTNTTAAAGAGGTATGCTATTTTCTGGTAGAAGTAGGCTGGTATTTGATAGTTTTCATATGTAAAACATCGGTTGACAAAGCCTGCCTTCATCACGACACTGCACATCTGTAAAGCACCAAAGATGCACCACGTACCTCTTTGATAATGACACGCGCAAGCAATGACACCAAAATGTCAACAAACCCAGGTTCTGGTATGGAAATAATTCCGTTTACCTCCTTGATTTCATGGCTTGGTATGCCTTCAGGGGACTGTTAAAATCTCTGCACCGGACTTCTGAAGAACCCTGTGCAGACCAGTGCTTGGACCCAATTAGAGGAAGGTCGAAAACGTTACCAGACGTATTTCCATAGTGTCATAGTTTTGTTTGAATTAGTGATTTCTCCTGTGTCCTAACCTGGTTGTTCCTCTTGGACTTCAAGTGCCTTGTTTTGCAACGGACGCAAAAACACCACCCATATTTTTGTGCAGATCAAATTCAGTCTTTGCGTGATTAAACAACAATCCCTTGGGTTAAAGGCTTTTACAACAACTCCGAACCCATCATGTAACCTGACCCCACAAGGAGCTTCAATGATACAACGCAAGAAAACAACAAAAGGTACTAATTCCCTTACTGTAATGCCAGGAAAACCACCCCAAAGAGGATGCAAATAAGCATTTTTTGAGTTTGAAACTTGTTTTAAACAACAGGCAAGCTAGGGCTCAGTTCCTACCAACTGTAACAAGTGCAAGCTCTCTGCCTACCTACACACTGCCTGCTTTTGGGTTTTCCTCTCATATATTACAGAGAAATAAGTAGCTATTTAAGAGCACTGCCTGAGTACGTCAGGGTACAAAGCATCTCTGCAGCAGTAGGTGGCAAACCTCTCTTGGTTTGTCAGCGGCATCCTTTCCTCTTAGCTTGAGACAGATCATAGCTCCAAGCCTTGTTTCTCCCACAGAAGAGATGAGGATTACAATTCTCTCTTCTGAGGATTATTTTGATGTCTACTGGTATCAAATGATATACATATAATTTATTAATAATATGGGTTTGTAGAAAAATCTTTGAGATTGTGGTAAGACACTTAGATTGAGGTCCTGTCAGAGGAAAAAAACAAACAAACCTTAAAACCCCAGAGGTTCTAAAATGACAGTGACAAGGGATAATACAGACAATCAGATGTTGCCTTTAAGAGGTATTTCAGGTTATAATAAATAAAAAACCTTGTTATTAGCATGGCTATCCTAGGGCCTTCTGTAAATCCACACCTGAGAGCTGCACAGCCAGTCATTAGCAAACTGCTGATGAATGACTCATTACCTCGCCAACAGTTATTTATGAGGCTAGATTTTAATTTTTTTCAGTATTCCATTAACCCCAAGATAAATACCGCTTCAGTCTCAGCCGTGCACGGTCTCTGCCTGCTCATCACCTGCTCTTGTAACATTTCTTGTTTGCTCACCAAAGCAGCAGAGCAAGCGTTGACAGCAGAGAGATGACATTTTGAAAAGAGTATCGCCATATAGCATCTGTTCTGAACTGTCTGGTTTTTCAGCTGCCTTGTAAATGGCAGGTTATTTTTGCGCATATCAAATATTTCTGTGTCACATTGTCACAGTATCAGAAACCGCCCACTCTGTCAATTACTGCATAATTAAAAGGGATGGACAAAATCAATTTAAACTTTTCGAGATTGAGCGGGCAGGTACATCTTTTTCAGCGTGAGAGTAGAGTTGGAAAAAACCACAGACTTCAGGCCTGAGCTGTAGGATTTCCTTCTTCTTGCACAGACAGATATTAATCATTTCTTATGAAAAAGAGTGACAGCCTCATTTAAATTCATTCTGTAGGTGTTCCACATATGGAAAGGAAGTTATTGTCACTAAAGACAAAATCAAAAGGCTGTATTTTGGCTGCCATCTACCAGCCAATGAAATACTGTTAATCAGATTTGGGCTCCTTTTCCACAGTTATGTAAAATTAAAACAAACAAATAAATAAATTTAAATCAGATCCTGGCTTATTTTGTACTGTGAAAATATGGTAAAGAGATCTGACGTGTCCTAAATGGATGGCTCCATCCCCAGGCAATTCCCACAAGGACATCTACCCGATGCCCTCCTCTTGGTAACTTGAGGTGCTCGAGGGGCAGAGCTGGCGTCACTCCACGGCTCCTGCCATCCCAGTGGTCCATGGCAAGGGCCTGGTTCGCACCACAGATTCCTTATAGGAATGCAGATCGGATATCGGATCCCAGGTATGCATATATCTGTTACTTCTTAAAACTAGCTTGGTGTTTGCAGATGTTTATCATGGCTCAAAGTAATTTGCAGTGGTCAGAGTAAGGATTTCAAACACCCATGTGGAACTGTGTTGAATTTTATATAAAGTGACCACTGCAACGTGTCATTTAATTAACTGTCATGTACATCAAGCTCTGAAAGTATAATCTTTTTCTTTTCTTCAAAAGCTAGTTTCATTTTTAAGCTTATCTTTACTTCACAATAGTTTTATGCTTATCACATTCAGGTTTTTGGTTTTTTTTTTATATAAAGTTTGTGGTTGTTTTTTTTAATACAAAAATCAACGTAGTGTTTCATTAAAGAAATGTAAATAGGCTCTGTAGACAATTTTGCTCATCTGAGTCGGTTCAGACCTTGCTGTCATCTAAATAACCTGATTTAGCTGTGAAAGATGGAAATGAGGGTGCTGAATATAAAAGAGAAAGCATTATAAGAAGGTTTTATTCTAATTCTGATTCAACAGCAACTGTGTAGCTCTTGGTATTTTTGGAAAAAACCATAGATGGCTAATCTTAGACTTGATGAATGGAGGCTATGGTGCTTTTAGGAGGAAAATAACAGAAGAACAGAGTATTGAATCAAACCAAGAGGCACATCTTCATGAATAAGCCTAACAAGAGACATCTGGATCAAGCGTATAGGAAAACTGCTTCTCAGTACCTCCCTACCTATCTGCTTCATTAGTTTTCAGGTCAAAAAACCCAATTAAAAGTAAAACGTGCACAAATTGCATGTCACAAACAAGCGATTGTTTTAGAAGGTACCCATTCCTTTTTCTGTGTCGTGGTGGCAACCAGAAGAGCCAAAGCAAGAGGACTCCACCAGTGCTGTTCTCTGACCTCAGCTGAGCAGTACATAGAAATGTGTCCAGATTCACAAAACCTGCTGCTGGCATTTTCTGTGAGTTACGGAACAAAGTGCATCTTTGCACAGAGAGGTATTTAAAGGCCATATACAACCATCCTTCAAACTCTTCACATAAAAAGAGATTCGCATTCAAGCAACCGTTCCAGCAACGATGAGAGGTGCGCTGCTTCCAGATATTTTGAAATCTCTCTGTAACCAAATCTCTCTTTTAACTAAGTCAGTAATAATTCACTGTCTCTACAACTCAGATAAAGCACAGCTGTATAAGATAGCCTGATGCACATGAGAAGGAAACACTAATTTGAGAAGTAAAACACAATGCAAGAAAGCAAGAATTACACGTCTGTTATCTGTGCAGGGTGGCTAACAAATTCTGAAGCGGGCATCTTATGAAACTTGCCCATCAGTAGACAAAACACATCTCTAGGTATCTGCATGGTAATTTCATTTTAAAGTGAATTCAAGTTATACGATAATTTAAGTCACATGGCCACATACCTACTTCTTTCCCCGCCTTAAAATGTAAGGCATCTGAAGAGCAAATTTCCTAGCATTTAAGCATGTTAGAAATTAAGGTTGGTGTCATTCCACAGTCTAATTGCAAAGCTGAGTTACAATTCCACAGTTGGTGGTGTTACACCTTTTCACCCTGACTCTGTCCCAAGCGTTGTTATGTTCCCATTTACTGAACCCCCTGGATACTGATGTCATGGTTAGAAGTTGGCTTCCCTCCCAACCTAATAACTTGTAGACTCTCTGTAAAACAAATGTAATATTAAAATGCAGACAAGTGACCTAAAAATGGCCCTTGAGGGCAGGCCTGCAATTTCCTGAATCACACTTTCCTTATTCCCTCATTTGTTAAGTTTCGCAACATCAATTTTTATACTGTTGCTGTTTTATTCTGTCCAAATGATCGCTGAATACTAATGAACTGTCTCTCTTTGACAAATGAGTTATTGTTTGATATATTACATTAGGGATGTAGAGACTAAACTACTTACAGATCCTAGGCATTTATAGAAAATGCATTTACATAATAGTACGCTATTAGCGTAATGAGGTCCCATATCTGGATATAAATGGGGGCTTCAATAAACACAAGTTTTGGCAGCTATATGGTGGGAATATTTCGTATATTAAATGTGGGAAAACCAGGGAAAATTACTTTCTTTCCAAATACTTTTTGATTTTGATGCTTTATCCTACACTAGCCAGCTGTGCAAACGCAGTGGACGTTCAAAGTAAGGTAATATCTGTATGCTTTGGCATGGTTCACCACTACAATTACATAGTTTTACTTTATCATGCAAAGATATACTATTTAGGGCTCGAGAGGCAACGTATTCAAATTATTTACCAGTGACATATTTCATTTGCATGCTCGTAACCAACTTCTAAAGGAGGGAATATATAAAACCAAATCTTGAGTGGACTAGCCCCATTTCTATAATGCTACACAGAGCACCTGCTCCATATGGGAACAGCTCGATATTAGTTGCTTCTTCAACAAAATTAACTAGAGAAATTCTGTGGAGAAATCCCCTCTTCTTTATTATCTGTCAGAGGCTGGGCACTCTCAGAGCACGTAAAGGAAATCACTGATCCTCCTAAAAGACTAACTCGTCTTCTTACGTTGTGACTGCATTTTCTTTTGGCAAATAAAGTCTTTTCTTCTGTTTTCCCACAGTTTTTTCAGTTGAAATTCCTAGAATATTTTACATTCCCACCACTTAAAGAATTCTAATGACAAGTCCTTTCTTTAAGCAAAGTACCTTTTTCCTGCAGTTCATTCTGACCACATACGCGAGAAACAGAGATCTGAGCTATCAGAGACTGCTGTAACAGAGCCTCCTCTTCAACCTGAGTAGAAGACCGAGATCCTAAAAATGCGCTACGGCTGTCTGTGCTTTGATTTTTAAGGCTTTTTGGTCTTACATTGAAGCATCAATATTTTGCTTTTGTTCAGCATTGCTTGCTGTAGGTGGTTTGGTTTTCCTTTCATAAGCGACTTCTGAACAAAGTCTGTCGTTGCTTGGATTCACTTTACTAATGTTGGCTGGCATTCCTATTTGAGCCTCTCAGCTAAATAAATTTATTTCTATTTTGTGGTCTATGGAGAGCAAGGCACCTTCTGAAAGCACGAATGGAGCTTTCTGTGTGCAGCAGTATATACATTTCCCTGGTTCACATCATAGACTATAATAAAAATTGAAAAAAAAAAAGGGAAGGACCTTTGATTTTTCAAATCTTTCAGATTAAAAACAGAGGGAAGGAGGCGGAGTTGATATTCCCCTGTTCAGTTCATGTATTTGTAGTCATCAGGATTTGTTTGCAAAATTTATTTTTCAGAATTTCTATATAATCCGTGGCTAGACATACAACATGAAAACTAGCTTCTCTAGAAATTCTTCTATACATTTTATTACTGTTTAATTACATCTTCTCTTTATTCTTTTTTTTTTTTTTACCTTTTATGCATAGTCATTAAGCTAGGGGACCAGTTCAATTCAGTAATGCAAATCTTTTTCGTATTTTTGACACTAGCCTTTAACAAAATGCTGAACTTGAGAGATTTCTCTTTACATTTCTTCCACACAGTTGAGTCAAGGAATACCACAGATGTCGAGTTAAGCAGTCAGCAGTGTTACAGCACTCACGGGGACCTAAATATTTGGATTAAAAATTTTACAAAGCAATAAAGATCAGGATGGCTCATGAAATACTCTGATCATTAGCACAGTCAGCGACACTTCTAAGAACACGATACTGCTGTCCTGCAAGTTCTGGGCCAACTCAGCACTGAATGGATGTATTTAAATATGAGCATATTTTTAATTTACAGTAAACGTACAAATAAATGTCCCAAAGAACCAATTAAACCCAACACCTAGTAGAGATGAGCCTTCACTTAAAGCCGAAGAACTTCCTTTGGGTAGTGTATTTACTCGGAAGTGATTGCTCTTTTTAATGTCAGTTTTATTTAATTTGTTCTAATTAAGTACTGTCCCCCAACGGAGTTCACTAATAGCAATTAACACAGATATTATCTACCATTTATAGTATACAAGCAGATTTACCTGACTGAATGATCAAATCCAGAAATAAAGACGAAAAAAATTCCTCTAGACATATACATTCAAAATTCTGCACCTTCAGCAACTAAGAACTCTTTAAAACTGAATTTTGATTCCATCTCAATTCTCTTGTCAAATGCTGTGCTGATCCCAAGCTCTCATTTATCAAGTCCCCCACCGGTCAGCATCTATTTTCCTTTTCCCATTTCATCTTTGTCATTGCTCTTCTCATTCAACCTCTTCATTAAATAACATTAAGAAATACTTACCTAGAAAGCCTGTTTGTAAAAGTAACACATACTTTATGCCCAAGCCACTGTGAAACATCGATACGACCTGGCTTCTGTATTGGTTTCTTAAAAATAGAGAATAATCCCCAGATTGTGATCTTTCTAAAGAAATTTCCTTTCTATATAGAATGGCCAAGATATAGGCAAAGGACTGTAAGGTTCACAGCTACACCTTTGGCTCCCCTAGTGAATACAGTACTAATAATAAAGCCCTACACATTATATTTTCAACATATTCACCAATCTGTGAATCAATTGCAAACACTGCTACAAAGCCATGCAGCATGTCTGGGTAGTTAAAACAAGAATAATTACAATTACTGTGAGCATTCAAGATGTTGCTACCAGCAAGGAAACATTATCTGTCTCACTTGTTTCTATTCTTATTTTGACCACACAATATTTCTAATTAAGTATCCTGTAACAATTGTATTTTATGAACAACATTTATTAAAGGCATTGCTGCTTTCTCATTTATTGTGCAAAGGTTATTAAGTTAATGCAACTGTCACTTATAAATTATGTGGAAATAAGCCCAAGGAGTATTATAACTAAAATCAAACAGAAATTAGAGATTGATATACTACCTATGAATTAATGCAGGATGAATGAGTCATTTATTGAGTGCAATTAAGAGGCCTGTGGATTGTTGGGACTTTTTTCAAGTTCCTTCTAAAGCTTTAACTAAAATAAACTATTAAAACTCAAATAAATTCCTTTTCAAGAGCAGAACGCATCACGAAACCAATACAGATAATTTTGGAAACTAGTAGATATGATGTAATTTACCACAGGTACCCAAACCACGCCAAGCACCGATCTCTAAAACCTGCTACATCCCATGGAGACGAGACCACCCGGGTCATTGTATGCTCAATCTAGACATAGTACCTTCCTCTCCACCTGCCTTCTTCCAGATCAAAAACATTTTCTTCCATCTACCTCACTTTGAATACCGTAAAACAACATGGAGATAAATGTGCATCTATACCGTGCTTCAGCTTTCACTTTGGAAGTGTTTGAAAATTGCTTTTCCATCTCTCTCAGACACAATTTATTGAAGATAACACAGGATGATGATAATAATTATAAAAACCTCCTTGTATTACAAAACTCTGATCATCAGATCCAAATGAAATCCATGTCCAAATTTATTGTCACAAATGTAAAATGTTATTCCACCAGGAAGATCAAAACAACCCAAGTTGATGAGAAATGTTATCTTTAAAATGATCAAAACACGAAAAGGAGACAGCATGTGTAAGTAATGGCAACTACATGTGGACTTGTTCATTTAAAGCATTTTCAAAAGTGTCACTTAGTAATTTAGTGTGATAGAACATTCCATGAACTCCACACATTGCTGTCTTGGTAATCAATAATGGAATGAGGTTTCCAAGGAAGTGTTTTGAATGAACCAGGAAACTAAAAGCTATAAAACTAATAGCTGTGGACACTACACCCAGAGAATCCCAACTGAGGAACTCTTCTGTTTCCACTTCAAAAGTATTTCCACAACCTGTAGGAGTCGTGAAACCCGCTTTCCTATGAGCTTTGCTCTCTAGTAAGGGGGTTCAATTCACACGGCATTTTCCCCTTCACTCAGGGCGTTAAAGCCGTGTGCCCTCTTCTATCTGGCTTCTCACTCTCAGGAAGCATGTAGGTACCTAACACATTTTTGGCTCTTTAACTTCCAGTCATATTTGGCCAACAGATTAATGAGCTACCAGCATGGGAAACCAAACAGGAGGTAGGTGGTACAACAAAACCAGGAGACAGCATTATCATGTCAGCCTTGGTTCTTTAGCGATCCAGACTAAAAGTTTCCATTGATGCAATTTTCAACTCAAGCTTGGAGAACCCCAATACTCTAAT
>VZRU01006490.1:369941-380014 GCA_013398155.1 Pedionomus torquatus | reverse complement strand
CCCCCCTACTCCGCCCTGAGATTTTTCTCTTGCAAGATTTGGCTGAAAAAATAAAATACAATAGTAGCACTAAATAGATAAAAACCAAAATGACCTGGGAAAAACAGAACGTCTTTCAACAAATTAGGCTGGAACCTGAATTATTGTTTCTTAGATTACAATAAATGACATCACCATCAGCATTAATAACAGTTGCAATGATACACAGAGCACTCACCGTGAACATTCTCCATCATATCACTACCACCTCAAAAAAAATCTCATTTTAAAAACATGTATGATAGAGAGCTGCCTAAAGCATATTGTTTTTTGTCTGATGCTCCTACGATGATGTATTACACCAACTGAGCAAGGAGGCTGCAGTGATATAGTACCACAGTATGTCGTAAGAGTGCCCCTTTATAAAGGATGATTATTTGACACATCAGGAGAGCACTTTTGGAAGCAGGGAGTCTGGGACACAGATCTGTTTGGTAAGGTTTGAACTTTATGAAAGTATGTATTTTGCCAAGAAGCCATCTGAGGCGCAGGTCTGGAAAACAGGCTACTACGAGCCAACATTTCACATTACCAGGGTCCAGCGAGTGCAAGAGGAAGTTCTCCATGCAAAAGGACATCCCCTTTAAACAGACGTCATCTCAGAGAAGCCAAGAACCGTTATGCTATGGGGCTGAGCCCAAATGTCTTCAAACAGTAGGAAGGAAGGTGTTTAAGAAGCAGCTATAATGAGGGACTTGAGAAAAAATGCAACATCTTTGTCGGAGACGTGGACAGTGGGATTGAATGCACCCTCAGCAAGTTTGCCGATGACACCGAGCATGGTGGTGTGATTGACGCACTGGAGGGAAGGGATGCCATCCAGAGGGACCTGGACAGGCTGGAGAGGTGGGCTAATGCAAACAGCATGAAGTTCAGCCAAGCCAAGTGCAGGGTCCTGCACCTGGGACGTGGCAATCCCAGGCACAAATCCAGGTTGGGCAGAGAATGGCTGGAGAGCAGCCCTGAGGACAAGGACTTGGGAGTGGTCCTGGATGAGAAGCTCAACATCCACCCTTCCTTGTGAACATACTGCAAGAATCTCAACGAGCATTAGCTGGTCCTCACTTCTGCATTGTAAGCAGATTGCAGGGCTCCCTGAAAACATCTCCATCTGAGTTTACAAAAGGCACAGGTCTTTATAAACGCTGGCCCTGGTTTTACACAAATCAATGGGTCATTTCTCTCCTCCTGCTCTCTCTTTTTATTGAAAACAAACACACACGCACAGAGGTTTCACGTGGTTTGATAGTCTTCAGCTAAGCTTTCCTGTCTGTTTTGTCACTTGGCTTCAGCTGTGAAGCTGACTTTCCTGTGAGGCACAAATCCACCACCCTCCCACGGGGATGCTTGGCAGCAGACGGCACGACGCTGGAGCTCCCGTGCCACGTTAGCACCAGCTCAGCATCCCAAGAAGCTTCCCAGGGGTCGGTACAGCAGGGAATTCCCACTGAGGATTCAATTAGCACTAGGCTGAAGTGCCAAACTCATGTTCTGCACGTACGGCCTCAAAGTCCAGGTCTGGACCATTGCATTTGTGATTAGTCCTCACCGTGCCCACTGTAAAGGACAAGTGTTCAGGGGAATGGATGCACCTTCTGCTTGGCTGGGAGCAGGGTTGGCAGCATACCTGGCACGTTTTTAGGAATTTGGCAGCATAATGATAATAGAAAGCGGAAAACTTAATTCAAAATGAAACTGGATAATCTATGTTTTCTATATATATTTATTTTCCTTTATTTTCATAGGCCAAATATTTCAAAAGTTGCACTTGTTTCGAATCTTTTGATTTCTCTTTGTCCATCATTGAAGGAGTTCTGTTAAATTATTTACTTCAAAAATCTAATTAGTATCTTTGAGTGGAGCGGAGACTGCTAGACACGCCTGGAAAATCTGTTTCTTTAAGTCAAGTATTCAAAAGTTAAAACAGATAAATATAATAAACAGTTCTGAAACATGACCTGAAACATTTAAGTGTCTGCTCTGGCAACACGTTTCATCCTACTTCTTGAAATAGAAGAGTGACAATTCCAATTAGAAGCTGCTATGAGTTAGTGTTGGTCCTCCTTTCTATGAAGTATTTATTCCTAAACTAGAAAATACTGCCCATGTGTCTTCTATGTGGACCCTGCAGGCAGAGCAAAGAATCAAAACATTCGAGCGAAGCATGAAGTCAGCAGATTTTTCATGTGAGTATCATATGGGGCACGCTGATAAAAAATAATACACATGTTCACTGTCACTGCCATAATTCAAAAAGCGCTGGAAAATAAACCGCAATGGAAATTCAGCTTGCAAGAGGATGTCTGTGGATTTGTAACATTTAAGGGAGCTGGAAATATAGTGGAATTAAAATAGCTCACGACAGTCTCCTCTCTGTGGTGATGAACGTGTAGCACTTACAGCGCGATGTTCTGCAGCACAGAATAACTGGGCTTTCTGGGCAGCTTTACGATGTAAAGACATGCTTGTGCACTTCCTTCAGCTTCCAAGTACCCTCCAGCAACCCTACCACCCATCTTGCAACAGCTTAATTTTTAAATACTTATCTGTAAAGGAAATACATTTACTCTAATTCTCCCATAATTTCCCTTTTTCAGAACTTCGCTTAAGTCTTAATGAGAAATTGTTTAATCTATACCTGTAAACAGGGTACCTGGTACTGACAGAGACTACTGAAGGAGGTAGGACAGATGGATGCCGCAACTTTCCCAGGCGCTATTATGATGTCATTTGGGTCTGTTCAAAGACAGAAAGTAGATAAAGATGTTGTGGATCCTTGTAGCTGAAATTTCCCTCCCGCTGTGACACCAAGGGGGAGAACAGTTGGCTTACTGCAGTGATGAATGAGAAAGCCATTATTATGAGATGCATTACCATTACGATTTTTTCCTCTGTTGATACTATATTTACCACTACAGACCTTCCACAAAAAAAGGGAAAAATACCAGAGTTAACTTATTTTTCCCCCCACTGTTTCACCTGCAGTCTGTGCTGATGCTGCACCGAGCAGGACATTACTTTGTGGTGAACACAATGAGAACACAAAGCCATTTAAAACTATTTTCCACGGATCTGTTTTCCTCATTTGTAGAACTTTTTACAACAGGCTAGAATAGGATGGGATACAATAGACCTGGGTGTCATTTACGTCGCCAAAACTCTCATGATACCTCAGATCTCAAAAAATCATAGTGAACAAATGTGTGTCACTGGAATATAAATTAAGCATTGGGATTGCAATGAAGCATCTGAGTAGTAGTTTAATTTCAGTAAGGCTGCAAAAAATCTCAAATTTTACAGGAATCCATTAGAATCTTTTCCACCCAAGTTCTCCTAACCCGGCTAATTCTCATTCTACCATCCACCTACGCTTCTGTATAAATCTCTATTTAGTAAAAGGTATTTTGGTCTGTATCATGACAGTAAAATTCAGGCAGGTTTCACTGTAGCACAGATAATTTACAATAACTTTAATTTGGATTCTTTACTCTCTTCTGTTCTGCTTTTATTCACTTTCATATAGATTTTACACTGAAAATGTACATTAAAAAGTCTTCCTAACCTCAGTAACAGAACCTGGCCTTATGGTAAACACCGAAGGCACCAAACGCCAATGCTTCTACACCAGATTGGCAGGATTGCCTTTAAGCAGCCCAAAACTGAGCCTGGCTTTCACCTACACTTAATAAGCTTACAAATTCAGGTAAAAAAAATGTGAGACATTTTTCCTAAATTGCTTTCTTTGTCCAGCTTGACCTGAAATTGGGATTTATATTTTAAAAATTGGCTTTATACTCCCTTGAAGGCTGCCTGAGCTATTTTAAGTACCATGTAAACCACATAGACGGAACAATGTTTCTTCCAATGTTGCTAGATGAAAAAAATTGAAGCTTATTCCCACCATATATTGCTCACAAATGCCTCATTGTCCCTTTGACAAATGATCTGTGGCAAATTGCTGAAATCATCTCTTGCAGCACTGCAGCTTAAAAGATTCATGCCATTGAATGCTCTCCCTCAAAGGCTAGAATCTAGCCTCAAAATTCCAAATATTGCAGCTTGATAAAATTTTAAAGACTGAGAGACCCTCTCCCGGGATCAGCTGTCAAACATCTTTTGAAAAGAAGAGACATAAACAGCTTCCACCCCAGAGTCTGAATGCCGTAGTCTTTAGGAAAAAAGAAAAGAAAGAAAGAAAAAAAAAGTGACAACAAGGGTGGATTTTCGCTGAAAAAAAGACATCAGAATATGCTTTTTGATGCTAAAACGATAGGGGTTTGATCTTCTGTTGAAGACTATAGCAGGGTTCCTTATTTTAAATGTTAGCATCCTGTTTGTAATGAAAAAGCACAACTGCGGTTATCTTTCTCCTGGCGTTTTCAAATATCCACTGCTTTTTTGGCTCTTGCCTGGGAATTGCAGATACGTTTCCATCACACACAGAGCCGTCCCTCGCTATCTGTGCTCAGCCTCATCAGCCCAGCACAACAGCCCATCTCCATCTGGGCTTTCCTCCTGGCCCTTACGGAAAAGCAAAGATCAGTGTAGTTCGTGACACTTCCAATTTTGTTTATTTCCTTCTAATCAAGCCTCATCACAGATTTTTTTAGGACGTTTCAGTAATGCTCTTTGTCACCGTATGCTTAGACAGCTAATTCCCCCATAGTCTCCTCTAGGAGGGAAAACTGACTCATGTTTGATGGCCAGAGGAAAATATTTTCCTGGACCACAGCTGGGTGAATCTACAGTCCAGCATCTGTGCATAAATACATCCCAGTGGTGGTTTAAGGTCACTCATATGGTTGGGAACACCTTGTTCTGCCACCTCAGTGGAACAGAAGGACGGTGAAGTTCTCTTTCAGGAGCAACGTGGCTTATTGCCACCACTAGAGCTCATCAGTCAGAGCACAAATAGGTATCATTTAGTCCTAAACCATGAATGGCATTCCTCTCCAGCCCCCAAAACCACGTCTTTAATTATGATGTCTTTTGTGTTCACATCTAACCTATGCTAAATAAAGATAGCTCTTTATCATGCCTGTCAAAGTTATTTTTGAATGTGAAATCCATGAAATCTGTTGCAATCACTTTAGATCCTGGAAGTGATGAAGAATGGGAGCTATTTAATGAGAATTAATGGGACATGAACTGAAACCTGAGCTCTGAGCGTTCCCCACACTCTCAGATGTGCACTATGTGGGCACCGAGAGAGAGTTTTAAAACTTTCAGATTCCAACCTATTAATCAACAGCATAACACTTAGTGGTAAAACTCTTGAGTAATTAATACTTAGCTGAAGTTATAAAGCAATGGGTTGTTTATGCTGTTTCAAGCGCACAAGCGAGTCTCCATGTTCCAGCTACAAAGTGGTACTTAGGGAATAATCAATCATTTCTACCGAGTTAGCAAAGACTATTTATTTTGAGTATTAACTGCAGAAAAGAGTTCAAACTACTCCAATTTCAAATACTTTTTTCTATGCATTATGACAGGAAGCACAAAACCCCTTTACTTCCACCCACACCATGCTAAGATTAGAAGACTCAAAATTCTACTAAAACACCTATGGTCTCATTATATATTTTTTAACAAAAAGGTTCCCTGTGGCAGTTTTGCAATCCATTGCATTGCAGCCTTTTGGATCAGCACCCACAGAAATTAAGGAAGATACTCTCAGAGTTTCCAGAACCCACTGGGGGGAGAACTTCGTTCTGGCCCCTCACTTCACAAAACTGGCAAGTGTATATCCTAGAAGATGGAAACGTGGACAGAGAAGCCTCCTCAGTTAAGCCTGGGGAATTAAATGAACTGTCCCTTAACCCGACCAGGTTTGCAGTGTGCTAGTAATTTGGGCTTTGTTTAAATTAACACTGTTGCTTAGTGGCATTTCAGTTGCATTGGCAGAATGAAAAATCCTTTTCTTTTTAGCTGAAGTCCCTGAGTTAAGCTTGCTCAAATAAAGTAATCAAGTGAGGGTAAAACTGAAGGCACAAGGAAGTGAGGCTTTGCGATCACCAGAAATTCTCCTTAGTTGAAGCAAAAGCTTATTAGAATACTCCCAAAATGAAAGCTGAGCTGGATATAGTGCTGGTGTTCACCTGCAAGACAGAAGGACAACTGAATCTGATCCCTACTGCCTCTCCAAAAAAGCCATTCCTGCTGTAACAGCTGGTGCACAGGTATCATTCTCTTGCTCTAACACAGATGCTGCAGAGAGGGAGTCTTGATGTTTCCACAGAATGTCGGATAACACCAGTGTTCTGGCCATTTTCTTCAACTCTATTTACTTATCCTGCATTTAAAATCCCCTGGTTTAAATAACTTGACTCGACAATATCTAATTTCACTGACTTGACTCTGGGCTAAAGCAGGGAATTTTTCCTTGGCACACAGAAACGTCCATTAAATTTAAATTAATATCATTTTTAAAATCTCTATATAAAACGATAATCTTAAATAACCTTTATAAATTGTCTCTCTCTCTATATATATATATTTATTTACATACATGCAAAAGACAGCTAAGACTATCAGACAACACACAATTCCTTCTCTAAACATACATGAAACCAAAGTTATTCTCTGAAGTGGTCCAAGTGTACAGGGGGTTACTACTTATGGCAGCCTGACATAGAAGAGAAGACAAGGGAAGTAAAGACATCAGAAGATGAAATAATAAACAAAATACTTTGCATGTAAAATTACAGTAAATTAGTTTATACTGCTGGAGATTGTGTAATATTTCAATGAGTCTATGAGGAATAAAGTTATAAATATATCAGGTTTAAGTGTTAAAACTTCACGTTCTACATATAAGTAACTGGCTGTAAAAAATAGAGCAAAGAAAAAAAGAAATATACTTTTGCTATTCTTGAAAAGTCCAGCTTTCTGAGACCATCAGAAGAAATAAACTCCCAAATCTGTGATTGCAGCTAGAATGCTGCTTTATGAAGTTTATATTAGAACTATAACCAAGAAGATAAGGCTCCGGGGACACCTTATTGAGCCTTTCAGTATTTAATGAAGGTTTATAAAAAAGATGGAGACAAAATTTTTAGCAGGGCCTGTTGCAACAGGACAAAGGGTAATGGCTTTAAAATAAAAGAGGGAAGATTTAGACTAGATATAAAGGAAGAGATTGTTCACAGTGAGGGTGGTGAAACCCTGGCCCAGTTTGCCCAGAGAGGTGGGAGATGCCCCAACCCTGGAAACATTCAAGATCAGGTTGAACGGGGCTCTGAGCAACCAGGTCTAGTTGAAGACGTCCCTGCTCATGGCAGGAGAGTTGGACCAGGTGGCTTTTAAAGTTCCCTTCCAAACCCATCTTATGCTTATATTAGTCCAGTCACCGTATATGAGGTCACATACAAAGAGAAGAGGTCTCTAAACCGAAGGCCTTCAAAGTGATGCTGTTAAATGAAAAATATACAGATATAGGTTAAATTGTGACTTGAAAACTCAGCCATGGATTCAGGATGTGTGGGAGCAACTGACTGACCAGGAAAACCGCTGTGGTACAACCCAGAAAAAACTGCCCCCTGCGAGGCAGCTTTACCATCCGGATGCAGAGCACACACATCTGGCTCAGCAACATCTGCCTGGAGGTGGGTAAGCCCTGCCGGTCCCAGGAACAATCCCGTGGCAGCAGGTTAGTGCTTCTTCAACTCGTCTGGACTACAGGTGTCACCACTTTTTCTTCTTTTAATTTATGGTCCTCAGAGCAATCTTTAATTTCATGTTCTCATACACTGGCAGACACGCAGAACTCCACAACAATGGTTTAAAGATGGAGCAGACAGGGAGACAGAGGTAAATAGGGCTAAATTTTAAAGATGAAGTAATTTTGTAATAAATCGGTTGAAGAGTTTAGGGGACACTTGTTAAAGTTCTGAAACTGGCAGGTCTATAAATGGTATCAGCTTTTAAAAAAGCATTTAAAGCCTAAATGATCGCTGCCAAATACTCCCTGTAAGTAATGGAGAAATGCCTACCATTTATGGGTAATTACTCATTTCCACCCATTTCTGAAAGCAATGGCAGGAGGTGAGACATGAATTGCGCAGCGTTTCATTACATAAGGACACACCGGCTCCTTTTTTGGAACGTAACCTGCCAAAACCTAAAAGAATATATCTTATTAATAAATGATGCTTTCTCAAAGGCACTTTGCGTTTCATAGAGCAGAGGACAACAGCTAGAAAGGGTAAGAAGGCTTCTAAAGCTGGAATGATGAAGCTGATGTTTCCCTTTCTGCCAGATCTGCATTACTCTGCAGCCCTGTGGTCAGAAATCTTGAACTACAGAGCCCCATTCTTTGTCATCTGAGATAAGGAAGAGATAGAAACTGCTGACACCTGCTGATGACCGGGGAGAGGTTCCCAGCTTCTGGAGCATTGAGAGACTTTGTGAATCCCAGGCTGATGTCCCAAAAGGAGCACTACCATTCCTTAGTGGGCAATCATGGCTAGATGGCAGAGATCAGAAAGGTGCTTAGTCTGTTACAAGAGTTTTATGTTAGGCTGCCTTTGTGCTCTGAAGTTACGGGTAAATTCAACATTATTATTCATGTTTTATAATGAATGGACAAGATCATTGTAGCTACTAGGACTTGTGAGAACTTTGGTTGTTCTCACACTCTCTGTAATTCATACATAAAACTCTCTAGTTTGGAGGTTGTAGAAAGGCGGGTGCTGGCCTCTTCTCCCAAGGGAATAATGACAGGACCAGAGGAAATGGTCTGAAGTCACAGCAGGGGAGTTTTAGATTAGATATTAGGAAGAATTACTTCACTGAGAGGGTGGTCAGGCACTGGGACGTCCTGCCCAGGAAGGTGGTGGGGTCACCATCCCTGAAGGTATTTAAGAAACGTGTAGACGTGGCACTTCAGGGCATGCTCTAGTGGCTGAGATTGTTGGGTTGGGTGATTTGTTTTGGGGGGTATGGTTTGTGTGTGTATGGTTGGACTCGAAGGTCTCAGAGATCCCTATCAATCACAAAGATTCTGTGATTTTCTAATTCTAAATTGTGTAAAGCTTGAAGTCTGGTGGCAGAGCTCTGCCCTTCTAGGCTACCAGCCCAAAACTCTGGAGGAGAAACCTCCACATTTTGCCACACGGCTGGGACTAATAATCTGAGCAGAAGTGCCATCTAATCACTGCAGCAGGAATGCAATGAAGCAGGACATTTAGGATAGAGTTATTGTGCTGCTGAAAGCACCAGGGATAAACAGGAGCTCTAAGCAGTGTCACCAGAAGGTTAAAAAGGAAAATACGATTTCTGTAAACCTGGAGATTCAAATACTACATCAGGATATCCAATATGAGAATGATTTCACATATGAAAAATAAGAAAGGCTGCTTATTATAGCGTGTTAGTCACGGAGTCTTCGGACATAATTGCATGAAATGGGTAGGAAAGCTGGAAGTCTAATACCTATACAGAGGGTCATTTCTTGCTTATGGAAAGAGGCTAAGACTCAATAAAATACACGTCAATTAATTAAAAATTAGAGTAACCGCCAGGAAAATTGCCTGTTGTTCGAACAGCTAAATGTGCAATAGGCTGTATGGGATGGGCACAAATGCAGTAGCCTTGAAAACAGAAAAGCTGCAGGGCTGTAATGACACAGCTGCACTGACACAACCCACAGCCAGCCCGGGCAGGGGACGGGCAATTCCCCGCAGTGCCACAGCCAGCGACGTCCCCGCCAGCGAGCAACAGCGCTTCGGGCAAAGGGAGAGGAAGGAAAAAGGCTCCCCATCACCTCGGTGGGTAAGGTTTTAAGCCGGGATTCCAACTGCTTTTCCCAGAGCTGAGCACTGCAGAGATTACCATCACCAGCGAGCGGGAGCCCGGGCACAGAAGCAGCTGTGACAAGAGCCCTGGTGATGTGGGACTTGTCGCGAGACGCAGAGATTGACGGGGCAGGCATCACGGAGAGCAGCTTTGACAGGGCGCTCTGATGAGGGTCTGCCTACTTAATGCCACAATGACTGCATTTCTCCTTAAAAAAAAAAAATAATAAAAAATTAATC
>VZRU01006490.1:348585-369924 GCA_013398155.1 Pedionomus torquatus | reverse complement strand
AAAAAAAAAAAAAAAAAAAAAAAAATTAATCCATGCTGTTAACCCTGCATTGCCTGGTTGCCGACAGCCATCCCCCAAGCCCAGCTAGGGGTCAGGGAGGGCCCACGCTGGGGCTCAAGCCAGCATCACTGGGGGGTTGTTTATTTAAGTGGGAAGCCTGAGGAACTGAATCCCATCCATTTCCCCACCAGATAGGTTTAGCAATTGAAGGAGTTTTAATTTCAAGGATTACAATTTTTAAAATACTCCCGGTGAATGACAGATGCCGAGTTCTCACTGAGCCCGCTGTGAACTGTGGGTCAGTTGGATATTTCAGTTTACCCTGCATTTCTGATAGGGGAGAAAAAGAAGGATCAGGGATAATTCCGATAATATGTCTGCCACTATGGGAAGTATATGGCACGCTACATCTCTTGGTATTGGATTCCTGATAAATAAAATGAGGGTGGTTATTTTTAATTTAGTATTGCAGCATGTCAGTTGCAGGCAACACAGAGGATTTGAAGCTTAGAGAATATTCACAACATAATTTACCTTTAAGTTTCATTTGTGTCCCATTTTAGAAAACGACACAAAATCACCCTTAATTTTAACCATATATTAAAGTATTGCAGTAGTCCAGACCATAAATACTTAAGGATATTAACTAATTAGTGCTGTAACTGTTTTGGAAAAAGGAATGCTGCAATTCAAAATTGTAACAAAATAAGAACGTTATTTTTAACCTCTGAAATCTCTCAGCACCAGCTGTCTCAACATTAACTGAAAATATGCATGGCAGTCTTCTCTCTTCTTCATATTTTATACCTCTACTCATCTTTATATCTCACGTTGCTGCAAGCAAGTCCTGCCTACTGTAAAGATGGTTGGTCTTTCCAGGACAGACACCAAAGCTGCTATGGATTTCAATTAATTAGTGCCATCCTTTTAATCTATCTTTTTTTTTTTTTAATTTATTTTCTGAGGTCTTGGTTGTTGGGTTTTTTTTTCAGTCCCTGTATTTGGGCAGATGTTTTTCTCCCAGTGAAACCCATCACTGAGCTCCATGCGGAGCAGGGAACCAGGTACAGATCAGTTCCCAGGATCTTTCATTCCAACTCATCATTCTGAAGCCTTGGTGAAAACACTGGGTTGGGTTTTTTTCTATCCTGTATTCCTGATTAGGAATACAACCCTACCTTCACTTGTGAATTTCCTAGAGAAAGGCAATAGCACTCCCCATTAACTTCCTGAAAAATAATTTGACGTCAAGGGATTTTTTTACGCTTGCTTTTTCCTTTCTTATTACAGAAGTTTACTGTATCACTTCGTCGACAGGTGAGAAAAACAAACCAACCCCCCCCAAACACTAGAGTATTTTTAGGAGATCTAGAAAGCAATGTCACAGAAGAAAAAACAATCTTGCAGTAATATTTAATTGCCTACATTCTGTCTTTCTGCTGTCATAAGATAGGCTGCACCAGCTTAATTCAGGGTAGAATTTGGCTGATGATCTTTAGCTTGTCTACTTTTTTTTTTTTTTTTCCAAAATTCTCACATGTCCTTGATAATTAATTCTCAGACCTAAATACTGGATAACAGAGCATTTCAGAAATTAGGAGGGGAAAAAATAAACTAGTTGTCAACATCATACTGAGTAATACAATAGTACTGGAATATCCCGAGGGTGGATATGAATAAACAATTCATGAAGAGCTGGTAAATTACATTTCAGCTTCTGTTTATTGCAAAACCAGATACTAGTCAAATACTTAGCTCTATCGAATAAAGATAGCCCATTGGGCTTAGAATAAAGAGCATTTCTTAAGAGTTTTTCTCTCATATTTATTTTGTGCAGGATAGGTTTAGCTTTTTAAGCAATCTTGAATGCAAACAGATGAGATTATATCAGACAAGGTCAAAGAGGAAATCGGATGGCCTGCAGCAAGCTGGGTTAGTCCTTAATTCTTTCATAATGTACACAAAAAATAATAACGAGCTAAAAAGAATACGCCTTTTAGGTTTTAGATCGGTTTTTAAAATAACATAAAACATGAATACAGTTTAGACTGTCTTCATGGTACATTTAGAAGCACTCATAACACCAGAAGTCTAGATGAGCCTCTAGTATGTGATTCTTCTAAGCCCACAGTTTATGTTCACCCTATAAACCTAAAATAAATCAATTTAACCCTTTGAAGTCAGCCTTCATAGCAAATCGATAGAGATGAGAAGGTCACCGAATAGTATTCGGTGTGAAATGGCTGGCAAAGAATCATAGAATAATTTAGGGTGGAAGGGGACCTCTGCAGGCCACCTGGGAAAGATGACCTTTCAAAGCAGAGCCAACTTTGAAGTTGAATCTAACTTTGAAGTCAGATCAGGTTGCTCAGGGCTTTATCTGGCCATGTTTTTCATACCTCCAAGGATGGAGACTACAAAACATCCCCGAGCAACTTGCTCCAGTGTTTGGCCATCCTCATTACGAATTCTTTTCCTAATTTCCATTCAGCATTTCCCTTGTTGCAGTTTCTTGTATTGTTTACCAGCACAAAAGCCTCTACCACCCTGTCTCAGGTCACATCACTGATTTACGCGATGCCAGAACAGCACCACTTAGAAAACTGAGAGCTGTGGGAATCTTCTTTACCTGTATCGGGCTTTTGAAAATCCCTTCAATTGGAAAAATACCAAATCTCTTGCTACTGGGTCAGATTGCAAGATCCACCTCCTTGTTGTTAAGGAATATTCTCCAGTGAAATCATCCTCCTTTCAGCGTGGAATAGAGAACATTGGGAGAAGAAAGTGCAGCCGAAAGGTCACGTGAAAGAGAAAGCTCTAATATGCTGAAGCCTTTACCGGCGTAAACAGAAGAATCACTTCTATTATATTAGTGCTCATTCATATATATTGAGTAATGTGCTCAAGACCTGCTTGCTGCATAACACATGCCAAAGAACCCCATTGTAAAACTGGGATTTTTACTTACGTACATGAATTTAACAAGCCTCACTTGTTCTGTGGAATTGCAGTTTGATAAAGTCAAAGGACAGTCCGTGGTTAATTGCCTTAAATGTGTCCAAAAATACCAGATCCAACGAATCTGCTCCTCCGCAGTAGTACTGGTGAATCAGTCTCTACACTCTCAACTTGGTTGCCCAGTTAATTCCACAGTGTCTGATAAAACGAATGAGTTTTGCACTGCTTTTGCTTTTTGGCTATAGGTTGGCATCAAGGATGAGATTCATTTGCGGAAGAGGCCCTAGGACTGCTGAAATGTCAGGGCCATAAAAGCTGGATGCTCTTAGTCTTTTAGGGAAGTATTATGAAGGAAAGCCTGCAAGCACCCTACTAGCCTTCTCATGCCAGTAGAAAAACACTTTGGGGCACCTCAGAAGGAGAAAAGTTTGAGAGTAAATGGCACAAAAATATGGCACGGTGAAATGGCAAATAAACTTCTGTGATGCTTCATCAAACCACTGCAGCATTCACTCTTGTAGAGCTGGGAAGAGAGGCGAGGTGGGCCTGTGGAAATGTTAGTCAAGAAAATTTCTAAGACAAAACTGATATTGTTAACCATACCGTGATGCTGAGTGAGGTACCAATAAATAACACCAAAGTGACAATCTCTGTAATGAGATTCACGATCATTCTCATCACAAAACCGCACAATTTATTAGTGTCAATTGATATTCCAGCTCGAGATGTCCTGACAGTCAGATATTAACTGAAAGCTGTAGGTAATTTTAACAATATTTTCCCGTTCAGATGTTACATTTGATTTGTTTCTACCTGCTCCCATAGTTTATACTGACAGCATTAAAAATGGGTTACTGCACTGTGGTATTTTACAAAGGTTCATGTCACTTCTTGTTACTTCATTTCGTGTTGCTACATGACAGAGCACAGTCTGATATCATGTAGTGTAGCCTCCTATATTAGAAAGGGTCAAACATTTTCTAAACAGCAATATTTACATTGCAATGGATATTAGCACAGCAGTATTAAATGCTCTATCAAACCATGGCAGCACATGATTTTCTGTTTCTGTTAATTTACACGGCTCCTACACACTAGGTTACATCGGTCAATGCCCCGCACCAGAAAAGCGTATCTGTAGGAAAGAGAGACACTCAGAAAAAAAAAAAAAAAAAAAAAAAAAGAAAGGGTAGAAATTAAATAAACAACTGTCTTTCCTCCCATAAAATACATTAAAAAAAAAATCTCACACTGGAAATTCCTAAGCTTGTAGAAGTGAGCACTTTTAGATGTGTGCATTCTTCTATGGTCTTAATAAAGCCCTCAGATGAGACTGCCCCACAGAATCATAGAACACTTAGAGTTGGAAGGGACCTCAGAGATCATCAAGTTCCAACCCCCTGCCATGGGCAGGGACACCTCCCACCACACCAGGTGCCTCCAAGCCCCATCCAGCCTGGCCTTGAACCCCTCCAGGGATGGGGCAGCCACAGCTTCTCTGGGCAACCTCTTCCAGTGCCTCACCACCCTCACAGCAAAGAATTTTTTCCTGATATCGAATCTAAATCTCCCCTCTTCCAGTTTAAAACCATTACCCCTTGTCCTATCACTACTCTTCCTGACCAAGAGTCCCTTCTCCAGCTCTCCTGGAGCTCCCTTCAGATCCTGGAAGGCTGCTCTAAGGTGTCCCCAGAGCCTTCTCTTCTCCAGGCTGAACAGTCATGTAAAAACACCTGCCTATTCATATATAAAGTAAAAATGCACAATCCACTATCCTCTGTGGCTATTCGTACATGTCGTTTTAGCTCTACTCATCTCCTTTGGTTACAAGCAGAAGGGGACTTCAGCTTTTTTCTCCCATAGCAATAAACTCATCACAGGTACAAACCGTATCTGGGCAAAACTCAAGTTGCTCTTCTCCAGTTTATTTCACTTCTTGTAGTTTATAGTGATGTGAGCCTAGAATTACCTCCAACATTTACCTGCAGACTTAGAGAATTCAGGATCAAATTAGCAAAAAAACCCCTCCTCATCCCAAGCGGAGTTTTACTTTTCTTACTTTCCTTTCTTCTAAATAACATTTTTAAAGGGCCACAAGGGGAAAGTCCAGATGAAATCAAGGGGTGATTTCCATTTGCTTCTGAGAACAGTGACTTCTGGAAATGCAAACACAATTTTAAGCATAGGGAGGAGGGGTCTTGCTTGTGCTGCTGCCTGCCCAGACGGCAGAGCATCCTCCTGTTATTCCCTGCTTTGAGTTCAGCCCATTTAGCAGGAATTCAGTATTTCCCATGAAAAGTACAGGAAGAAAGGAAAGCGGGCCAGAATACTGAAGCAGAAATGTGAGTTCCAGTAAAAGCCACAATAAAGGCTGATGTCTGAAAAACTGAGAATATACAAAATCCCCATTTATTTGATCGTATAATATGTATTGGGAAATCAGGACTGAAGGAATGAAAGATCAAACACCTGGTATTGATAAGTTTCTCAGAAGCTTTTACTAATTAAATGGTATTTTAGTCTACAAATGATACTGTGGAGAGCCAAGTGCACACAAGAAACCTTACTTAGATTATTTCTCTACTTGGTACTGAATAACAGCCTAGAAGCGTGAGCTTTCTGTGTGCTGACTACCACTGACAGTTGGCAAAAGTCTAACTGTTGGTATAAATTTAAACCAATTTAACTTAAAACAGGTGCAAAAGATTCTGTTATTTGGGCTTACGCCAAACTCATTTGAGGTAATTTCAATCAATATGAATTGACTTATGTTAAATTTAATTAAACCAGTCCCAAAAAACCCCCAAAATTAAATTGAAAGTGCCTTGATGAGGAGTTGTACAAAATTAACTTAAATTAGGCTTAAAAATTACATATGGTAAATTGTGCAGCCATCTTTCATAGACAAGTGTCAGGAGTTAAAGAAGGAAGTCGGTAATGTCAAGAGTTTGTGTTCCTAAATGCTGCCTAAATCAGAGCGATGGAGCTGGAGGTAGATCTCCAGCAGCAGACCAGATGGGAATGTAAAGCCACCCTGGCCACCCTTCTCTTCCACCACTGGCCTTGCTACAGTTATCCTTACAATATATATTTTGGAAGTTATCCAAAATATCCAAAATATATATCCTTGGAAGTTATCCTTACAATATATATATATTTTTTTTTTTAAATGAAGAAGAGTAGTTTCTCAAAAATCTTAGTATTTTCAACAACATATTTACAAAAAATTCCATGTAGAGACATGCTTTGCTGGATTCCAAAATTCAAATTCATTTCCTTTTAAAACATTTTTTGACATTGTCTTCTCTTGTTATTATTTATGCTATCGTGCTCCGTGCCAGCAGCAGTGCACTGCAATTAGTGACATAGTAAACTATAGCAGAACGGTTGAAATATTTTACTTTTAAATCAAAGACACATGCCACCCAGCATTGATTAAAACATGTTACTTGTTCTGGACTGAAACATACCCTGTTTAGTTTACGATGGAGCATTCTGACGTTTTGACAATCAATAATAAATAACAGGAGCTCCTAAAATGACTCTAAAAGTAAAACCAAGTATTACAATTATACTGCCCAACATTATGTCAAATAAAGAGGAGCAGCGAAAAGTGTGGCCTTCTCTAAAAGCACAGCCTGTCTTTTTGAGCAAGTTCATAACAACAACCCAAAGAATGTCGTGAATCATCTGAGTTTCCTTGAAACACCATTTTCCAGGAAAAAGCATTCTGCTGGAAAATTCCTGACTAGCTCTTCTCTCTCATTTCTTTCCATTATATGCACTTAACAACTCTAAATGTCCCCACAACCTGCCAGTGCTCTGCAAACCAGCCACCTGACTTGGTTTCTAATAATAAATACAAGTCCCAATGAACTAGGAAAAAAAAATTATCTGTATCTTCCATTAAAATAAATGGAAAATTTTTCCCCTCAAGAAATACATATAATTTTTATAATCTGTTACATTAAACTTCTGATTACTTCTCATGTCCTCAGAATACCCAGGACAGCACATAATTTGACGTGCTGTTATACAAAAAAAACCCCAAACTCTTAAAGGTGGGAGTTTTTCAGCTACTTTGCAGTTCCTGATTTCAGGGAGCTCTCTTGGGTTGCTGTCAAGTGGGACCATCCCACTGGGTGGCACCCACCTCTAGGTACTCCCATCCTGGCTCCAGAAACCCAATGGAGACCACAGAGGGTCCAGCCTTGCTGTTCTACTCACCTTAGCAATTGCCTTGGAGAGTAAAAACTACCAATAGAAGGAAAATTTGAATACTCCATGGCAGAGAAAGGGAGAGAAACAAGGTTCAGGTGAGAACCTTGGTAGCTAAAGAGATGCCCAGAGCCAGGCACCAGGGAAGAACAGAGGCACAGGCATTCAGCCAAATAATGGAGTTGGGCCATTGGGCAGGAACGACCGAGATCCACCTTCAGCAGCAGAAGAGGTGATAGGGAAAGGTGGGAGAAAACGGCAGCAGATGGGAGGAGGAGGAGGCGTGGAAGAGCAGAAATGCAATTAACAGTTTTCAAGGTGGTTTAAATGGTTATGAATTAAGAACTGCTAAAATTCACAGATAACACCAAACAAGCGTTTTCCACCTGTAGGTGCCAAGTGCTCCAAGAGGAGCTACGCGGCATTAACTCCATCTGCAGATAACAAAACCCAGTCGCTCAAAGGGAAAACAAAAGGTGACCTGCAGGTCGGCTTCAGAGACAGCAACCGCGTCCAAAGGGCAGCTACAGCTTCATCCCCAGCCCAGCTATGGGTCACGTGGATTTTTTTTTTCCCTAAGCTAGTAACTGCTTCTATAAGTAGAAGAACACCCTTTGGATAGAAATGCAAGCGTGGGCGAGAACCACCCCACGTGAAAAGCCAGTCTATGAAGCAAGGAGCATCGGAGTTGTACAGAGCTTGAGAATGAAGGAAACTGTATTTTCAGAAAAGGGTTAATCTTAAAACGGTCTTCTAGGCAAACTCAGTGACCTCACCCATTTAAATTAACTGAAATTTATGGACGTGAGCACGGGAAGGCATTTTGCAAAGATCTAAATTCACATTTTGCGCAATTTACTGGGAACAGAAGGTTCTCAAACCTTGAAGATGGCCATTAGCATTTTGCGATATTTTAGCATTTAATATGTAGCCAGGTCATTTTTAAGTACCAAAAGAAGAACTCTTCAGACAGGATGTATTCTAAAGGTATGTGCTAGAAATGCTATAAATTCTTGCCATTACAGGTGATAAAAATGTTAGCTGATGTAATGATACTTGGAAGAAAAATGTGGACAACATTCAAATTATAGCAGAAAAGTAGACTGACCTTTCATAATGAAAATGACTAACCACATATTAAAAAAAAAAAAAAAAAAAAGAAATGAAAAGATCAGGCAGGTTAAAATGTGTAAAACTGAGGCAAAGAGGCAGCCACAGCACTGACTTCTCTAACAGCAACGCTGAGTCAAAGGACTGTTGTGGATTGTGGCGCACTCTTTTTCCTGCCTTCCTCAGTTACTCATTTTCTTGCTCTATTAAAGAATCCTGTTGGTGAAAGCTTTAAGGTCAGACCTTGATGTGCGCTAGAGCTGGTGTTCTACTCTGGGGTGGATAAAGAAGTCTTTCTTTTTCCCTTTTTATTTCTAGTTTTATTTTGACTTGATAGCTTGTTGCACTTTGACTTGCAACGGGTGTTTCCTATGTGAAGATGGCACATCCAAAAGTTAAAAGACTGTAAAAATCAAAGTTTCTACATACTGAACTTCACAGCCCGCCTGACCATGCAGGGACCATCTTGCCCTAAGATGTAAAGAACAGATGCCTACAGAAAACCCTCTCTGGAAGAGCTCTTCTAGGAATGCTTTATTCTAAAATTAATCAACCAGTGGCATCAGTGAGTACAGAGAGAAGAAAGAAAAAGCATTGAACTACCAAACCTCTCGTGTGGAATGGCTTAATGGAAAAATCTGTATGTCCCACTAAAACTAGAATGCTGCACAGAGAAGAAAAAATAAAAGCTTTTTTTTTTTTTTTTTAAGTGCTTCATAGTTTCATACTGTTGCTGAAAAAAGACTAAAAAAACCAAAGAGTAACCTCTATGTGACAGAAGATTTTCAAACCCCACAATGACAACACTCCCTTCCTCCCAGTAAGACCTATTCCACGCAAAGTTATTTCAGCGCCAACCTCTAAAATAATGACACTTCAACAGTGGCAGCCTGTAACTCGGTGCTTTACATAGCAAAGACGTAGCTAGCTGATGTCTTTAAATGTTATTAAGTACAATAAGCTTTCTTTCATCTCTTCACAGGTTGAAGGTAATATCTAACCTATGCAAATACCCTTTTAAAAACTCATGTCAGATACTACATTGTATACCGGTGACACCTTTTACCTGCTGTGTACGTGCAGCGTGTTATTTGTGAGGTTTTTTTTGGTTTTTTTTTTTTTTTTTTTTTTTTTTTTTTAAGCATATGTAATGCTGGCACTTGCTTTCCCAAGAAAGTCTTTCAATCTTTTTATTCTCTGTTGTGCCAGACATCCCTGTCTGCACTGACACTGGAAACAAAGGTCTTGCAGTTACTAAAGTTTTGAAAAATTACTGCAGAAAGGAATCGATGACATTTTCAGGAGAAAATACTTCATTGTCCTTTGCACTAGGGAAGTTTCCAAACATGAGTATTGTTTAATTTCATCTCCTACTATTATGAAACAACGGACTTATTACCACATATGCCCCAATGCATTTAGTTTCCTTGCTATGCAAAAATTCTGCAGGTAATTTCTGTTCGAATGGCCAGTTCCTCATGTGGAAAGAAAGCTCAGACAATGTCTTATTGAATAAAACAGGCTTGTTTCATGATTCATTACACCTTTTTGTCCCTATGTGTAAGCCAGCTCCTCTCAGTTCCATACCAAGGCCGAAAGCACAATGGAAGGGGCGCAGAGCCATAAAAATAATGCTGCGGATTCTCACGCATACAGCAAAATGCTCAATAAAAATAAGAACATTTTGCCAAAGGTAGTAATAGTCTCCATTTTAGGACTGATTTTTCATTCTGCACAAGCTCATTTTTCTTTATACTTAAACAAAATGACAGATGTTCATAAAAATGATATTAAGGGTTCCTTTTGGCACTTCTGTTCAGCGTTCTCATTTATTACTCTTCTGGTAATAGAGTATGCAATGTTATTCTTATGAAACCGGGATCATCAAAATTGCCAGGTGTCTGAAGTGCGATCATTCCCTCTATATGCAAAGCAAAGTGTTTCCAAATGCATTCATCTGGCGAATTCTACGCTTACGGCTCAGTTCTTCAGAGTGTTGTGTGCTTTGATTATATACACCTTAACCCCATGAGTTTAATGTCAATACTGTTCAGCCTCCTGTAAGATTGAGCCCTTGAAGAAAAAGAAATTCTAATTGTGATTCTTATAGCGAATAGCTTTGTGTTCTTGAGCAAATCTATAAGCTCAGGTTCCAAACCATAAGATCCATACACATTTTCAAGCTCTAAGAGACAGACTTTCCTCACGGAAATGCTAGGCTGCAGATAAAGTTTGCAGTAAAATCAGTGGCAATAATACTCCTCTAAACAATAAGCGAGGCACTTAATTTAATCTGCCTGGAATGGATGCTGCTTGTGCAATCTTTTGCGCCTCTGAGTGATTTACAACATTCCTCTCGCCCCCCTTCCCGTGTCTACCCCTCCTCTCTTAAAAAAAAGAAAAAGAGAGACTTCAAAAAAAAAAAGGTAAAAAGCTCAAATCCATTTCACAGAGTGGACCTCTAGATAGATAGATCAGGTTATGGTGTGAAAAATAGCAGCAAGCAGGAGAGAAAAAGCTGAAGAACATCTGGTAAAGGAGGCAGTTGATAGCTGAAACCCACTGTAGATACACACGGCATATGGACCGCGCATATCCATGTAACACCTTCTTTATGAAGCTAGCAAGGATATTTTCATGGTTGGCAGAAGAATAGGACAATCTGACAGGATCTTTTCCAACATTCAGTGGCAGCAAAAGAAAGGGGCTCTCCCTGGGAAAACCTCTTTGTGCTTTCCTGCATTCCTGCCTTCTGCTCCACTCAATCTAGATAGTTCCCCTCCTGTTTTTCTTCTTGTCACTGCCTCAACCTTGTCACCTAAACAGTCTGCTTTCTTATTTCCCTTCTCCGGGTGCCCTCATTTCAAGTCATCCTGTGCAAGGAACACCAATGCTCCAGTAGGCTCAGGTCCTGACCTCCATCCACCACCATCCTATCTCCATTCCAAGTCCCCTTCTTGCCGTAGATCCAGAGCATCTCTCTTCCCGCCTCTCTGTTCCCTGGCCATCTCATGTTCCCCATTCCTAACAGCTCCAACTTAAAGAAAACCACAAACCATAAAATACTTGAAGCTAACACACCCTTTGGCCGTTTATGTGTGAAAGAGAAGGCTATTTTAGTTGACTTGAGTCTGTATCTTTACAAATATTTAAAGTGCTATTCTATTGTCACAGCATTTTTAGCTCAGCTATATTCTCCTTTCTTATAGAAAAAAATAATGTTCCTAATTACTTGAGTATCACTATAAAGATCACATTTACTGGCATATTTCTGGTTTTGGATAAGCTGTAATTAAATCACCTTAACCACAAGGCCGTTAAATGGAGACAGGTTTACTGATTACTCCTTTAGGAGGGGTAAATCTGTTTACCTCCCAAATAGCCTCCACTTCTGCTTCACATCTAGAAGTTTTTACCCCTTTGCTAAGAACGGATAAAAAAATTTGTTAAGATGCAGGAGTTTGTGAGATGTATCATTAGCAATGAGGAATAGTGAGGGGGCCGGGAGTGGAGAGAGAAATCTCCTCTGGCGGATCAGAAAGAAACTCCAAAAATGGCAAAACTGGTTAGAAAATCCCAGCCTTCCTGCTTCTGTTCTTGCTGCCTCCATCCCTTCATTTATGCTGCTTTAGAAATCAACTAATTAGGTGGCCACAGTCCGAGTGAGAAAGCATGAAACGGAGGATCGATAGAAAAAAAGCAGCGCAATAAAAAAAGCGATGCTTAGTTTATAGAAGATGATTGCTATTATAATGTAAGTCAAAAGCAACAAATTACTTAAGGGTAGCACGGCTTCTTCCTCCACCCTCCCCAGTGAAACACAACAAAAAACTACACCAAAAAAAAAGAGAAAAAATACCAACTCAGAAAACAGAAGACTAGATTTCTAATAAGTAACTACTGGACTTGTGTGAAAGATTAAATAGGAGAGACTTAAACAAGGATTATGAAACAGCCAAAGAAAAACTACCTCTCCACTGGGCAGTGGTTCAAATCCTTGTGGATAAATAACGTGGGTAAAACTTTTTTCACAGACAGAATTTTCAAGACAATACAAGCAAAACAGCTTTTCTCCTCCGGGTTCATATTTTGATAAAAAAGTCAATCCAATTCTCCATTAAATAGAGCCTGAGACAAAGATCTGTTATGGGTTTCATTACAAATACAGCTCAGAAGTTATAAAAGCAACTCCAAAATGCATTTTACCATCAGAAGTACCAGGAACCCCTAATTATAGCCTGCATAATTTGTCTATGCTGTACAATCACACACATATCTTACAGTAACCTGTAAGCATCCTTCCAAACAGTATTAAAATTTAAAACGAAAATCCAGATACAGGCTGCAAATCTTCGGACTGTAGTTGCTTAAGAAGAGAAATATAGTTACTGGAGTATTTTGAAAACCTGAGGTGAAAAGAATGCAGAAGAGAAACGAGTGTTATGCATTGGGATGCCCTGTATTCATCTTAATAAATTTACTTGTGAATTATATGAACAAGACTCCGCAATTATATTGTATATATTAATATGTATATACTATATATATATACTCACATATTCAAGGCTATGGCTGGACATGCTCTATATTATTTTTTCAGAGCAAAACCTTGCGAAGTCAGAGGTTCGCTCGTTCTGCTTGTTGTTACTTGTAAACGAGCAGAACATTGGGATGGTTATAGAATACCTGAGCAGTAAATGCAAAGCCAAAGCTGCACGACTCATCTTTGTGCCAAACTTCCAAGGCCAAGACAGGAAAATCGGTGTTTTTTTCCTCTCTTGCTATTATTGCTATATTTCAGCTGCAAAACAGAGATGTGGATTTGCATATGGCAAAGTAAAGAATTTAATCTCAGGCCAAATCTCTGTTTTTTTTACATAATTCACCTTTTGCCACTACTGGGAGATATGCTTATTCATTGAATAGGGATAAAATTAAGCAATTAAAAATGACTCCAATACATCTTGCACTTTAATCTCCACATCATCCATCATCCTTCTTGTTCATCTAATGACAAAGTATGTTCTTCCTTTTTTGTTTACATAATCTTCTTGTTACCGCTTTTAAACTAGAAAATAATATAGCTCTTTTTCACTCCATGCCAGGTAATGTTGTGTATCCAAACCCTAGTTTTGGCAAGAAACAAGAGATTTCTTCTAAGGTTGTAAGCTTATCAAGGGTAGCTGTTAGAGAGTTGCCCTTGCTTCTGTTTTATGAGCATTAATTATCAGTATGAGGGAACAGAAGTACAGCAGTGTTCCCTTGCTTTGGGAGGTCTATCCCCCAATAATGACTTAGAAACAAAGTCACTTCAAGCTTGAAGGGCAAATTTAGCACTTAACAGTCACGGGCAAATATTACAAATTGTTCCCCACTTTACAGTCCATCTCCCTGATGAGGTTATTACAGTGTAAAAGTGAAAAATCACAGGTTAAAATAAAACCCTTCCCCCTTTGGGCCAGAAACAGCTTAACACTAAAATAACCTATTGGATTTTTGTCATTCCATATGAAAGTGCTTCGTTTCCACGATTTTGTACTCTTCCAGTTCTTTTGATAGTCACAAGGCAGATTTTGGTGTTAATCTACCTGTTTTACAAGCTGATTGGTGCCAAACTCTGTGCCAACTGCTACCTGGGGAGTTACAGTTTACTCTGAAGCAAAGCGTGAATTGAAGGGCTGAGGAACTGTTGTCCCAGTAGGGAGGCTGAAGTCCCCCCAGCTTTCCAAAGCAGCACACGCAGTGGGAAGAACACAAGATGATGTTCAGGGCAAGGAACAAGAAAAGGTGTGGGAATCTTCCAGGTACACCCTGGGTAGGATGGAGTTTAGGCTGGGATGCTTCAAGTCTTTTCGTGGCTGGATTAACGCCTCTTCACATCAAAACCAATTATTTCATGCTGACTAGGTGTGCTCAGGATACAGTCACCTTGCTGTATTTTGCTGATTTCTTAGACTCAACCATCAACCTAAGACTGCCAAAACCACCACTAAAATGGTTCCTCAGCACCGTGTCTACCCGTCGTCTTTAAATACCTCCAGGGGTGGTGACTCCACCACTTCCCTGGGCAGCCTGTTCTGATGTTTGATTACCCTTTTGGTGAAGAAATTTTTCCTAATATCCATCTTAAACCTCCCCTGGCACAACTTGAGGCCTTTTCCTCTTGTCCTATCCCTTGTTACTTGAAATCCTAACTTGTGCCAAAAAGATTAAGTTGCAGTAAGTATCAAAAACTCAGACAGATCAAACCTGCAGTAGATAAAATACATTTGATAAGTTTAAATGGGATAAAATGCCTCACATTAGATTAGGGTGATAAATAGATGGAGGAGTGAGAGGGAGTAGATACACAGAAAGAACAAGGTTTAGTATTTCTACAGTGCAACTCGTTAATCAATTTATTAAAACAATTAGAATAATGCAGATTTGTTATATGTATGTTTGAGCTTCAAAAAAAGCTTCCCCTCCCAGCAAGTATCGTACTTCAGATGCTTTTGGGAGCGCTTTGATTCTTCCTCCCTATTTCTGAAGGGGCGAAGGAGGATGTAGCAATTAATTACCTTGCAAACACGCGATCATCTCTGGTCATCTATCACCCGTGTAAGTGCCTCTCCTGTTCTACTGTTATCGGAAGTCAGCAGACACATGGGTCCCTCATCCGTCTCTGTAACACATCTCTATAGCAAGATGCCCGTGGGAGAAGATGTACATAAGGCAGTCTTTCTGTCTGCGGGCATCCAAATCAATCAGAAAGTCCAGTGGTTGTTTGGTTTTTCTAACTGATGAGCTAACGCTGATTCCTAACCACGATGGCCCTCATGATGATCAAAACCGGGAGAGAGTTCAGCAGTGGTTACTGTTGTGGTTTGAGAAAACCCGTAACAATTTATTGTCGTGCAGACGACAATTCTATCACCTGATGACCCCTCCCCACCCAGGAAAGAGGAATCGGGGAACGCAAAGAAACACAAGGGTTGAAACGTTAAGAGATTTAATAGAATCATAGAATGGTTAGAGTTGGAAAGGACCTTGAAGATCATCATGTTCCAACCCCCCTGCCATGGGCAGGGACACCTCCCACTAGACCAGGTTGCTCCAAGCCCTATCATGGCCTTAAATACTTCCAGGGATCAATCCACAGCGTAATTACTTGTTTAGCAAAGATGGCTTGTGTATCTTCCCCCTAGTGTTAGGACTTTCTGCAGTCTAGATAGATAACATAAGTTATCAAACCATCTCAATTCTTCCACATAAGTGATTGATTCTTCCTGGTTTTAACGTTTGAAAATTCTAATTGAAATTATTTTCTAATTATTTCTCATATTCCCATTAAAATATTAATCATTACTCTGAATTTGCTGGCTATCCTCTCTGTCCTTAAATAAAAATAGACATGGATATATGTAATAATGTATCAGTGCTTAGGTCTTAGCCCTCATCTTGTTTAATATACCAGGACAGACAGTTATAAGATTAAATAATTAACAATAATACTAAAGAACCAGTATTAATCCCAACACTGATATAAGATTTACAAGAATTATATTCAGCTCATTCTCTCAGCAGCAGCTGTGCCCTCCCAGCAGGGACAGCAAATGGCGGGCACTGCCAGTGCAATTGCTTTGTGGGGAAAGGGAGGCCTCAGGGGTTGGCACGGGGGCAAGGAGTTGTCTGGACCCACCGCCATCAAAGGAGAGCCCACAATGCAGCAAACTTTTCTAATTTATATTGAAGGTGATGCTCATAGTATGAAATAATCCTGTTGACCCGCTTGGGTCAAACGCCCAGGCCTTGCTCCTCCTCATCCCTGCACTTGGCAAAGCTCGAAAACACCAAGGCCTTGAATCTCACAGAGCCTGGCGGGCCATAAAGTCAATATTTTCATGATTTCAGACACTAAAGTCTTCTAAAAGTGCCATTTTCCCAGCATCAGGAGAACAGTCCTGGGCCTCTCAACCCAGGACAGTTACTCTCTGCAGAAAGTTCGTAGCCCAGAGCATCTGCACATAAATAACAGACTGTAACGGTTGAAGGCAAACTGTGTCCTTTTGGGAATTTGAGAGCAAATTGCATCCCTAGGACAGGGCTCTGATAAGCACTTGTTGCACTCGAGGACAAAAATCTGGGGACCTCGGGCATCAGAGAAGGTCACCCAGCCTGCAGCTTGAACTCTGAAGCATTTTCTTTCTATCGCACGTTATGAGCGGCCCTCGCTACACCAGGGTAACACGCTGGTCCGTTGACCTTCATTCTTTTATTTTCCAAGCTGTGTGGCACATTAGTAGAGGGAAAGCTAATGCAATGGGCATCAAAGAACTTCCCTGCTGGCTGATGGGCTGGCCTGCTGCCAAGCCTTTAATCCACCATGTGACCGACAGGACTTGTGGTCCCCAGGAGAAAGTGGATTTTTAACACAGTTTTCCATTTCTCTGAAGTTATCAGCGGTTTCGTTCAGATCATTCAGATCAAATGCCTTCAAGGTAAGCGATTATTTAAGGAATTATTTTCAACGAGGACCTTTGGTCCCAGCATTCGTTCTGATAGTAGTTGGAAGTGAAAAAAACAAAAACACAACCATACTTCAGTTCTGTGATGTTGAGCTGTTTTGTACCAACTGCTGCCAGATGAGGCTTATGCCACACACACACACACAAATAGTTTGGGCTCTTTATGTATGAAAAAGGGAAAAAGCTCAAAGCAAAGTTCAGAGCTAAATAAGGTACTCATGCCAGGGGTCACCTAAGCAGATGAAGCCAAATCAATGTTATTAAAATAAATAAGTAAATCTTGTATCCTTGCATTGCAATTGAAAATACCAGCAGGTATTACAGCTGCATCCGTGGTGTTTGCCTACCGAGTGCTCAGATAGGAAAGAGGAAGAAGGAAGCTGAGATTCAGCAAAGCACTGCAGCATGTACTAACTTTCCTCATAAAAAGTGTCCTGAAGTAATAAAATTAAATCACCTCAATGGCTTGTAATAGAACTTTTAACTCGGCTAAAGCTTTGAGGTAAATCTGCCTAGACCTTTCCCTTACAGTGAGTTCACAGAAAAGACAGACAGTCTCTTAATATTAAAAAAGCCAAATATCATTGGAATAAGGACCAGAATAATTAACTCTTTAGGACAGAGAAAATTCAAAGTGATTACATATGACAGAAAATGCATGAGAAGGGGATTTAGCAAAGATTTCCCTCTTCTACCTGTGCCGTTCTAGTCTGTCCCTCTCCCTCAGTCCTGTGTATCTCTGGATTGTGGCAAGTCCTGCCTTGCCCCTAAGCTCCTCAGAAAACATGAGGGAATTATCAGAGTTAGAAGGGACCTCTAGAGATCATCCAGCCCAACTCCTCTGCTAAAGCAGGATTGCCCAGAGCACATAATTCAGGACTCATGTCCTTTCTGTCTCCCAGAGCCCGGGGAGGGGTGTGGGGAGTGTATCTTCCCAGCCCCACTCAGCATCTCCTGGTTTCCCTGTACTGTAGGCTCTCTCCTTGCTCACAGTCTTCACACTCCCCTCCTCTGCTGTCTCCCCACAGCTCTCCCGGGCACCCCCAGGGTTCCTGAGTGGCAGCATCCCCTGTCTCCCCCCTTCTCGACCCTCTCCGTGGAGGACCCTATGGCACCAACTGAACATATGAGCTATGCAAGCTGCCACGAGGAATCCTCAAGATGCTTTGGTGGCCCAAAATCTCTCGGTGAAGCATACACAAGCACATCCATAAATCTCGATGTGGGACCTGCAAGGACTGATGCTCTTGTTTAAATATATGCCCCTCAGAAGTCCCATCGATTTCAAGAGGATGACTTAGGCGTATGAAGTAAAGCACATACATTTTGCAGGCTGTAGGTTTAGCTTTCATAGGAAGTGATAAAGGAGATTTACAGCATTGCTTTTTCACCTGGGTTTTTACCCCATTTGTCCAGCCAGGGAGAAAAATGACCACAGCTAGCCAGTAATGAGGGTGAGTGTTTGAACAGGATTTCACTGCCCAGGGATATGAAAAAAAGCAAAAATTACTTGAATGTTTCCTATTTGCAGAGATTTTATACTCCTTTCCTTTGTTTTTAGTGTCCCAACCATAACAATGATCCTCTTAGACCAAGCAGTGAAAGAAATGCCTAACGAATGACCAACCCTGCCAAAATACCTTGCAACTGAAATTAGAGGTAGAAATACCTGACAGATCTGCACCCTTTGCTCCCAGTTACACAAAACCAAACCGTTCCAAATTCTGCATTTCCACAGAGTTGGTTTTGCTCATTTTTACTACACAGCACAGAATAAATAATTAGGCAACACTGGTTAAAATTCCGTAAGCAATGTTAATTTATCTACATTGCAGTTATCTTGTCTTCTAATTTCCTATTAAGCTCTTTAATACTTTACAAAGTCTGAAATCCAGTGCAAGAGAATCAATTTTGGTATGAACGAGTCAGCTGAGGCATTTGTTGGGGTTGGGATTTTTTTTGAAGTGATTAAATACTTAGCGTAATCTGCCATCACATTATTTTTTGAGTTTAACGCGATTTCTAATTCTGCTATGCACTTTGAAGCATACAAAAGGTGTTATACAAATCAATATGGGATCATATTGATTTTATTCATGCTTTAAATATTAGGGCTAAGGGCAGGGGCAGAAAAAAAGGTGGACCCAGAACTACTTTTCCTTGCCAGAAAATAGTGCAGCTTCAAAAATTGATTGGAAATAAATAAAAGCTAGCCTCAGGTGCACATTTTATATTCCCAGAGATGGTTTTGAAACATAATAAATTATTGGAAACAGAGGCTTCACATCCAGCAAATTAAGTCAAAAAGCCCTCCAAGGCCAATACCACTTATGCTCTGCACATTACTGCCAAAGATAAAGCATTCATTAAGGCTACACTCTAAAGATAACATGAGCATTTGCAATATCAAAAGAAGCTGGGTCTTTGGGAAAGAAGTGAAATGATCTATCTCCATTGCTTTAGCATGTGGTAGGCTGCTTCTAGATATTCTTTTCAAAAGCCATACAAATCAATATTCTGCATTTAAAGTGTACAGACCACATAAATACACTACAAAACCTGGGGAGAATGTACTGTCTGAACCCAAATCCAAGGTCAAATAATCTCCACTGAATGCGGCTGGAAAAATTCCAACCCCTATGAATGAAATGCTAATAAATTGCATTGCAGTAGACACTGTGTAAAGAGAATGTTAACTTTCTTCCTGAAACACAAATTGGATCCCTTTTACTCAAAATACATTCACTGACAATTTAGCTCCATTATGCCGCATCACGTCTAATATTCCATAAAGTATATTCTGAAAAGAACAATTTGTTTTCTAATATGCCTAATGGAATGTGATTTACGATCCTAAACACAAATTGGTCAGCACGCTCAAGATGCCTCTCTCTGCAAACAGTGAGAACTTGTTTTAAAAAGATTTTTCGCTTGAACTGAAGGAAAAATTAGCTGAGTAAGTCCTCCTGGAGAAATGCATAAAACCATGTATCCAGATGGCAGTGAACTTGACATTAAATGAATTTAAAATTTAAGGGGAAAATAACACATTTTATACGTCTAATAATTTATAAAGAAAAGGACAAGGGTTTAAATTTTCCTTTTTGTGACTAACTGTAATTGTTCCTTTGACACAGTCTGGTTTAAATTTATAGTTGGAATGAATGTAGCATCAGAAAAATAGGCCTGAAGAGCTCAGTTAAGTATTTATAGAGCTACTAGAATTATCTATGTACTGCTTTAAAATTTTGGAGTATATACACATTAAATTGTAACTTTATAACCTTTTCAGTCTAGTGAGTAAGATTTTAAGTTGTCACTCACAGCCTGATCTTTTTTATTACTTCAGTTCTTTCAAGTACTAGAAATGGAAAGGCTTGGTGTTATTTACAACCAAAACTGACTTGCCCTCATCGGTAGTTCTGAGATTTAAATGTAAAATGAAGACTTTCTAAACGTCAGTTGATCCTAATGATGCAGGATTTTGGGGAAAAAAATTACAAGCATGTAAAGAAGCATATTCCTGAGTATGAGAAAAAAAAAAGACAGGGAATCTAAAAACTAGTGGAGAGATTTTTGCCTGCTTAAATGGGCTTTGGTTTAGACTGCAT
Source organism: Pedionomus torquatus (assembly GCA_013398155.1). Taxonomy (NCBI): domain Eukaryota; kingdom Metazoa; phylum Chordata; class Aves; order Charadriiformes; family Pedionomidae; genus Pedionomus; species Pedionomus torquatus. The sequence continues at coordinate 349,520 of VZRU01006490.1, read as the reverse complement.
CATACCTTCACACGATGCTGGTCAGCCTTAGGAAGGATTTCTCTAAGATTTAAGGGAAAGCCACTATAAAAATCTAAAGTAAAAACCACTTCTGAACTAGGAAATATTTGAAATGAAAAACCTTCTGTTTTTTCATGTCTGTTCTGATTTGTAAATTTGTAGACAGATAGCTTTCAGCTGCACTGTGTTTTCAATACAATTGAAAAAAATTCACAGAATTTAAAAACCATATGATTCTTGTTAAAATTGTTTCACACTAATCACTGTTAGAATATTCAATTATAAAATTCCTTTCTAAGAAGTTAGTTCCAAGTGCAGACAAAATTGCATGTATCTTACCGAAGGCTGTCAGAGGAATTCTGGTTGATACAAGCCAAAATTCTTCTTGAACTATTTTAAAAGCAGAAGTAAGATGTTCTGCAATATTTTCTTAATTCTTCTTATATTAAAGGTGTAACCTCAGTAAAGATTATTAGATTCTTTAAGTTACCAGTGCAATGAAGAGTCTGCTTTCCTGCCTTCTTGTTAGGCACTAATAGAGTTACTCTGCCACAGCAGTATGGAATTCTGAACAGACCACATGGAAAACTAGAATGTTAAGAAATATCACTGAAGTGCCAGCATGTCAAAGGAATGATTTATAAAGCCACGTTCTCACTAGCCTACCATGATATATGTATTTCAATGGATCGGACTTCAGCCAGACTGTCAAAAAATCAGCATTCCATTCGAAATAGATGTATTTTGCTGCCATCGACAAGAGTGTATCAGGGAGTCTTCTCTCCCCCCTTAAGTTCTTAAGTGCCAAACTAAGATAAGCAAAGAAACCAAAGTTGCAGTCCTCTCGCTATAAATAAGAGGTAGCTGCTGCCAAGCTATCGGTGCTGCTGTCTGAGGGGCTCCAGCTTTTCTATGAACTCTACCTGTTATTAAAA
>VZRU01006490.1:327734-348576 GCA_013398155.1 Pedionomus torquatus | reverse complement strand
AAAAAAAAAAAATCTTGCCACCTCTAGGGAGAGTCTGTTTAGTTCTTAGAATGTTCATTTATATCATGTGAATATATTGTAATAACTATTTATATCATGTGAATCTACTGTAATAAACTTCAGTGTAGTCGTTTTGGGGAATTACTGTAATTGGGTAAGGACCTTTATTTAATTTGTATTTCTGCACATTTAGACTGAAGAATGCATAACTGTGAGTTAGTCCTATGTTTTATGAGGTGTCATACTTGCTATTCTAAGGTTCAACATTTTGATTATAAGTTGCTATTTTTTTGCACCTTTAGAGACCTCAGGCTCTCTTACCAAGCTGAGTTGATGCCACTGGAGGCTCCACATCTATTTCTTTAGAGAAGGCTTAGACTTCAGACTTAGACTGACAATGAACCTTGATTTTGTAACAAAAAAAATCTAAACCTACACTATGCCAAATTCTAATTTTATGTTTCAAATGACGTGGCAACAAGTATTGACCGGTTCCTGTCAAGACAGAACACGAGTTGGCAGCTTCCAACCTATAGTAAAAAACTCTGCAGTAACATCTGAACTTAAATCTGAGCTACTTTAACACCCGACTTAATGAAAAGGTGACCAGTGCCAAAGAGTGTCTTAGAGCATTCGATCCCCAGCAGGTCCAACCCCCTCAGTGAGACATTTCAAGGCACACCTGAAAATGTCAAACACTTTCAGACTCAGGTACTTGCCCTGGATCCTCCTACGAGTCAATTAGTTCATCATCATGAATGACAACTCGTGAACTTTTAATGCTCTACAAACATTCTCCAAAGATTAAATCAAGGTCACTGTACTTATATTTCCTTTTATTCTAAACCACGGCAGCTGTGAAGGCAGGTTGTACTCAGCAATTGGTTTGAAAAGCTCTGTCACTTGTCATTTATTTCATCTACAAACCCAAACAAACTAATAGAATAGTGCAAAAAGCATCCTCAATATATATCCAAAATATTAAATGGTTTTCTTCATAGAAGATTTACAAGTATGCAATAAATTTTAAAGCATAATCACTACAATCTGTAAATAAAATCCTTATATAAAGAAATTGGATTAAACCACAAAGCATTTTCCCGTGAAGGAAATGTGAAGGTCTTTCAACTACCCCATGTCTGAAGCTGTATTGAGTCCAGACTGAAGGAAACTATAGCCTTAAACTTAATTTCTTTATATTAAGCCTGGTATAATCAGTGTACTAATGGAAGTAAATGAAAAAAAAAAAAAAAATGATCAAAGCAGAAGGGATTTTGAGATGATATGAAGAGCAACCAGTAGATTTTTAATGGAGATAGAGTCAAATAAGGGAAAGTAAACAGCAGAAATGAATTTAAGAACTCCTGATCAAGCTAAATCTATAATGAAGGGAAGCCAAGCAAAGGAACATTCAGCTACAAGGAATACATAGATATGTATGAAAGACACAGCTGGCTCATAGGTGGGGCTCTATTGCTTACGAAAAGCTCCCCATACCTATTTAGATACACAGAATTATTCACATTCTAATATGTATTATACTAAAGGCATGCTAAAAGAAACAAAGAATATGTTAGAGTAAATAGCCTTTCATTTTAACTGGCTAATAAGTGAAATAGCCCAACCAAAGGCGCTGGTGACCTTATACGAAGTTGCCCTGGTTCTACAGATCTAACAGCAACCTTTACCCACAGAAATACAACCAAGTACAATAACAGCATGGTATTGCCTCCGAGTCTTCTGAGGAATTTAGTGTAGACAATCGCTTAGAGGAGTCCTGACAAAGCAATTGCTCAATATAAAACCACTCTCCTTGATCAAAGAAGTTTTGTAAAGAGTTTGCAAATTCTCCCACAAATCTAAAGTAAATTCGCAGTGATAGATACGTGATGCTCCAGTGATGTAGCATCCTTTCTTGATTTTGTCACTTGGAGCATACAGCTGCTAATATTACAATTAACCTAATCAAAACAGCAGGCCAAAAGTATTAAGAACTCAAATTATATATTCTCAATTTCATATTTCAGTTAATTTTATAAAATAGCTACTGCCTTCTGATTCTAAGCAGCAGAGCATGCAACAGATTGGCTTCAAATTGCCACCGTGAATAGCAACTGTTTCAGGTGTGGAGCGAAGCGGGACTGCAAGGAAAAGGAATTTCTTCCCCCCTAAAGCCGAGGACTGAAAAATGACACAAAGCCAAGCATTTGGTGCGATCATCCCAGCAGCAGCCAGCTTAAACCCCAGGAGAAGGAAGGTGAACCTTTGCTGCCGCTGCTTATTGCAAAAGTTAAAATGCTCTCCCCCAAGAAACCTCGAGCCCCAAACCCTTTGGCTCGCTCAACCTCAGCGAGTAGGAAAGAAAGAAAAGAAATAATAATGCTGTGCTTGTGTATGTGTGTGAGCCACCTGAAGCCCTGGGGAATTTGAGGTTTAACCCAAATCGGCGATTTCATGCAGCGCCCCAACTCTGTCAAAACCCGGGCTCGTTCTTCACGTGTCCAACGTCAGAAGCGTTACGTCTGCTATTCAGGTTCGGAGGAGATATGTGCACGTTGATCGAATTAGGCAGATTGGGTACCTCCTGACAGCAAGAAGGAAAGGGAGAAGAGGCACGAACGCTACCTTGTGCCAGCAAACAGGCTGGCAGGTACCCAGATACGTCGTGCTATCAGTGCACCCGGAGCATCATGTTGGGTATCAGTAGTTAAAAGTGAAGGAGCGCGGGTCTGATGCAGAGTAATTCTAGGCAGGATGAGTATTCGTAGGAGCAGAGCCTTTCACTGAGGAAAGCTCGGTGTTAACCAATGCACCTATGATTTTTTTTTTTTTTTGTGAAAACAGCTCCCAAACAACTCAAACAATAATGCACACAACAACAAGCCACAGCAAGATTTATGATCGTACTGGGCTCAGGCTTATTTTATAGCTGCCATATAAGATTGTATTTCTGGAAAGAAGCGGCATTGATAAAGAGGTTTAATTGTCTGTCAGCATGCCTTATGCTGCAGTTACTTCATTTACTTCAAGCCTGAATCTCATTACTTCTTCAGTTCTCCAGGTTCCCCTCCATCTTGAGGTGGGTGCTTAATTAGAGCAGCCCTGGTAATGCAAGCAAATACAGCAGCCTTACGCTTTTTTCTCCCCCTGTCATCTTGACAAATCTAATAGACTATTGATTTTCCATCCTCAAAGAGATCAGGCTCCACTTTTACCATTCAGTCACGATATTAGCTGTCCATTAACTCCAATTCCCTGGCCTGACAGCTTGTGGACACCTTCAAGGCTGCTCAATCAGCCAGTCAACACCCAGACAACAACACAATTACCAACCTCTTCTAGCCCCTAGCCAGCTCTTAACCTTCTGCTTTCTCTCCCCCTTCCCGAGAAGTTTCCATTCCTATTTTGGTATTTCGTAGTTGTCAACTTAATAATACTATTGCTTATTTAATTACTGTGCTTGAAAGGAAACATATTTCTGATTGACAGGATGATTGTGTTATTCCCTGGCAAAATCATCATTTTTAAGTGAAGTCATTCCTCCATCTCTGCTGCACCTGTAATGGCTTGAAACTAAAGCAAGCGCTATAAACATTTGGTATTTGTCAGAGGAAATAAATTTGTCAAGTCTCGTAGCTCTTCATTAACTTCAGCTGTGCAATTTATCCTGCCATTTCAAAAATCACAGTCAGGAATGATTAGTCCATTAAAGAGATCACTCAGTATTTGGTAAAAAGAAAAGAGGGGCGATAATTTTAGGGTTCCCCTTTGCTTATTAGCCAGTTCATTTTATGGAACTGCAAGGAACGGTTAAGAGTTCTTTGACACCTGTTCTTCCCTCTAATATTTTGGTATTAAAATGTGCGTTTAGCTAAATTAANTTTATTTTTTTTTTTTAAATTTTCTTTCTTTTTTTTTAAAGCTGCTGACAATCACCAGTGCTTATCGGCCCATGGTATTTCTGCCAATTGCAAAATGAACGCCCTAAGTATTTCACTCGGAGTTTTAATAGCTTGTAACAACTGCGGCAGGAATGACCTCAGTTTGTTAAGCACAGCCATGCAATTTGGCACGAACACAAAGAAAACACTTGTAGCTTCTGAGAACATCCTTATATAGACAAAGTGTGTACAGAAAAGTCACTGCTCATGATAAGCTCATCTATGGGAAGGCAATTTAAATACTAATTTTTTGTTGTTTTAAACCAATAGATTGACAAAACCAATCCAGCTTTCCTTGGCTTTCTGTCTAATCACAATGGAACAAGACTCACATGGTGTTCCTTAAAGCCTTTTGTTTGCGAGATTTTATAAGAAAAGGGGCATTTGGGTCTTCACTCAACTTTTGCCTGCCACACTACATCCGACTCAAGTACTTCACAGCTGAATTCTAAGCGCTACCTAATTCTATCTAATCCTGCCTTTCATTACTTGATGATTACAAGGCACGGCATTCTCACCGAGTGTCCTAGGGCACGCCGTCAAGCAACAGCCATCACTTTGGCTAACATACATAATAAGGGTGGAAATAGTTTTGTTCTTTGGTGAGGGGACAGGTATTTTTTTCAAGATGAATTATCATTCAGCTTTAACGAACGAACGACTAGTTTTACATACCTCATTTGGAACGTACACTTTTTTTTTAAACAAACATTCTATTTTATACAATAAATACACTTTCATTTATTAGTAATAATTACTAACAATAAAATACTAACAATAGTAATACTGTTGGTAAGAAAACTGAAAATGGGATGGAGCACCTCTCCTATGAAGACAGGCTGAGGGAGCTGGGGCTGTTCAGCCTGGAGAAGAGAAGGCTCCAGGGAGACCTTAGAGCAGCCTTCCAGGATCTGAAGGGAGCTCCAGGAGAGCTGGAGAGGGACTCTTTGTCAGGAAACATAGTGATAGGTAATGGTTTTAAACTGGCAGGGGAGACTTAGATTGGATATTAGGAAAAAATTCTTTGCTGTGAGGGTGGTGAGACACTGGAACAGGCTGCCCAGGGAGGTTGTGGATGGCCCATCCCTGGAAGTATTTAAGGCCAGGCTGGATGGGGCTTGGAGCAACCTGGTGTGGTGGGAGGTGCCCCTGCCCATGGCATGGGGGGGTTGGAACACAATGATCTTCAAGGTCCTTTCCCACTCTAACCATTCTATGATTCTATGAAAAGGTTTTGCAGTGCACATTCAATTAACTAGTTCTGTAAACAGGTTTCCTCTTCCATCCCAGAGATCGGGGAGGTAACTAACGCCGCTCATCATATTACACTTCATGCATCCTACGATCAAATACTTGCCAGGTCTTCTGATCTGGCCAAATTAATACACCTCAAAGGTGCATTAATACACCTCAGAGGTTCCTATCCTCTATTAATTTCTCCCTAGGATTCTTCAGAAAAGAACTCTCAACCTGGCAAAACACGTTTCTGCACTGTGATACAGGGAAATAGGAATTGGGAAGAATGATACTGTCATAATAAACCCGTTCATATCCTAATAAATTGATTTTATCAAGGCACAGGGTACTAATTTACACAATACCTGAACCCTATGGTAAATATTTGACCAACCATACAATTACTGTGATCCCTAAATCGCACAGCGGGTCCACTGAGATATTAATAGTAGTTTAGCAGCTCCCTTAAACACCCTTCAGAGCAGACTGAATTTAAGACGGTCACGTGGGGGCAACTCCATACAGCTGGCAAAATTCAAAGACTAAATGCAAAATGGTGGAAATTAAACCTATTTACCCTCAAACTTTGACATATCTTTTACACCTTGCAGCCTTGCTGTGGGTAAACTGAGGCTATTTAATTTTGGTAACATCTTACTGATCTCAAAAGATCAGTTGTTAAGTAGGTCTGCAGGAGATATATTCCAGCCTTTGCAGATATTACTAATTTGATGTCCAGTCCAGCACTCTATCCTCATTCACGGACGTTATAGAAGGGTAGAATTTGTGTTAAATGACATTTTCCTCTCCATTATGCAACCAGACAAGAAACGGGCACGGTGACAGTGATGACCTTTGATGACAGTGTGCCTGTTTACTCCCGAGAAAAGTTCGGCCTCTAAAATATCACTATGGTGTCCCTAGCGAATTAGGCAAAGTTTGACTGATTAATATATTGAAAATATATAACATTCACCAGCATAATCTCTCCAGAATATTATCAAAGCCCCTATTTTATTATTGTCTATATAGACTCTTCTTCATTGAGGACATAGCTACAGTTTGAGTGTACTTAAACTTCCTAGGGGGTAACTGATGTTAAGCATTTTCCCACCCACATCCCCAACTCCTTCCACAATTGCAGGTTGAGTCTCTGACCTGAATGTCTTGTGTAATTTTTGGGGTGGATCTGTGCCGAATTCTAAGGTCAGCCAACCCAGCAGGCTCCATAATGGCTGATTATTCCCTTCAGTGCAGCAAATTTGCCCAATTCACTGAGTCTGATTCTTTGTTAGACATAGTAAGCCAGTTTAGATAGTCTCTGAGAAGTGATACCCTGCTTCTGGGGAAAAGCTGCCGAAGAATTATGCCTGAGTTAATAAAGTGAGCTCAGAAATAAATTGAATTAAAATATTAGCGATCAGACATGGGAGCAAGACAGAAGAAATCCTGCATACAGAAATTAATTTGAACCAGAAAGCAGACTGAAGGTGAATGTCTTTGGACCGTTGTACCACTCCAAACCAGGCTTTTATTTTAGCAACCAGGAGGCTCTCTGCCACCACTGGACCCTATCTCACAAGATACCTGTGATAATCTTCCTTCTCTCCTTTCCTCTTCAGCAGTTTCCTCCTTAATGATTTCCATTTTGCCCATTCCTGCTTTGGCATCAACTGAATTGTTCTCACAGGACTAAACTGGGAACCCAAAGTGGTCACTGTAGCTTGATACAACCAATGTAATCATAGCTGTTTGTTCAACACTATGAGTGTTGATTGCTGTTGAGGCACTTCTAATTGACTAATCTCAAACAGGACCTTAAATTCTCCTGGTTTGCAATGGGGCATCAGTTCAGAGTTTCAAGCAAGACAGACAGAGGATGGATTGGCAAAAAAGGAGCTTGGAGCAAGGTGGAGAAAGCCTTGGCTTGCTTTCACAAAAGATATAATCAGATATAANAAGGAAAAGATGCCATTGGCTCTGATACAACTTTTTTTTCTCATTAAATTCCAACCAGATTACTGAATATAGAAAAAATAAATGTAAGTCTGCCAGCTTTTTATCTCAGCACCAGAGAAAGGCTGTGGTGGACAGCCAAAGAAAATCTGCCCATCAGATCCCTTGACTCATCCTTTCTTAGTAAACCTGTGACCTTTAGATCTACTGACACTATCTTTTCTCAGTCTCCAATCAGAACAGATGACGGTGCCACCAATGCACCGTTTCATCTGAGTCACGTTAAACAGGACCATACAAACACAATTTCTGCAAAACTGCAACAACAACCTGCCTATACAGGAATAGATTTTGTAACGAAGATGTAATTTCAAGCAGTAATGATATTAGCTTGCCAACAAGTCTACTCAATATGCAATTCATCCAAATAATTTAAAAAGTCACTGTTTGATTCAAGTGAAAATAGCCTTTATGTCCATTTATACAGGTTTTACTATACATTTCTAATCAGCCTTCAGCCTGATTCAATAATCCTTAAGTAAGTACTACTGAATCTGCCTAAGTAGGCACAAAGTCAACAGGACTACAGGGGTGCTCAAAGACTACCAAAATGAGCTAAGGCTGGAAAAAAACCCCAACAACCCAATAGGCAAGAGAGAAGCCTTCACTGAAGGAAGTAACTGTGTAATTAAAGTTACACTCTCATTCAGAGACTAAAAAATTAAAAGGAGGAACTGTTCTAAATAATACATTCTATTTCTAAAAACTTTGCACAGTCTTTTTTCACCTGCTGACCCTACCATTGGGAAAACCGTTGTAGTTCTTTTAATAAAAATTACATATCTCATTTGCAGCCTTCAAATCCGTTTCATCTGGAAGCTCTTTCACTTATCCCCTGTAGGTGGAACTCCTCCTTTAGACCTTTAATTAGATGGTGTTGCTTTGGCCACTGTAGTTTAGATTTAGTTTAGTATTCTAAGTCTAAAATGGCCACTTGTGTATTCATGCTCTAATATTGACCCTACAAATTGGTCTCAGAATTTGTTACAGTCTTTAGAAGTGTTGGGTTTGGTTTTTTTTTCCACTGTGCTCCAGAGTTCACTTTGGTGGTTTTTTTCTTAAGGCAGCCAATACCGTTCCTTGATTTTATTGTCTCAGAATTCGCCACAGCTCTTTTAATAACACTTTAACAAACAAGAAAAATGGTTCCCAGAATGTACAGAGAATTCTCTTCCACGTTCTGTAGTGTTCTACTTCACACATCTCAGTGTGCGTTTCTGAATTAGCATTGCTAGGGGTCACAACCACAGCTTGTTGCTACGATTTATGTACTGAATATTTCATGTAGTTTTGATACTATCAGTGATAAGGTATTAATGAATTGTTTACAGGCATTATCTCAAAGACCAGTGAATAATTTCATCCTTTTGGGAATGTGTTCGGAGTCAAAATAAGAAACCAACCAAAAATCCAATGACAAATACACAGAAGGTATCTCCCAAGAGAAGACCTCTTTTGATTTGTGGTTTACTTCAGGGTGGAGACTTGGGGTCATATTTTAATGTTGATCCCTAACTTAGGGCACTGTTCCTTCATAGTGCACTTTGGTTTGAATTTTCATTTGTATGCAAATAAGTCCCTGATTTATGGCACCGGTAAAGATATTACTCAATGACTCCTATTTTTCAAAATTGCTTTCAGGGTATGTAAAATTAGATAAGCAACAATTTTCTCTGAGCCTGCATGCTAGTGGAATCCAGTAGAGTATAAAGCCTCACCCATTCTTTTTTTGTTTTTTTGTAAAAAAGTATTTAAATTTTATATAAAAATTGTGGTTATAAGAGAACTTATTTCTTTAAAAATATGAAGAAGTAGATCTATACTTTAAGAAGCTCGGTACCTTTTATTATCTGGTTCTCTGGTATAATAGAAGCTGCCCAGGGTCTTCATACACACTTTGCTTCCAAGAGACTAAGGGATTTGTCGTAATACTTGAAAAAAATCTCACCTGACTTTTATTGGAGTTCAGTCATTGGTAACAAAACTACACCTACAAACTAAAGGAATTAAATTAAAGCAATAACTAGGAATAATGTCACATTGTTCTTCAGGAGAAATCACATTTCAAACCTAGTGTTTCAACATAACCAGTCCAAAGCTGGTTTTATACAGTTTTCTTTACATTAAAACAACCGTAAGCCATGATCTAATAAAGGATATGTCTACTGAAAAAACTATAGAGTTCATTTTTATCCATGTAAATCACGATCTTCCATAATATCTTCTGTACCTATATAAATTACTTGGAGAACATGCTCACGATCAATGTCCCAAAGTTCTTTTTTAATATTTAAGTTCCTACTGCACTAATTACCAACTATCACAATTAAGCTTCTGGCTGCTTACTCATTAAATCTAAAGGAAAGAGAAAGGAGTAAGGAACAGTAGGGAGGGCAGCACAAAGAGCATTTTGTCAGGAAGTTTCTTATGTTGCACTTCCACGCTGGAAGGGGTCTCGGGTCTGCTGGTCTGACATACTCACTTAATTAGAAATTAAAATAATCTTTGCATGCACATACACGGTGTGATTCACAGAACTCCATTTGATCTGTCACGTCATCTCCAGATGAAGAAATGCTGTCATTAGATGACTGTGCTTCAGATGAAACGAGTGGGCAATCACTAATTGCAGCTCAAGGCTGAATTTTCTTGCAGCCACCCTGCTGTACGGGAGGCAGAAGATGGAAACGATGTCACCATCAAAACTGTCATCGCTGCTTCAGTTCTGGTGATTTTGTGTCCACGGAAGAGCCACAAAAAGGAGAGGTGGGATGAAAAAAAGATGAGGAAAATGGCATCTCTTGCCAGAAGAAAAGGGGAAATGCAGGAGAGAGTTTGTCAGAAGCTCTGTAGGTGGGCATCGGTTTCTTTCATTGTTCCTGCTACCCACAGCTTTTACCACATCGCTTAACAGACTGATACACAGCCCAGATGCTGGGACTGTGTGATCTAATTATGCAGAGCATTATGTTTTGAAATGAGCAATTTATATTGGAAAGTGCAGACTGAAAATACTTTGGTTTCAACACTCTTCAAAATACAAGCCTGTCATTTATTGTGTATGTGCTGTTCCTTTTTATGAAAAAGAATTCTTGTACTTAATCTGCTTCTTTTTTTTCGGTTTTGTTTAGATTTCCCCAGGGCAACGACCAAATTAATATGTTCCTCATGGGAAAACACATGTTGGTAATAACACTGTAGACAAATTAGGTAGATAACCTGGAATCACAGTCAAAAGTAATCAGATCAGCGCTGAGTTCTAGGACAGAAAATGGTAAGTTTTGCCTTCTGCAATATTTCTAAATTAGGTTTCCTTGTATGACCTAAAGAAAGTATTGCAGAAGACTTTATGCAGAGCGCTCTTACCAGCGAAAGGAGATTTCCTTTACTGCATAGAGAAATAAACTTTTAGGTTTAACTTCAAAATTGGTTATTTGAAGTGGAAGGTCTCACAAGGGGAAGAGTTTTGAGTTACAAACCAGGTCCAGCACTAGAAGAGTATGGAGTTGGGAATGCATAAACGGTCTGTCTTCACTTCCAACCTTTTCTTTAAACGACAGTCAAGAATGCGTCTATCTGTTAACCAATGGAGTTTTCACCTTGAGCCACAGAACAGTAAACCATGCTGTTTCCAGTCAGCCTAAATTTCCTGTGCTTCCTTATAGCCTATTATGCTGGCTCCAACCCCTGATCCACTCTAAATAAATCTTCCTCTATTTTGTACTTAGAGTCTCCAGAAGCCTTAGACAGTTATGCTTCCCCTCCCTTACATATTTACAACCTGATTCTTCTTTCTTTACGGCAGCGTAAATCAAGGGTCACTCCAATGAAATCAGCACATTTGTGCTGATGTAAAAGAGGCATTAGAGATATATCCAGCCCATTGTTCTGATTACGTTAAAAGAAAAATTTGTTATGGCCAGACATCAGACGAGTAGAAAACACTTTCTTCAATATTAGATACTGTTAGAAGTAATTCAAAGTTTGCTGATTATTTCCCATTTTTATGTTCCCATAAGCTACCTATCCAATATTTACTTCCTTCTCCATCCTTCCGAACAGACTGAAAAGGTTTTTTTCATGTGAATGTATTTGCCAAGACAGATAGAGAAGTGGCCACGCAAATCATGAATTAACTCAGTCTCCTATTTTATAATTAAGCACCATCCATTCAATGTCATCCATTTACACAGAGCAGATAATTTCTTAGTACGACTGGGTGCTACAAACGACATGGAGATCTGAATATGTATATTTACAGAGAGAAGATAATCTTTTCCACTCTTTCAAGTCCAGGAAAACGATGGAAGAAAAAGAGAAGTCTCTAACTCAAAAAAGGGGCAATTTCCAGCCACGGTGGAAAGCTTTTTGCCCTCTGCTGGAGGATCATCAGGACCACCAAGAGCCCTGAGAAAAAAGAGGGGCCTCAGGCCACATTTTACAACCAACCACATTGTACACGACTTCCATCATACCGCTTCTAAAACCAGCGGAACAAGAATACCCCCAAATCAATTACATTACATATAAAACAAAGAAACTCTCTTTTATAGAATTCTTATAACCTGGCTGTCTTGGTATATGACACCTTACAGGGCACCTCTAAATAAGCATTTGGGAAAAGCAATCTAAGTTAATGGTTTTAAAGACAGGTTATTTATTTATTACACAAGACGCAACTTCTCACATTTTTGCCTCAAGTAAAACGAATGCTGATAATGCTCCCATCTCTGAAACTGAACGCATTTATATTAAAAATGTAGAAAGTACAGTATACACTGAGGTGCAATCTATTGACTATGTCAGTAATAGCAGCTTTTTCATTTTTCCCCTTGTAATAGAAGTCATTGCTTGCATTCAGAATGTATTGTCAAGCTTTATTAATCTCAGCACAGAGGCCATCCTGGGCCTTGAAAGCTATTGATTTTTTTAAAGAGATGGTATTCTTTTTCTATGGCCTACTTGAGATCTATTTCAGATCTGTCATAAAAAGGAACCTCAAATTGCAGGACAACTTAAACAACGCTTACCGATCACTGGTGTGTTTCAAGTCTCTCCCTTGAAAAGCTTGAATATGAATTATAACATTCTCAATTTAAAAAAACAAAAAAAAAAACAAAAAAAAAGAGCTTCTTGGCAGGTTGGCAATCACATTGTAAGATGCTTCTTTGTCTCATTATTCTCACATGAAAATTGATTATTAGACACTGAAGGTGATATTCTCTGCAGAGCTGAATGCATGATCTAGAGAAAGGCTTAAGGAACGTCCCTCTGAGCCCTCTAAAAAGAGCAGTCATTTTGGTGTCTTAGTCCTGGAGCTGAAATTCTGACCCTAGTGAGGTCACTGGGAGTTTTGTTACCTACAGGGATGTTTGGTTGGGTTTTTTTAAACCTATGAGCACACACAGGAAATATTTTTGCTACCAGCAACCCTGATATGATTTGGCCTGCTCCTTTCTGAAGCAAAATGCCAAATAAGTCTGCACACACTGAGGAAAGAGGTAATTTTTATAAGGTATGGTATCTGTATTTTATTTGCACTTGTTTTTTCTCCAATAGTTATTATTGGAGTATTATTATACTACCCTCCAACAGTATAATAACGCCTCAAAAGTCATCATTGAGATTCAGACTTATAAACATTTCCCTATTTTGCAGCACTAACATGGTAATAATCTCATGGCAGATCGCTGCTTTTCTTGTCTATTAACTCTTGAGGGTCAGGAGACAGAAGATCGAGGCCTTACAACCATTTCAAAGACGACTGGTCTTCTAATGTGCCCCTGACCTATCTACATCCTTCTTTCTGCAGCTGTTTCAACCATTATTTTTTCAAGTGATATACGTGAAAGACCCTATGCAACTGTTATTGCCATGAACAAGGACCCAAAATTAGCTTATATTACTCAAGCAGAAGATTTTATACAGTGTGCGATGCTGAAATATGAAAGCACCTGTTCAACTGTCTCCGTGGCAAACATCGATGGTCTGAATGGCTCATATTTGGCTGGACTTTATGCTTCTACTGGTAGAAAGCCAAAATTTTATGAAGAGGCTTGCGGTTTTGCGGCTTTACATTCAGGTGGCATAGACAGGGTTATCAACTCCGTCTTACTACTGGGATATAAAATAAAATCACTCTCCAGGACTAGGAACTCGCTGCTGAACCTCAGTTCCTGGGAAAGCTTGATAGTTTGTGTGCAGCAAGTTAATAGGAACACTGAACAAGATTTCACTTGGCATCTTTCAGTTATTAAAGTCATGTTGGAAATAAAAGAAGCAACTTCAAATAGCAAAGGACTGAGGCTTAAATCCTGCAAGTGATGTGCACAAAATGAAACACAGAACAGAAACAACTAATGGAATAAAAGCCGGTTCAAACTCTTTGCGGTTTACAATTGAAATTTGATAAGCCAACACGCATTTAAAACAATCATTTTGGTGATCTTTTCTAAGCTTGATTTTAATGTTTTCTTTTAGGAAGATGAAGGTGGTTTCACGAGTTTAATTCTAAGAGTCTCATTCAAAGCAATACGAGACACAGCTATTGTGTCTTAGTGTAAAGCTGGCAAATTGGAAGAAGGCGTTTTAGGACAAAATAATATTCTGTCATTATATCAGAAGACAGTAACTCGTCAAGCTGGCAGCTCCCCATTTAATCAATTTATTTGCGATTACTCTGGGGGTGAACCTTGCTGACAGAGTGAGTTCAATCGACTTATTTACCAGGAAGGTGCTTTAACTTTCTTGCACCATTGCTTGCATATAGGTGGCACTAAAGGTATTAAATCAGTTACTGTAATCTATTTATTATCACAGAGTCACAGAATATTCATGGTTGGAAAAAAACTCTGAGAACAAGTCCAACGACACAAACATGAAAACCCCTCTACAATCCCGGCCACTAGAGCATGCTCTGAATTATATTGCAGTTCTTAATCTATTTTACTTATGGTATACACTATAGCTCAAATATTGTCATGCTTTAATACATTTATTCATTTTTGCACATTCTGCAAACATGACAAGATTATCAACCACGATCCAACTTCCAGAAAGAAATTTTCTTTTAAGCTAGAACTCCTAAGAAGTACATAGGAGTTCGGTGTCCTATTTTCTCCTTGGTAATAAAATGTTATCCTTTACTAGGCCTTTGACAATCAGACTGGTTTTCTTCCATGTGAGTGCAAACTCAGATAAATGCGTTGAGTCGTCTTTGAGAATAAGTTACCCTTTTTTTCCAAAATGGGCTCACATGGAAAGAAAAAAAAACAAACAAAAAACCAAACCAAACTGGAGAACTGAATAAATTTTGCATAATTTGACAATTCAAGTAATCAAGACACTCCACCATACATTCAGTTCCTTCCGGACTGAAGCACATGATGACAACATCCTGCTTTACAGTATTAACAGATTCTGGCGAAAAGTAAGATGCTGAGTAGAACCTACACCATCGAATGGGCCACTAACAGCCCTTAACAGTAAGGGATGATATTCTGGTATCTGAATTTTAGCCACAGCGATTCTTTTTTGATTTATAATTTCCCTTAATTTCCCTTAATTTATAATCTCTTACTTTTCCATTTTCAGATTCAGCTTTAGTAAATACAACACACATTGATTAAATACTTCAGAACTATCAAAATATGTCTTATTGAAACAATGCACTTATCTGCACATCCAATATAGAAAATTAAGTCTAGGACAATGGATTTTTGTTAATCAGTGCAGGCAGTCCCTAAAAAAATAAGATCCTGAAGCAAAATAGCATAGTTACTCAGTGTGTGTGGATGACATAACCGTGCTTTACACCAGAGACAATAAGCCCCAAAGCTCCAAAGTTATGTAGCATAACTAATAAGTTCACCCTCTACTAAAGCCATCTCTCTTCTCTGGGCTATTTTATTCCACAGGGCGAATTAAAGAGCAGTGGTTGTCTCTCTACCTAGACGGTTTCCAGCCCCGTTTCCTACGATCTGATATGCCCCTCTGAGGTCCGTCCGTTATCAAGTGTTGTGTAATTAACTAGAAATACAAATAAACACACACATGTGCACAACATTTATGTAGACATTCACACACATCCTCCATTCTATTTTGCCAAACACTAATTTAGTAAATAGAGTGATTTTAATAACAGCTACAGAATGAGAAAACCTATTATAAGCATATCATAATTCTTGTATATTCCCATTAAAGCAAATCCCTGTGACACCAGTGTTTAATTACAAATACTGACATTGTTCCCCATTCAATTTGTGAAACCATCTTCCATCGAGCAACTGTATATAGGAATCCAGGCAGACTTACGTACGTGATACCTGCTGGGAAGTTGTGATCAAGAACAGGGTTGGCAAAAGGCCACAGACCTGGCCAGGCATACGGAGGAGATCAAAAAAGGAGGGGTAAAAAAACTTATTTTGGGCTTCTTTAGTACAGTGTCCAAATAAGAAAATGAAAAAGAATTTGGATTTTGCTGTGAATCGTGGTAAGTGTAACTTCATTTGATCTAGTACTTCTTTGAGAAGACACTCATGGGATTGTTTTGCCCCTAAAAGCATGTAGGCAAGCTGCAAACTTTTGCTTTTTCCGTAATAAATATAATCAGATAGCCCTTTTTTATGGTTATGCTATGGGGATGCTGGGTTAGAACAAACAGGTGGTGACTTTTTGTGATAGAACCCAGAGATAAAAAGGCAGATAAGACAAGTAGACAGAAAATAATTGAACTTAATTTGCCACTTGAGCTTTGCACGGGTATAATCAGCTCAAACAGGACTCTTCAAAAGCACTGAACACTAAATGGCTCTAATGCTATTCCATGGGATGAAGGTAAAGCTAATGATAACAGCATTGTCTTCTCCTGGATGCTGTACAGGTGAAACTGCATCTATTCACCAGGAAAAGCAGTCTTTGAACCTGCTGGAAATAAAAGTATAATTGGCAAAAAGAATGGGGAGATTTCCAAGGACAAACAAGGAGCATAAGGTGCTGCAGAGAGCAAGTGGATTACACAAACTATTTCCTGTAAACAGAGCAAAAGAGAAGGGATTCTTCTATTCCTGTTCACTCTTCCAATTACTGACACAGTTGCTAGAGTGTGGGGGAAGATGCTTAGCCGATACTGGGATTTACTGGGTACCAAAGAAGGATATGGAATAGAAAAGAGCGTCTTCAGTTTAGCACAAGTAGATACTTCCAGGCAGACATGAATGACTTCCTCCAAAAGGAAAAAAAAAGCAAGGACTAATGGCCTGATGAGTTAAAAATTTAAGATGCTTTTCTATTGTTTGAGAAGCAAACTAGTCCTCGGTGGATGTCCCACAATCAGGTACCCTGATCGTAACTATTTTCCTCCTTAGGTACTACAGGCTGCTCTCCAAGGGTTTTCTGACAGTCAAGATATCCCTGCCAAGTGTTGAGGGCCTTGTGTCTGACAGCTTGAACCCTGTGAACGTAGGATACCGAGCGTTCTGTCTCTGGCAGAAGCTGCCAGGTACCCAGCAGCTCTCAAACTGCTGGCAACATCTGTCACGGCCCTGCATGGACCACAGGGTGGTGGGAGAAATAAAAGGGAAAATGACAACGGAGAACAAAAAGAATGAATTTAGAAAACAAATTTTACTATCTCATACTTCTAGGGTGTAAACTACCCAGTCTGTAAAACTTCTCAAATACCATTGCAAATGGCACCTTTTTGCCATAGAGCTAGAGATTTGGTAAGAGCAACGGGTTCAATGTTTGTTTTTCCTTAAAAGCCAAAGCCAGGATTTACAGTTCTTTGTCCTTTTTTCCCAGCAAGGTAGGAGATGCTAATGTAAAAAGGCAGAACAAATGGCCTCTTTATTTTTGCAGAACACAGAGCATTTGAACTCCATCAGTGGCTCTTTGACTGCCTTCAAAGCTTGTCTCTGACTAAATTAATGCCTCTGCGAGCTTCTGATTTGTAGTACACACTGTAGGTTTTCCTTCGCTCTGGCAGCTAGATGCATGTAATGGATTAATTGTTACCTTACAATAATACAGCCAATGAAAAAAGTAAGAATTAAGGCTTACAAAGGGCTATGTTCTCGCTTGATGCAAAGTAGTGTAACTCCCCTAAGATCAATTTTTCTTATGCCACTTCACAGTGGCTCAGAATCTGCCCCCTAATTCAATGAGCTAGTTCTGAGAGAAAAGTCTTAACCTTATCCTGTATAACCAGGGTAGCGCATTTTGAGGTCACCGATGAGATGGAATAGTTTAACTGGAATTAAAGTGATTTTGTGAAGTTAGTGAAGCACAACTCAGCAGATGAACGAACAAAATTGTCCCCAAAGTAGGAGACCGCTGAACCTGATCTCACTTAAATTAAGAGGTGCTCCTGCGAAATCTGTGAGGTTATCTGGGTGCAGAAAAACCCAATCACAACAATAAAGAGGAGAGGAGAAAAGTGTACAGAATGCATGGTGATATTCCTGATGTATTGGCATCTCTTCACGGTTACATTGCAGCAACTGGTTAACATCTACGCATTTACATATGATGGGCTAATATGAGCCATTAAAATAAAAACGTGCATTAAATTTCCTCTTTCCCTCCTTCTCTTGCTGCAAGGCTGCCTCTGCACTCCTCCTGAGCGAGGAAGAAATGTAGCTGTTGAGAACAACATCTTACCACAGGGACAGAAAGAAGTGACCCCACTTTTAGGCAAAGTCTTTTAGATGTGAGAAGGGGGCAAAAGGTGCTGCTTCACCCCATATTCTTCCTGCACGTGAGCGTGAGGTGACAGCTAATAGATGGCACAGTTGAACTAAAAAAAAAAGAGTGAATTTGCTTTTACACCTGAATTATGCTTATTCTACTCCTACTGGCATCATCCCAGTTTTCACTGAGGTTGTATTACAGCTAATAAGTTTTGAAAGTGCTTTAAAGGCTCTCATTGATTTTCATTAAAGAAATCCAAACACGAACTCACAAGAAGCTCCCTAATGATAACTAAAGCAATAAGCTTGAAATGCTGTAGTGCTTTCTTTTAAGGCAGGGCTGTTTACCCTGTCTTCAATATTTAGAAAATGAGAAAATATTTCAAGGAGATGAGCCTCACCGGAGGTAATATTTCTACAGCAACACCAAGTGTCCTTAGTGACGAGAAAATCCATAAAAGAATTCACCCACAAACGTGAGGCTGCTCCCAACAATTTCAGCTTTTGAGAGAGTAAAGACAAAGTTGAGATGAACGTTCTTTGAGTCTCATTGGAAAGAGAGGTAGATGGCTAGAAGTGGAACAATAAAAACCATAAAAGCCCTAGCACACATAGGAATCATGTGCAAGGTTATTTACCAGAGGCACTTGCTAAAAATCATAAACACCGAAGCAAAGAAGCGAAGATTCACTAGAGACTGCAAATAAGGAACGGAAAACCTCCTGCATGCACTTTACAGACAGAACAAACATGCAGACAGACCCAGTTAAAACTGTATTTTATCATCTGGTTTAGTCCTTCATTATTTTACCAGTCAAACAACGACTTTTAAATAAACTGATTAGCTCATTCCTAGCATCTAGAGTGGTGAAGTTTGAAAGAGACATTAGGACCAGACTAAATCAGGAGACAGAAGAAATAAATTGTCTTCATCATTGATAAAAGAAAAAAAAAAAACATTCATGCTTAGTGTGCGTAGAGAAATCTGAAATAAGTTTGCTTTGGCAAAGCCATGAGACAAATCATTCCTGGAGGTGGCAGAAGGAATTAGTAATTATGTCAAAATATTAATGTCCCAGCTGACTTGTTCATTCTCCAGCAGACAGACCTGCTTTTCCAAAAAGAGTTTTGAGAACTCACGTGCTACCATACAAAATAAATGAATTAAGCAATAAGTGGTAGGAGGAATTGGCTTCATCTTCCCTCTTCCTACTGAATTCTATTGCATGCAGTGGAATGCCTGTATAGAACACAAAGCTCAATCAGTGCATTTTTACAGTAGCAGAAAAACCTGAGGGATAAAGTCCTACATTTGCTCTAAACTTTGATGCTGGGATTGTTATTTAAGGGGAAAAAAAAATTATAAAACGGATACCCTCAACTGCTGAAATCCTAGCAAATAAGGTTTATTATATAATTTTACCCCGTTCAGAAATTAGGACATTTACTTATTAAAGCATAAATCCTCACTTCTTAAATAGAAATCCTACTAATCCTATGGGATTGGGATTTCATCTGGAGGGCAGGATGTGGATGTCTAACTGGGTTTTAATTCAGGCTTTGCAAATTATCCTGCCCCACCTTCAGCTGCTGATTCAAAGGGCTGGGAGCCTCCCCTAACTCCTGTGTTGTATTCGGTGTCTGGGGTACCTGAGGGCATCTTCAAGAGGGCTTTGCACCCACCCTTCTGCAAGCAGAACCCGCCCCTCAGGTCTATGCAGTAGAGTCTGGATGCTCCATGGAGAGGGAACAAACCAGATCATGAGCCAAGGTTGCTGACCACATGCACAACCTCAGGCTTCCCCGCCCTGCACTTTGGGGTGGTTAAAGTAGTTTTCTTTGCCCTCTGTTGTGTTGGGTTCCAAGGAAAGATTTTTACAGGCTGCCAGCAAACAGAGCTCCATAAACCATAACTTCTGCTTCTAACCACATGCCCCTACAGCAGATTGCAAACAAATTCTCCCATAACTCTCTGCCCTCTTCTCCTCCATTTGCCTCATTCGTTTAATAGTACTTTCAAAACATTATAGGTTTCTCTTCTTGCTGCTCACAAAGCACAATAAAAGAATTACTATCTATCGCCCAACAACTACAGCCGAATCCTGCTTATTCCTGCAAAGTACATTTCAATTTGCTTTTTAAAGGGAATGTTTCCTTCCTAATGATGCCAGGCTAATAATCCCAAAGGTTTATTTTTCAGGTAAAACACTAGAGGTGTCTTTATTAAGGTCTTTGTGACCTCAAAAAAAAAGAAACCCAATGAAAGTGAGAGTGTTTCTCTTTGGAAAAGACCAATGCATCCACAGCCTTAACCAGACTGCAGTTCTCTAAACGGCTAATAAATAAATTAGTGTTTCCCCCCATCCCCTACCCAGTCACCTTAAGTAGTCCAAGAAGAGCCATCAAACAAAAACTTCTTTGGCTTCTATGAACTCTACTCAAACCATGTCAAATTAGGAGGCCCTACCTCGGCTCAAATCATATTTATTCATATCCAATCTAAATCTCCGCTCTTCCAGTTTAAAACCGTTACCCCTTGTCCTATCACTACACATTCTGACAAAGAGTCGTTTCTCCAGCTCCAGTTCTAGCTCTAGTTCCATGAAGACTGTTAGTATATTCTGACTTACTCTTCCTACAACATCATTTGTAAGTCTCAGTAAGGTTACCTTCGTAGCAGGTGCTGCACAGCCAGATTTTCCCCAAAGAACCTGAAATCTTGGCTATAATCAAGACAACGAGGAAATAAACAAAGAAAAACCAAGAGAAACAAACCAAAAAAACATTCTACACACCTTTCCATCTAGCCAAGGGCTGACCTCCCACTTGCAGGGTTATTATTTACAAGTTTTATAAGTAACTTTAAATAAGCTTTTAGAGGCAGAATATAGCTCTATCCATCTTCATCAGAGAGCGGCATCCAGGGAAGAAAAGAGAAAGAAATGGGGGGGGGGGGGGGGG
>VZRU01006490.1:283700-327679 GCA_013398155.1 Pedionomus torquatus | reverse complement strand
GGGGGGCGGGGGAAGGTGGAAGGATTCTCTTTTAGTTATGATGAGTTTAGCTTAAAACTAAACAGTCACGTAGGGTCTCCAAGTTGCCAGAGTGGTAGTTTGGAGAGATGACAGGATGATAGATAGTGTTTGGAATTCAGCATCACACAAATGCTTATTTAAGTTAGCTTCAAATGAAACCAAACAAAGATGAGGCTCTGTGGGAGAAGAGAAAGCAACCCGGGCAGAGCTGTGAGGAACATTCACGGAAAGCAGGATGGCCTCAAAGAAGGACTTCCTGAAAAGCAGCCTAAAGGAAGAAGAGAAAGAGGAGGAAAACCAAGAAAAAAGTTATCTGTTTTAACAACCATCAGCAGGTCTGGGGTAAGAACCAAGAACTAATCCTGAGGTTTCCCTAGGAAATGGTCAATATGCTCTCATTAACATCAAGGAAACACAGAATTGGGATTAAGCCCAGAGCTTGAGAACTCCTAGGCAACATTTGGAAACATGCTGTCCACGAGCTCAAGATGAAAAGAAGAGGAAGGTGAAGAAACAGCAAGAAGTATCTTCGCACACATCCATGAACGGTTGGAGCCCTGCAGATTCCACCTGGTCTGCCTTGGTTTGGTGTTCACCTGCCTCCTTCAATCAGTAAGGCTGTCAGAAATTAAGTACACAGCTCTGAGAAAAGCAGCCTCTCACCGCACTGTTTCTGCTGTAAATTGAGCAAATAAGGGCAAAATTATTCCCCTATAACAGCTTCTAGAAAAGGAATGCAATTTCTCAGCTATTAATGTAGGATTTTTGCAAATATTGCTATTTACAGCCTGGGATGCACTTGCAACTAGAAGACAAGTCACAGTTTGAAGCTAGGACCCTTGAAATGATATTTGAAATACGTTCCTCCCAACTCTCATAATCCCATTCTGAGAGACAGTGTTAACTGCACGTACACGACGTGGCACGTAGCTGCCCCGTCCATTAGCAGCAAAGTAAGCATGGATAAAATATTCCAGCCTGACTTGATAAATTCAAAAACAAAGCAAACTAGACAGGTAATTAAAAGTAATAAAGCAGTTTTAATTGGTTAAGTAACCATGTAGGAATTCAGTGCCAGCAGCAAAGGTATAAAATACAGCAACTTGGGTTTTGGTGTCGTAAGTATCTCCGTGGCTGTTGAGCCACAGTAATTTCAGATACCGTAGGGAAGCTGGTACTTCACGACTAGGAATGTAGCAATCATTACCACACCTCATTCTATAGACTTCAATAAAATATGTAATATAGATAACTGACATCCCGATCATAGCAGGAAGGTGATTAAATAGCAGGTACTCGAGAAATATCGCCAATGGGGCCCAAAAGGCATTTTTATTTTTCTTCTGGCCAAGCTAATAAGTGGCCTGATGACCCCATCTCGCAGCAATACACCATTAAATTTCAATAGGAATGATGACAAGCCTTCATAAATAACAACAGCCATTTGCAATAGCTTCCCACGAAACAAGGGCCAGGTAAGGCTTTTTGTTAGCACAAGTTCTTCCAGTCTTATCCTTCCATGCTGTGACAAAGCTCCAACAGGCGGGGAAAGACAGGTCTGCACTGTCCAGAAGCGGACGTTCTTAAAGCTCAGTAATATTGTGAAGGCCACCACTAGAGATAGCCAAGTTAAAGCTGTTAAATGACGTGAAACATAACACCTTTGCCTCACAAATCTCCCAGCAAAAATACAAGAGGAACAGCAGCGCGGACAGGGCTGGGCACAGAGGGTGGGTATCCCCAGGAACACAAGTGTGATGGGGAATATAATGAGTAACTCCAAAAGTTATTGGCTCATTAACAATGCCCTACAGGAAAGAATTTTCTGGCTAATAATAGAAGTAGCACAAGCACAGATTCTCAATATGATCTGAAGCCTGTTTAATTCAACCGCTTTGGGAGCAGGGCTCTTGATTTCTCCTTTTCTCTGTCACTTACATAATTTGGGCACTGAAGTGCTAACTCTATTATACGGTTCAACATGAAAACGGAGACTTTTTTTCAAGCTTCATTAACATACTGTTGCAAAAATTGGCCTCAACAGAACCTCAGTCATTTTCCAAGGCTCACCATCTCTAGCACTACTTGTTGCCACAAATAATAATAATGCGTTTTTGAAAATCAAAAGCAGGATTACAAAACCCTGGGTCTGACTCAAAACGGAGAACTCGGCACAGCTGAGAACTGTACGATATAACTCCTCAGAAGAGTATTCTGCTTGGGCCATTATGCTAAATTTCACAGTAGCCATAGCACTACAAACTCATTGCCATCAGTGCTTTGCAAAAAACGAGCAGAGAAAACAGTCCATATTTTGCCTTGTCAGGTCAGCAACAGCTTGCACGGATTTCAACTGATGGAACAGAATTCAAGCTGCCTCTTTCTTTCTAAAGGTCACACTCGTGACTTTTTTACCCCCCAATCTACATTAAATGATATCTTCAGAGGTTATAGTCACAAGAGTCCTCTGCAGCAGCTAGAGGATCCTTCATGAGACGTACACCGATCCTATAACCCGTTCTTCACCTTTTCCTTCCTGAAGTAACCAGTAAATCCATACAAAGTCAACTGGAACCCACGACTGTACAAAAAAAAAAAATTAAAATAGCCATTGCAGTAGTAGATGGCGTGTCCCACCACACTCTGTGTTTCTCTATACCAAATTGTTGAACCAAATTTAACAGTATATGGTTTGCACGAGTACAATGATTCTGCATCCTACAGAGGTCCGGTTGCCTTCATGGTAAACGAAGTGTGCCTTACCTAACTGCATTTTCTAAACCAGAAATATTGGAAATTTGCATCTCAATGGAAAAGTCAATCATCTGCAATTTCAGCCCCAATGTCTTCTGATTATTGAACTCCATCAAGTATATTTGTCTTACAAACAAGCCCTGAACATGCATGCCAAGTGTTTTTATTTGAGGATAAGTCCCATTTTTAATATGGGAAGAAAAAGGAATCAAAAAGCAGTTTGTGTTTTTAAGTTATTGTGGGTGATCATGAGAGACGGATTGAAAACAGATTATATGTATTATATTCTAAACAGTTCCAGGCACAGGTGTTTATTATTCATTTGTATCCTGCGGGTACTATTTTTGGCAAGTTATCTTAGTTTTCACAGGTGTTTTCACTCTCCAGCAGTGAAACAATTGCCCTGTCACCAAGAAAGGTAACTTAAAGAATGATGTTGTAATGGGAATCACGACATAACTTGTCATATCTCTTTTTGCTAGTATGTTATAAATCTAATTATAATTGATTAAGATAACTGATAAATATAAGTGAAAGCCTTACTACCTAAAGCAAAGTACATCTTGAAACGTAAATATAAACAGAACCATTATAATCACTGTGTGATAGATATTATCCAAGGCAACTAAGTTTTCCAGATAAAACGTGACACCAAACCTCATGCCTTAACCAAGCCTAAGTCTGTTTTAGAAATAATTAGGGAAGAAGGTGTTACTTACTCAACGGCGCTTCGCCTTATGTGAATGCACAGAGCGACAGCTGATTGCTTTAAGGGCTCCTTCGTTTTCAGTTCTCTGCAGCCTTCTACTCCTTGTGTCCTTATGATTCCTAAACAGCAAAGTCGGAGCAGGCGGGGTGAAAAAAACGAAGCCTGTACCTGAATATGCTGGTTATATCGGCGTAATCCAGACTTTTAACCCTTGGAAGCCCGGCTGGGAGGTAGAATGCAATATTGGAAGTTTCAAAGAAAGGGTCTGTAGTTAACTAAGACTGTTTGTACCTCATTTGGATTAAGTAAAATGTGAAGTAACTAATGCATTTGAGCTGCAAGACAGTGAGTTTACGAATCCTTAGCTTTTCAACCGAATGCGTTTGCGATGGCAGTGACATGGAAGCAGTGGGTGTCAAGTCATACATTGGTGTCTGTGCCCTTACTGCCCAGAATAGATCTGCTTTTTGGTCTTTATCCAAAGCTCACATATTCAGCAGAAGCCTGTCCATAAAACAAGATGTCCAAACAGAAGCATCACCTCTAGGACAAGCAGAATGATCCTTTCTGCTCTAATAAGCTTTGGAAAGACTTCATCTAGAGTACTGCCTCTGCTTCTAGACACCACCTTCACAGCCGGGAAAGCTTCAAATAGAGTTGTTCAGGGAGCAGCACTGATGACAAGAACAAATGTGAAATAAACTGTTTAAGCTGATGAAGAAAATATAAAGAGAGACTTGATAACAGTCTGCCAATATGTAAATGACTCCTGTGATTAATTCCTCCTTAATGGCAGAGAGCATCAGGAATAAGAGCAAAGCAAGAAATTCCTCCTTAATGGCAGAGAGCATCAGGAATAAGAGCAAAGCAAGAGAGACTTTGGTTATCATAGAAGCCTAGAATGGTTAGAGTTGGAAGGAACCTTAAAGACCACCTAGTTCCAACCCCCCTGCCATGGGCAGGGACACCTCCCAGTACATCAGGTTGCTCAAAGCCCCATCCAGCCTGGCCTTGAACACCTCCAGGGAGGGGGCATGATTAAGCATGGGTTAATAGTTAGGAAAAAATATCTAATGACAAGGAAAGTTAAATACAACCACGTCCTCTCTGGAAGCTTACAAAGATGGATGTTAACATCCATCAGGAATGGTAGATGAATGGTTGATTCTGTTTGGGGCAGAGGAAAGAATAAAACAACCTCTGGGAGCCTGACTCTCGAGACTCTACTTGTAAGACCTACATCCTTTTGGATGCCAATTCACAAGCACTGCAACAGACTGCAGACTCAATTCTGTAATATACTCAAGGAAGAGGGACCATACCAGGATATAAGACCCTTCAATTTTTGAGAGAAATACTATGTAATTCAGGGGTTGAAATTTTTAGTTGCAGTGATAAAAAAAGATGATGGGCTTTGGGACCAAGTGTCTATAAAGCCTCCAGAAGGAGCAGATTTGGATTAGAAAGGGTGTCTCAGGTTTCCAGCATTGGATGGTGCACGTGTTAAGAGAAATCTTCAAGCTGGTATTAAAAAGAAATTTCTGTAATTTTCCATTACAATTCCCTTCAGTATCATTTTTCTCTATTAAAATGCTGTCTGTCGATTAATTAAACACCTTAGCATAATCAATGCACAAAAGAATCTGCCCCCAGTATTGATTAAAGCTTTCTGGCAAAACCTCCCTGAGCTCTTTTATCACAGTCTGTAGAGAGATGGTATTTTCTAGAACAAGAAAGACAGGAGCGGGTAGCAAGTGTGAAAGCGTGACAGAATAAAGGTACAAAATATGTAACTGTTTAACTGAGGATGTTGAAACAGAGACTGTTCAGAGATGGAATAACGTGACAGGTAATTTACAGTGATCTGATGGAAGCTGACTGGATGCCAAATAACCTGGTGCAGTCACAGGTTTGGGTTGTTTTTTTTTTTCCCTCCAGATGCTTTTGAGTATCCTTTTTCAAAGCTGGCTGTAACTGACACATTAGATTAGTTACAAGATCACCTGCCAGGAAAGAAAAGGGATAAACACTGACATTTAGGGTTTTTAGGAGTGTTTTAGGTATAGGAAGGATCAAGCCCATTACTCCTATATAGAAAATGATGAACCAGAGAATGAGATGGACTCCTGACATCTCTCATAGATGAGACTCCACACGGATAAGAGTGAAGTTGATACCACCTCTTTTGGGGTGTAATTCCCTAAATAATATAGATTAATTGACAAATATGGGGATGAAATACAAAGACTTTGGAGGACCACATGGGAATACTGCAAGCTCTTATCACTGAGAGAAATGGGAAGACGTGTAGTGACTTCCATCCATATCAGGTGAGATTTAGAGATATTTGGGTTTTTAGTTTCCCCAACTGAGCACGTGCATATTTAAGTAATTAAAAAAAAATATGTATATCTTAGATCAGTCATGCCAGGGTGATGCACCTTCCACATTAGGAAATCAAGTTGCTAACATGGAGAATGTTTGAAAATTGCCAACTTCTCCATATGTATCAAAAAAGGTTCTAATTTTATAGAGCAATTGAAGAAAGTTCTGGATGCAAGACTATAAAAAGTACAACAAACCCACAGCCTTTCATGTAACTTGTTGTCTATGTGCAGATTTTAAAGAAATTATGCCAGAATGTAACCTAGCGTATCCAGAGAACTGGAAGGTAAAATTGTTCCATATATTTTAGTTATTTCTAATGTTTTTTAAGGGCATGGCAGTTAGAGTTTAGATTTATTCTTCCATTCTATTTTATAAGGAACAGTAGCTTAAATTAATTTCATGTCAATGTCATTGTTACATGGTCTGTTACATGTTGCTCTATCTGAACACCTATATTTCTGCAGTTACACGAACTGTTGTTAAAAGAAATAGGGGAAAATGATGCATATGGGACTGAAGGATACTTTCCCACATAGATAGGATTCTGGAAGGCTGCTACTATTTTTACTGTACTGTGAACCAGAAAGGCAGCCCTTGTAGTTATTATCCCAGCATTCTACATATAGATGACATAACCTGCCAGACAAAACCTGCAAACACACAATTATGTGGTGTAGCAACTCCAATTATTTACATAAACATTTCCATTTGGTACGACCGTTCTCTTTCTGTCACCAGTGCCCTGCTTTTACAGATGAGCCACATACAACTCTGTTTATCTTCTGTCTTTCTACCTACAATGCATTAACCAGTTCCAGTGGCTTTCCTGAAAGCATAATGACTTTTCCTGTACTCTAGTAAAAATATATCCCCACAAATCAAGAGGAAGCAGGCTCAGACTAAGTGGCTGAGAAGATTTACATTCTATTGCTAACTCAGTTATTACTCTGCTGAAAACCCCATAGCATCAATATAATGAATCCCTCAACCTCTGCTGCTAGCACAATTTTTCTTCCCAACCTCATTGGCTCCCAACTTTCTGCTTGACCTTTTACAATCTGTGTGCGGCAGAACTTCATTACAACCTTTTAATGATGCACAAATGGCACACAACACCAAGGTCACAGCACATCCCCAGCGAGAACTTCTCCAACACCTCCCGAGCAGGCAGTCAGTTTGCATTTAAAGAGGCAGACAGCCCGGCAGGGAACAAAACCTTAGGATTTAGCACAGGGGCCCACGAACTACTAAGGCACAAACAAGTGACCATGTCATAAAACTCCAATCTGCTCCCAAGAAAAATGTTTTAAGAAACAAGTGTCCCAAGCTCTCAGCGGCCCAATGAATAAAATGATTCATGTAGGAAACTCAGAAAAATAAAGGCATATATTGCATTTTTTTAAGAGTTAATAATCTTTCTTTATGGAAAAATACTAAGGTGTTAGCGACATTCATCCCACCAGCACATTAGAAATCTTTCTCATGTCACAGCAGTCTAATGAATATCAGATGATGGATTCTATTCCAAACAATCACCAACTTTTTGTTAAGAAGCATACCAATACTCAAGACTGTTTTAAAAGGATTTCAGTTTCTTGTATTGAGAGTGTTATATAAATGCAAAGCACTTCTTCTCTTCGAGCACGGAGAGCGCAGAGCACATTATTCAGTATTGGTTAATGTTAAGTCACTGCATATATGCATGTATTGCACCCCAGTTACTGGTGAAGCATTCTAGAATGTTCCAAATGAATATTTAATATTACCTTATATACCTCTTGTATATGAGATAATTAACCCATGGAATCACATCTAAAGTTACGTACTAGGCAAAGGTGTACTCCTTCACTTCATTTTGATGTTCAGTTGACAACGTCTAGATTACTTCCATGCACTGTGGGTAGGTCCCTGCATACAGAGCTATCTAAATGTACTTTACGTGCCAGTTCTTGTCTCCCTTACAATGGGGAAATTTGGAAGCCAGCACAGTCAGATGTACAACTGCACAGCTCATCTGTAAAGAGAATTAGGACCCAACCTAACCCATATCTCATTATATGCTACCACAGTTACTGTGATCGTGGAATCACAGAACGCTTCCAGTGAAGGGGATCCACAACTGCTCTGGGAAACCCGTTCCAGCATCTCATCACACTCATTGTAAAAAAAAATCCTTGCTCATGTCCAGCCTAAATCCTACCCCTTTCTGCTTAAAACCATTGCCCCTTGTCATGTCACTCTAGGTCTTGGTAAAAAAAATCTCTTTCTTACAAGCTCCCTTTATATGTTGAAAGGCTGCAGTAAGGTCTCCCTGGAGCCTCCTCTTCTGCAGGCTGAACAACTCCAGCTCTTAATGGAGAGGTAAGAGCTTTGACCATTTCCACAGCCCTCCTCTGGCCCTGCTCTAACAGGTCCGTGTCTTTCTTCCACTGAGGACTCCAGAGCTAGTCGCAGTACTGCAGTTGGGGTCCCACCAGAGCAGAGGGGGAGAATCACCTCTCTCAGACCTGCTGACTGATTCACTGTGTTAAACACCTCACATTTTCCTCCCTGAATTCTCACTGACACCACTCTCTACTCTTGGCCATATCATTTAGGCTCATACTTTCTCTTAGCAATATGTAGAAATTGCATAAAGTTTATTTCTCATCCATGAAGAAGCATAGAGATTGTGATAGTCATAAAGATCTCTGAAATCCTTGGACACACGGCAATCTGAATTTGCAAGACCATGGATATGATTTTAGATAATTAAAAGGAAGGCATAATTTATTATTATTAGGAGGAGTCAAACTGAATCCCTGATACCAGTACAGTTTTAGTACTGGCATATTACACTAGATCTTAGAAAGTTGGGGTAGGGGGAACAAAACCCAACCCAAACAAAAACTATTCATTGTGGAACCTTGATTTCTGCTCCCTTTAGGCAGAAACTACCAGAGCCAAACTCTACCTTTCTGACTTTCAGAGAAGTGAAATTGTTCTGGATTTATAGTAATATAAATTGTTCTGGAGTTATAGTAACATAAATGATAGTAGATATCGGCTATATTTGTTTAAACAGTTTGTAGAAACACAAAGATTTGGTGCAACAATATCCTGCAAGTTTTACCACCCATTAAATAGTCTTTGAAAACCACGCATCTTAAATGCTTACTCTTAGGCACTTCAAACCCCAAAAATTCCTATAACGGTCTTGATTCCAACTCCAGCCAAGGACAAAACCCCAAAAGTTTTTCAAATTGCCCACAAAATATTCACCCAGCCCGCCAAAATTCATAGCCAAAGCACCAGCCAAAGTAAAAATGTTTGCAAGGAATGAATGGATTACTTTTTCATGTTGTTTTTTATTCCTCATCTCCCTCTTTGGTCATATATTCTGCAGACATGGTTCATTTGCTATTCACATTACATTAAAACTAAAATATGAGGACTGGAATATGGATGTGAAAAACATTATTTTAAAAAGCAGTAAAGCTCAGCGTAATAAAGAAAAATTCACATTTAAGGTTTGATTTTGATCTTGCAGTTCCATAGATGGGACACGACTTCACTGCAGCCAGTGGAGGTACATCAGCACAAGATAGGCTAAGGAAGTTCTCTGTGAATTACCACTCCCTCACAAAACATTCCTTGAGTTTCTTGTCTGCCATAGGTTGGGCTTCCAAGGGAGAAATCCAGGATTTTATTTTAGACTGCAGCTAGACTTTCCATATGCCACTTCGGCAGTAGGAGGTTTGTACGTTCTGTATAAAGTAGGCACAGACAGATGCCCCTATTCACTTGCTGAAGTTTTATCTCTACTCTTCCATATTTGGAAAAAGGGCATTTCTCTTTCCTTCCATTTTAAAAACACACTTTGTAGCCTCCAGTTGTGCATCCCTATTCAACAAGCCCTTGGACGCCTGTTTTATACCATACCACCTGGCCTGCCACTGCAGAACTCTAAAACATTAAGTGAGGAATCAAAGTGCTCTGAACGCTTCTGAGTTTTGTTGTAATGGAAGTACCAGGACTTACTTCTCTTTTAATTAATCAGATTTAAATTGATCTGAAATTGTAAATTCTTGGAGGTCTTCTTTTCATTGCTAACAGGCCCTAAACTACAAAAAAAGATAAGACTCCATGGAAATCAATTTGTAGTCCCAATAGTTTCATTAGCATGGTCATGAAATTATAGAAGAATAACAAGATGTCTGTATGTAATTAAGCAGGAAGAGAACAGGAACAACTCAAACCGTCAATCAGCAAATAATGAAGCTTAATGTATGATAATAGAAAACAATAAGTCTAGTTTAATGCAGTTTTTTAAAATAAATTAAAAAACCCTCACCACACAAACAACCAAAACATTCCCTAAAGGAGCTGACACTTCTGAAATACATTGGAAGCTCATTTCTTATGAATTTGATTGGATTCACATATAGCAGGACAAATAAGGTTCCTATTTTACTGAAGCTGAGACTTCCCTATATCTAAAGCATATTGCTCTTCACAACGGTAAGATTCTCAGAAATTACCTTACTGGGAGAGAGTTAATCAGAATAATAGTATCTGTAAGTGATATATATGAATGCATACACCCACAAGACTTTAAAAGCTAGGGTAGTGGTTTAATTACAGAAAACCCAGGTGTAAATACTTATAATTATTTTGTATGAGTGGAAGGGAAGAAGGAGAAGTGTAGAAGTTCTAAGGGAAAGGAGATGTTGAAGGACACCCCAGAGAACAGTAGATTATATATGCGTGTGGACAAATAAGGCTCAAACTTTCAAAGAGAAGAAAGCCAGAGTTCAATCTAAAAAAACATATGAGTAAACTGGAAACTTGCATCTGCTGCATTTGATCCTGAGCAGTAAGAAAGATTTTATCTTTTCTTCTTTGTAAATTAATTCGCAATGGAAATAATTAATATTAAAACCTGTATTATATTATAAAAAAAAACCCAGTTAATTGGCCTAATAGTTCAATTTAGTGTTAACTTTGCATGTACCATGGAACAAATTCTCTAAAGCTTTCCGATATTAAAGGATCCCCAAGGAATTTTGTAGAAATCATGTTCTTGGACATTTTCGCAAACATCCAGAAGAACCTGAGCAGCCCCATATTTGACAGTAGCCCTATTTTCATCCATGATGCTGGAAAGAGGCCTGCAAAGGTCTCTTTTTACCTAAATTATTCTACGATTCTGTGACTGGTGGCTTGCTCTTCGCAATTCATTCAACTGAAGGAGTTGAAATATTTTTTAAATTATTTTTTAATAAGAGTGACTTAATTACTGGTTTGTTTATTTATTTATTTATTTATTTTTAATTCTCTTGTTTGGCTGATGCCTTTAGCTTCTCTTCTGCAGAAGTGAAAAATAACATGCTTAAGTCTTGGAAAGACATGGCCGGTATATGAATTAACACAAAGAAACTCCCTTTCCTGCAAGGCTCTTTCTTGAAAATTCACTGTAGGGACTCACAGTAGCAAACCTTTACAAAAAAAAAACAACAAAAAAAACCAAACACCAAACTTCAGAAGCTCTTGTACAAGCAGTAAATGTTTAGTGACACAACCATTTTCTCAGACTCAACGGTTGCTCCTTTTACTCTGATCTAGACATAGTAACCATGCATTACCAGGAATCATCCCTGTTCCTATACCTGTTTTGCTAAAATGCTTTTTGTTTGCTCATGTGGCTCCCACTGGATTGAAATCTTTCGAAAACCTTCAGCTAACATGCACATGGATGTGCCGAAACCAACTAATTGGATTAAGAACCTGGTTAGTCTGAATTTCATTATTAGTATATGCAGCAATAGGGGGGAAAAAAGGAAAAGAAAAAAGGCAGTTAGAACATTGATTTTTACATTAGCTTAATTACCAGTATCTGCTAACTGCTTTTCAAATATAGCAGTAGGAAGTTCTTTTCTTAACTAAAACCAAAGCTTCTTCCAGAGCAGATTGTTACCCCCATGCAAGATGATGCACAACAGGTAGCTGCGATATTTTATTCTACTATTACTTCTCCTGGCAGCGAAAGAGACTTTTGTAACTTGTATAATATACAATTAACTCCGGATTTGTCAAAACAGTTAATTTGAGGCCATCAAGACCATGAGCATATACACAGGCATACATACATCATTGACATAGTTTATATTGATACATCCACACCCTATTTATAACACCCTAATAAATCAGCAGTGATTTTTTTGTTGTTAATCCAGACACTACTGCACCCACTCAGCCGTATCTTTCACCACATCGAAATGCTGTGCTGTCACACGGTCCTTCAGTTTGGTTTTTTTTTTTAGTCAAACTTGCCCCTTGCTTTTTCATATTAAAAATTGGTAATGAGGTTGCCTTCTTGCTGAAGAGCTGGCGGAAAGAATCCCGTTACTCCCCTAATGAAGTCCCCAGATAGAACCGACAATTTGCTGAAGAACAAATGAAAAAAAAAAAACCAACAACATTGCTTGAAGCTTCAGAAATGACCCTATTGACTGAAAACTGTGTCTTACTTTGTTGCAAATTAATGCACTGGGCCAATTACCCCACGCCGAAAGGACAAAAGAGGAGGCTTAAATGACATCTGTACTCCCCATCTCCCAGTTGGTACTGTCAACAGACGGTTTGTGGCAAAACTAGCAACGTCTTAATAAGAGCGTGCAGCTGGAAATGAGAGGCAATTGCCATCTCATGGCAGATCTGCCTGGGATCACTTAAAAAAAAAAGTCAACAGAAACTACCAACAATCCATCGAGCACAGGTGGTGCTCTCTGAAAACAGAAAGGAACTAATTTGTAAAGGTGTGGGAAAAATGAAAATTGCAAATCTGTGCTTCCTTAGAGCCTCTGCTCCTCTCACACTATATATGACTCAGCCCCAAACCAACAGGATTAAAGTTTCTTAGCCAGTCAACTCAAAACACTCTTAAAGAACCGAAATTACTCTCAAATTAGTGCTTGGGAATTATGTATAGATCACAGACGTTAAGCAACCCCCCCACACACACTTTTTACATATTATTCTTCTACTTCACATTCTCTCTTTATTTTTCCTTTCCTTGGCATCAGTACCAATGCGGTGGGGTCTCTGCTGCCTTGCTCACCTGCAGGATTGCTGTTTCTTCTTTCTCCGAGGAATGCAGCATAACCTGACCTCCCAGCTTTCAAATCTCAGTCTTCCTACTCCACCCAACGCCCTTATTTTTGTTTGCTGATGCTAATCTAAGTCTTGCATCCTCTCCTGTTTCCACCCCTTCCTTCTCACTGGCAGAATCTGCCGATGTTGCTTCTCAGTGTTATACCCATCTATTTTTTGTACCGTAATCGTTTCAAACTTTTAGCACAACAAATACTTTAACCACCAAAGCATGGAAGAACTATCGAGTGTGTTAGCCAGAAAGAGCTCTTTAAATGCAACTGGTTGGCATAAACTCAACAAAACCAGGCTGGAATACAGGAGACATTGAAACTAAACATAACCAGTTGTTTTACTTCCTCGAGTTAAATTTCTTTAACTATAATTCTAGTAGTAAAGCATCACCAAGTAATTCTCAGGAGGGCAGAGTAATCAGTCTTACCTTTTAACTGTGCCCCTGTGTCACCTCTACTTGGGTGTCTTTTCTCATACACAGACACTGCACAAGAAGGAGCCAATATGATTTAAAAGCAAACGATAATTTTGGTTCCTAGCTACAGAAGATCTGCCAGCAGATCCAGAGGGGATTCTGCCGCTTTGCTCTGCTCTGGTGAGACCCCACCTGGAGTCCTGTGTGCAGGGCTGGAGCCCTCAATATAGGAAGGACGTGGACCTGATGGAGAGGCTCCAGAGGAGGGCCACGAAGATGATCAGGGAGCTGCAGCACCTCTGCTATGAGGACAGGCTGAGGGAGCTGGGGCTGTTCAGCCTGGAGAAGAGGAGGCTCTGAGGAGACCTAATTGCAGCCTTCCAGTACCTGAAGGGGGGTACAAGAAGGCTGGGGAGAGTGTTTACAAGGACCTGCAGTGACAGGACAAAGGGGAATGGCTTTAAGTTGCAGAAAAGCAGATTTAGATTGGACATTAGAAAGGAAATCTTCACTATGAGGATGGTGGAACACTGGACCAGGTTGCCCAGGGAGCTGGGACCAGATGACCTTTGGAGGTCCCATCTGGCCTGGATGATTCTATGAAGACAGCCTGGGTTGACATGCTACAAGGCTGAGAACCAGCAGGGTCACGTCTCCTGATGGTGGCACCCAATGGGTCTCTGCTGGCCAGGCAGTTATCAGCCAAGGGTGACTGTGTCAAGACACAGCAGATCTTACACCAGGCCAATCCTTTGCCTTGCAGGGCTGCAACCTTCTGACCAGTTGGTGACGGTTTTCTTGACCTTTATATCTTTTAATGGTTGCTTTTCTTTTGAACCCCAGATTGACTATAATAATATCAAGATTTCACCTTCCCATTATGAATTTTCTTATAGACAATCCCACAGCTCAACAACTTTGTGGGATTTTTTTCAGCAAAACTAAGCCCATCACATAGCTCTGCTTCACAAACTCAACTTTAAAGTGAGAGCCAAATGCCTGGGGCGTGGGTCATGATCTGAGCTCAGCATTACTTATAGTTACAGCCCACTTGTGTCACAAGAGCTATTCCACATTTTTCTCGTATTTGTTCTCAGATAGCTAGACAGCTTGTATTTTCACTAAGCATTGAATTCCTATTTTCAAGTGTCCACTCCAAATAGGCTTTCTGCTCATTTCATTTGCTTTGTTAAAATCAATTTGAAATCAGGATTTTATATTGCAAGACCAAGTCCATCTCATGATATTGCCCCAGCATAATAACAAAGTGTTGAAACTTTCTATTGCAATTCCTTCCTTGTAGTAATTAGCAACTAGTGCTTTGCATTATAGCATTATTTAAATTCAATTGCTTGACAGACTTGCTGCATTATTAAACCTTTTGCTCTTGGGGCCTCTATTTCTATTTCTGGTTGCGCTGGTAGAATCTGCACAATGCTCGCTCTCCAATGTCAAGTGGCAATTTTCTGAAGTTCATTCTTACTGGTAAGGACCAGCACACCCTCCCTGATAGCAAGTTCGTTTGCTTCCAGGAAAGAAGAATATGATTAGGGTTAAATTCCCCCTGGCCTTCATTACAGCAAGAGTTAGGAGGTTTCAAGCTGGTAACTTTCACTATTTAAACATATTTAACTTTAACAACAGAAGGCAAACAACTTGAAAAGCACAATGACTATTTGTGTCCCTGTTGCACACATTGCCTAGAGTTGGGCTTTCAAAGGGGGACTGGGAGAGACTGAGAACCACATTTATACATCTCCCATGGAGCAGACGAAAATAAAATACGGAGAGAATGGGTGAAAAGATCCCCGATGTTAGAGACCTCATCACCCTCTACACCCACCTGAAAGGAAGACGTAGAGAGGTGGGTGCTGGTTTCTCCCAAGGAAATAATGACACAACCAGAGGAAATTGTCTGAAGCTGGGGAGGGTTAGATATTAGGAAGAATTTACTTCACTGAGAGGGTGGTCAGGCACTGGAATGGCCTGCCCAGGGAAGTGGTGGGGTCACCATCCCTGGAGATATTTAAGAAACATGTAGATGTGGCACTTAAGGGAGTGCTCTAGTGGCCAAGATTGTTGGGTTGGGTGATTTGTTTTGGGGGGTTCAGTTTCCTGTTGGTTTTTTTTTGGGTTTTTTTTTGGTTCATGTATGGTTGGACTTGATCTTAGAGGTCCAGTTCAATCACGAAAACTCTGTGATTCCGATAAATAGAGAACTTCCAGGCCTACTGACCAGCAACAGGAGGAAAATCCTCCTTCCCACAAAGTAAACCCAGTGTCTACTGAATACAGTGAGATCATAACACTTCTGCTAGGAGAAAGAACTCCTTAAGGGGTGACATTTATAATGTGTAATACAGTATATTTTTCCGCAGTTGTTATATACTAATTTTATACCAAGCCCATATGCATTCTTACACCAACACTCTTCAAAAAAGAAATGCTAATTATTACAAGGGACCAGTCACAGCAACTGTAGGGACCAAGATGTGTCAGACGATGGTTGGGAATGCCAGCCAACCCCCTGCTCTGGTAACGATCCATCTTATTGTTTAGGGATAGAAAGGGACAAAGAAAACATGAAATTTCATTAAATACAGTAAATCATTTAAGGATAGAAAAATTGTTCCTCCTAAAGTAGTTTCTTTTAAAATATTTATGTTGCTGTAAAAGAGAAGCTGCAGATCCTACCTTATTTTAGAAGATGGAAGCCAGCAAGATAAAAAACTGTTTGCCAGAAGAAATTTATCATGCAACACTATGTTATTCTCTAATCCTTTCATCAGAAAAAGAAAAATTACTCAAAGTGTACTTAATTGTATATTTGTCTGTTGCTGGAGTAATCCAGGTACAAGAAGAGTACTGGCTACAGCCCAAAACTAGAGACAAATTCCTAAAAATGTGTTTTAAAAGCAGCCCGTCAGTTGTGAGTGTACATGAATAGGTTATACAGATGAACAAAACTAGGAGATATTGCAGGTAAAAGAAAAGCAAAGAGATTGCTTTGATCCTTCAGTCATAAGCTTTCAAGATGAAGCTTTTTGTTAAAATGAGCAGGTAATTTTCAGCTTTTACAGTAAATATCTATGTTCAACTTTGAGGTATTCCTAAGTATCTTCTTTCAAGGCCGCTGGCTACGTGGTGCTGCAGAGGATGAAATGAAACACATCCAGCTTCCCCTAGTTCAGTTCCACCTGTTACTATTTCAAGACATTTCTACTTTCTTCATAAACTTGCCTTTAAAAAAAAAAAAAACCACAAACAAACAAAACAAAACCAAACCAAAACCCCAAAAACCAAAACAACACCTTGGAATTTGCTTGCAGGTTGTTTTTTTTTTCCAAAGGCAAAATTTTATCAGCATATTTTTGAAACATGAAATCTTCTTGTTACTTATCCCTGACTACCCATGCTACTCCCCTTTCTCCCCTAGGCATCCCCCTGGATATTTGAGACTTTACTACATCAGCAGACTGGGACCAGTAACAGTGAAAACCAGGAGCATCTCCTGTAGAGAATCCCTAACCCTCTTCAGGGGCTCATTAGGAAATAAGCACCAGCTCCAAAATGTAGAACTACGGTATGATATTATAGGGGAGGAAGACACACTTAGATATACAGTATAGAATGCCACAGGTTTTACCTTCAGGGAAGAATGATATAGACAACTGCTGGCAACACCAGACCTGTGTCCTTTCAGGTACAGCAGACTGCATCACAAAATGCCAAAAAAATTGTCAATCAAGTCACAATAAATGAAAAACCACCAATATTCTTACTAGTCGAATTCTAGTTTCACTTTTTCTTGAAAACGTGGCTGACTAGATCTAGAGTGCAAGGATTTTGCTCCTGATCTGATTTCTACCTTTTGTGTTTTACTTTGGGGGAAAAAAAATAAAACAACCAACACAAACACGATGATGTTTCAGATGTCTCTCTCTCAAACTAACCATATCCTCTTACGTACTGCTTTCAGGAGAGACTGTTTGAATTACATTGAGTGGACACAGGCAAGATGGGAAGACACATGAAGAAAAAGGTCGACCAAGCAATTTTAATGAATAATGGGGGTGGGGGGTGGAGAAAGGAGATTCGGAGTTATGCAACTAGAGGTCCTTTTGTGAATTTACCATCACTTGTACATTGCTGTTAGAACAGGAAGAATAATCACCATTAGAAGACTTACCTACCCTCAGGAAAACAGCACTTGAGTGGTATGTTAGCATTTAAAAACTGTAATGCTATGATGTGACACACTTGCAAAATAAGCCTTACCAGGGATGAAATTATTAGCCATGTCTTTCAAGCTCCAAGATTCTCCCAGGTCTGGGCCAAGGTATGACATGAATGCATCATAGGAAGAAGAAGATTTATAAAAGGGGGATCACAAAAAGTACCTAGAGAACTTCAGAGTTCACAGATACGAGTCTGTCCTCTGTGGGTTACATCATGGAATCTTGTTATTCAAAAGCTGTAAAGGAAAATATTCCCTCACCTGAGACCTTCAGCAGAATTTAAAAGAAAACTGCTTTTCTCGAGCAAATCAAAGAAAACAAAAAAAACAAGAAGCATTTCTGCAAGAAAACAAAGAAACCAGGAGAAAGCTTTCAGCATTGATGCTGCTCCCTGTCAAGGCATAGATCTGAAGTAGAAGGGTTCTTGCTGGGATATGTGCCACAGAGGAATTGGAGCATATCTAGACCTTGCAGAGCGGTGCATCACCATTTCCTGCACAGTGTCAGGGTAAACGGGAAGAGTTCGAAGCTTCACTAAAATTTTACAGCATTAATTGTGTTGCTGGTTCTATTTTCTAGACTAAAATTACCGAGTTTTCAGTTTCAGGCAGTATCTCTCTCTTCGAAGGTCCTGTGCTGCTACTGTCACTCGCAGTTTATCAATCTGCTCCATAATCTATACAGGACGATTTCTTAAAATTGCCAGTGACCTATTTTACAAAGAAAAAAACCCACTGTGGGTTGAAAGACAGGAAGAAAGCAATAAATACGAGCAGGAGGGAGTGGAAAACTAAAGCACAAGAATAAACAGTCACGAATAAACACTAGCTGGGAATGAAAAGCAGGAGTCTGAATCAAGTTCTAAACCTGCTTTTCTCTAAGTGGTGGAGGAACCACTTGTGTAAGAAACACAACCAGTCTGAAAACAGCTTGACACACATATTAACAGTGTTGTGTCATTGGGTTGGCTGCACCACTGGAGACCAGGAACTCCACGGCTCAGGAGGTCCCCTTCACTTCTACGATGTGCTATTTATCCTAAATCAAGTATTTCACAGGGAAAAAAAAGAAAACATTTTCTCTTTATTATAATCTGAGGTTTATTTCTTACTGGCTTGAGCATTGTTAGAAATTTATATGCACGCTGTTCCTCCCCAAACAACAGAATAATTTATTCTAGGCTTCAGTTCTGAAAAAAAGCCCCGACCAAACAAACCCAAAAACAAATCCACCACAAAACCCACAAACAAACCAGAAGGAAAAAATAAAATAAAATAAAGAAGAAACTCAGCAAAACCACCTCCACTCTTGCAATGTTATCTTGCTGAAACCTTGCAGCAAAATTTAAAAACACAGCAGCTGTCATTTACCAGATTCTCCAGTGCTCTTCTAAAGCCAGATAAGATGAATACAGAAATCTCAAAGGACAGTATATAAACTGCAGTATAAATGGGAAAATGTGAAACAGAATTCATTAAAATACATCAGTAGCTCTACTACTGGCTTAGAATGGATTGATTCAGGAGAAAATCCTGCGCAGAACTTACTGAACTGCTGCTGGCAGGCACCAAAGGCTCAGCATGTGCAAAAGTGATAACTGGTGAGACTGCAGAAGGCCTCTCGGCGATTTAAATGCATAGGCTGCAGACAACTCAGGCTGATTCTCCACAATGATTTTTAGTGTTTTATTTCATTACTTGCTGCAGCAAATATCTGGGAACAGAAGGGCAGCTACATCTTTTTTTTATTTTTAAAAAAAAACCTAACCAAACACCCATGTATCAGTACCCTTGCTGCTTGCCCCAAAATGGGACTGTACAAACTCCTCACTTCAGTTATGTCCTTGCAAGAAAGAAAACAAAAAAAAATCCATGATTGTGACATGCTCTGCCAAAGATGCTGGCTGTAAAAGAGACCCTCAGGACAGAAACACAGAAAGACAAATGCTGAGGACCTATTTAGCTTTGCATACAATGAACCTTCCAGTCCCTACATTCTCAGGCCCACAGAAGCAAAATTAAATGATGAGTTACCCAACCAAAAACCACTCAGGGAGCTAATGGCCAACTCAGATTTAATACCCTGGAACCCTGAATCATTATCCCATGCCCTCAAAACTTTTGCCTGCACGACCACCACAGACTCTGATATTTTTCCTTGACATGTAAATACCAATAAGAGTGAATTTATAATCAGAGGTACTTGAAAAACACCTCTGATGTTCTATTTTATCCTGCTATCTGAACACATTAAGATAGGTATCCTAGAAAAATTACCTTGGCGGGGTGGGGAGGGCAGTTCTGGGCTGTGCAAATTGTGTTCAGCCTATCTGGATCTGCGGATTTTAAAGTCTTGCCAATGAGCAAAGAGGTAAGTAAATCATATCCACAGCTGAACCAAGTGGCCACATCATAAGTCCTTAAGGAAGAGCAGAGGAACAACAGATGTTTCGCAAATAAAACTATGTTGGCACAGATGGATCAACAGAACTTTCAAATGAAGACTATGAGATTATATTATACACCATCCTACAAAGTAGGTTTTTTTAGTAAAGCAAAACCAGATTCTAATATCAACCAGCCTGATCTAAGGTAGTTTTATTCAGGTATTCACCAGTCAAGCCTCAACATTGCTACCAAAACCAGTGTCGCAAGGGTAGATGTGCTGCTGCAGCCAGTTCCAGTCAGTGTGTGAATCCTCAATCACAGAATGGTTAGAGTTGGAAAGGACCTTCAAGATCATCCAGTTCAAACCCCCTGCCATGGGCAGGGACACCTCCCACCACACCAGGTTGCTCCAAGCCCCATCCAGCCTGGCCTTGAACCCCTCCAGGGATGGGGCAGCCACAGCTTCTCTGGGCAACCTCTTCCAGTGCCTCACCACCCTCACAGCAAAGAAGTTCTTCCTGGTATCTCATCTAAATCTCCCCTCTTCCAGT
Organism: Pedionomus torquatus; assembly: GCA_013398155.1. Lineage (NCBI taxonomy): Eukaryota > Metazoa > Chordata > Aves > Charadriiformes > Pedionomidae > Pedionomus > Pedionomus torquatus. Next base: position 307,070 of record VZRU01006490.1, on the reverse strand, counting down.
CTAAAACCATTACCCCTTGTCCTATCACTACACTTCCTGACCAAGAGTCCCTCTCCAGCTCTCCTGGAGCTCCCTTCAGATCCTGGAAGGCTGCTCGAAGGTCTCCCCGGAGCCTTCTCTTCTCCAGGCTGAACAGCCCCAGCTCTCTCAGCCTGTCCTCATAGCAGAGGTGCTCCATCCCTCTCGTCATCTTGGTGGCCCTCCACTGGACAGGTTCCAACAGTTCTATGTCCTTTCTCTGTTGAGGACTCCAGAGCTGGACACAGAACTCCAGGTGGGGTCTCAGAGCGCACCTAAGATAAATTTCTCTAAATCCCAAACAGAATAAGCGACTTCAGTGTTGATTTTCTACCTGTGAGGATCCTTCTAGCACTTGTAACGCAAGTGAACAACCTCCAACAAAGTTTTTTTTTATTTGATACGGCACTTCCTTGCGTGCAGCCCATTCTCTTCCCCATCAGACATGAACAAACACTTCACAATTCGCCCCTGGCAGCTCTGCTCCTGAAATTTTTTAACTGAAGAACATTAAAGCTTTCTGACAAAATCCAGACCACCTTCTCGATTTTCATTTCCAACCCAACTAAAAATTATACAATATTTTGAACTATAATTCATTACTGTTCTTTTCCTTAATTGTGCTTCTTTTGCTTGTCTGCTTTTCTGCTGTTTTGTTTGTTTGTTTGTTTGTTTTTTTTCTTTACAATTTATTTCTTTAGATTCTTCCAGTAATTGTCTTAAGATACTTTCATCGATCATGGGCTCATTTAGAGATGTGGCACAAAATAAGTTCCGTGTAGGAGCAGATATCTCTGTAAATTAGACACGCAAATGTATACAGCCTATTTAATAGTTTTGAGTTCTGCACGCACAGAATTAATGCTCCAGGCAGCCAACTAAAGCCATTAATGTTGTGTTCTGCTTTTTGGTGGTTTTCTTCCTGTAAGAAAAGCACAAAATATGATCCAGGGCTGAAGTGAATAGGGTTATGCTTTAGCTAATTATGGTTAAAAAAATAAAATAAAATAGAAGAATACAAATTCATAACTGCCATTTGTCACAGCCTTAACGTTGAGTTATGAGAGGGGTAGTCAAGCACCAGCATGGCTTGGGCATACACTAACCCACCGTGTTGTCACAGTCCCTTCTCGGAAATTCTTTCAAAGATAACGCTTCTGGGAATGACACTAATTAGTCACCCATCAACATTACCAGCTCTGTAACGCTGTTCCCAGAAACAGCATCTTTCTGTGGTCATATTTCCAGGAACAATACATGGTATGTTTAGAGAGGCAGGCAAAAAGAGGTAATAGGCACTTAAATATACGTGAGGCCGGAGAGCCCTGGCTCTTATGAAGGTAGAGACCTTCATAAAGCTGAAAACAACACTTAGGAGTATTTTTTAGTCAGACAAAACATTACTATTGATTACGCTGATACAATTTTTATCGAACTGAGCTCCTTTGGAGCATGAAGCCCACACCATTTTTTGTGTTGTGTCGCATACAAAAATAAGAAAGCTGTGACTCGATCTGTTTGTCTTGCAAAACAAAAAAGGATCAAGAGGCCCTTTGCAACTGGTCTAGAATAAACAACCTGTGTCACGTCCTTTACCAACACGAATGGATACCTTCCTCGGTTTCGTTAACCGAGTTATAGGATATGGCCCCAAACATTGCAGTTTGTCTGTAACCTCTTCAGCTGCTTTTTAAGTATCCCGCTACATTTCTGTTCGCACGTGGATTTTATAGGGAGTTAGGACCGTAACTTGCTTAGGTGCCTTACGAAGACCTGAACCGCTGCATAGTCGGATGCTCAGGCAGGAGTGCATCTGGCCGTAGCTTTTCAATAATTAAAGCTATTGCAAAAATTCACGATCAGTTTATCATTTCAGTGGACCTCTGAATCCCCACACAAATTTAGAGATTACTTCCAAGCCACCACATATAAACACATTTTCTTATCCAGCTTCCTGTTGTTTAATTCTACCTTACGTACTCCAAGCTCAAAGAACCATCTGATAAGGAAGACGGTGTTTAAATACCAAGGAATTTGGTTTGACTACTAAAAATTAAGGTGAAAGTCACTGTATTGTAGCATATCTGCTCTTAAAAAAATCAGCTGAAGCGTTCAAATTAGCACTTGCACAGGAATATGATATGGACGCTCATGTAAAATGAATCCTTTATGAGTTTATATGCATTTCCTTAAATAGATACTGTAATAGATTTTCCTTTTATAGCAAACCTAACTGCAGCTTTAGGAAGAATATTCCATGAAAAAGATATCTACAATGAAGTAATTAATCAGAATTACAGTATTAACTACCTCATTAGGCCGATTTGGGGAGGGGGCATTTTAAAAGCAGAGAGTAGAGGCCAATAGAAATTCATACAACTGTACAATTTATTATCCTTTAAAAAAGAATAAAAATGTTTGGTCAATTTATATTTTTTTTTTTTTGCAGCAGATACTGACTGTATTTTCAAATTTGAACCAAATTTTTGTTGTAGTCTTACCACGTAAATTTGGTCTAAGTATAAAAATATGCAAATTTTCATCCAGGATTTGTTACAGAAAGAAGCAACAATAAAGAGAATTTGTGAACTATAAAATTGCTAGTAGACTCAAATTACGCTCAGTGGCTTTGTCATTTGGAGAAATAATTGGTGAAATAAAGGTATCTTAAAACCCTTATTTGATTGCAAGCGTTGGTTTTGCCAGGGATAATTCCAGTAACTTTGTGCCAGAAGAATTCGCTTGGAAGGAGACCTGCAGAATGTATGTGCTCATTTTCACGAAGGCAATGAGAATTTACTCACTCGAATCTTGGCTTCAGTTTAAAGCTTATAGGAAGATCAAAATATTTTGGGTTGTGTGCCTGGCTGATGTTCAGAAGGTATCCTTACCACATCAGCGCTTTCTGCACTGACCACAGTCCAACAAAAACAACAGCAATCAAAGCTAGCAGGATTTTATTTCTTAGCCCAATAAAAAGAAGGGGAGAATATTTGACTGACCTTCTGTTGTTATTATTAGCAGCGAATATGAAGAGGCCAAAATGCTTTGATATTCATTAGACAGTAAAATAGTGCCAAACTCTTCTATTTGGGCAACCCATCAACTGTTAATGGAATATGTGCTCAATGCTCTTTTTTCCCCCGTTTGGAATTTTTGCTTTTCCCTTTGTTCTTGTTAGAGAGAGAAGGAGGACCAACATAGTTTAAAGATCGCTGGCTTTGCAGATTGTAAAAGGAAGGTTTCTTTGGTACCAACTGATGGGTAGCAATGACAGCTCACTCTCCAAAAATTTACTCCTGCCTAAGGAGACCTTTAAAGCAGAACACACACCTGTGCAACCTCCCTTTCCTCAGTTGCAGCAGGCAAACTTTGACAATATTTAACAAAAAAAAAAATCATCCCACCAGCAAACAAAAACAAAAGAAGCCCTACAAACACTCAATCTTATGTCCAAGACATTTAGGCCCTCATGCAGCAAGAAACCTCGTAATATTTTTACCTTCACAAATGCTCCCCCAGTCAAATAAACGAAAACATGGTGTTAAGTCAACCTGTGTGGCATTTTGTGACAGAGGAACTGAAAATGATAAATAGATTGAAGGTACTGAGCATCTGTTCTTCAGGTTATTCTATTTTTCTCTTTAAGGAAGGTCTTTCTGTTTCCCTAGTTCCATTCCTTCATGCTCTGGGAGAAAATACAATGTGAGGAAAAACAGGCATACCGCTTGCCTGATCCTTTAAACGGGCTTATTTATTGATTTTTTTTCTTAGAAATGTGAAGTAATGTAAGTATCAACTACTATTAGAATTTTCTAACAAGATGAGAAACGTAAAAAGAAACCCATTCATATCAAATTCTACTACCTATGCAAGATGGCTGAAGAACATATGTATTCAGATGTGACACATACAGCATTAGAAAGTAAGGAAATACCAGCTCATTATGAAGAAATAGTCTGCAGATCATGAGATCTGCAGAGAGAGATTTGGAGGCCTCTCTCAAGATTTTTTAAATTTCTTTTAAGCAATTCTGGATTATGTGTATACACTCTTATTTCCAGAGCTGAAGGAGAACAAACACAGCATTTTCTTCAGTGCTGCTCTGAGAACGCTATTTCCCACTTGCAGCTTGAGCTCCACTAAAATGCTAATGACAAACAGGTATTAGATGTCAAGTAGGGGTATACATCTGTCAGGCAGAAGGATGATAACAGCCTTCAGGGCTGGGAGATCTGGACCTGCATCAGAATCTGGGGGGAAGCCAAGAACAGCAGTTCAGGAAAGCTCAGGAGAAGAGGTTTCTCCCCAAAACTTCCCAGCACAAAATCAGCAAATTCAGAATGAGATGTGCAGTAATGGGCTGATCCCAACCACTGTTTGAGTGAGACTTTAGCTGTTTATCTCTACCTATTCTCTCTGCCTCCCAAGGTTAATTGAAAGTCTTACATACAGTAGAATTACAGAATCAAGAACACCACATCGCCTTCACAACTACCTTTTAAAAATAATATTTTATCATAGAATAGTTAGAGTTGGAAGGAATCTCAAAGATCATCCAGTTCCAACCCCCTTGCCATGGGCAGGGACACCTCCCACCATGGACCAAACCCCATCCAGCCTGGCCTGGAACCCCTCCAGGGATGGGGCAGCCACAGCTTCTCTGGGCAACCTGTTCCAGTACCTCACCACTCTCACAGCAAAGAAGTTCTTCCTAATATCCAATCTGAATCTCCCCTCTTCTAGTTTAAAACCATTACCCCTTGTCCTATCATTCCACTTCCTGACAAAGAGTCCCTCTCCAGCTCTCCTGGAGCTCCCTTCAGATCCTGGAAGGCTGCTCTAAGGTCTCCCCGGAGCCTTCTCTTCTCCAGACTGAAAAATCCCAACTCTCTCAGCCCTTCTTCATAGGAGAGGTCTCCAGCCCTCTGATCATTTTGTTTGATTGAGCTAATCTTCTACCAGAAGTTTGAGGATATTTTTGTGTTGGCAAGACCAATCCCAAAATTGCATTCATTACAATATATTTCCATGCTTTGCTCCAAGGGAATTAAAATACAGTAATTCACGTTAGGGTTTTCAAATGACAATGACAACAAAATAAGATTAATAACTGCTGTAAATGATTTGCCAGAGAAAGTCATCCAGCTAATGCTACGGAGAGTGCTTCTGCCAATCCATTGAAGAAAGAAACCCAATTCAGAGATTGTTTCATTTACTCTGTGAAGTATATTTAGCAAAGGGCCAGAAATGGAGATGACGAGCTGAGGTGTAAATTATGGACTAGTAAATGGGAGAAAAGCAGAGCAAATTGGCATTAGTTGAGAAAAAACAGTCATTCAGAACCTTAATTTCTGAAAACGGATGGGACACAGAATGTAGGATGACCCTCTGGTGTGGTGCTGACAAAATTTTCAATTAGTACTAGAATTGTTATTTATGTATCTCTCTAGTGGGAAAATAAATATTCAATTAAAAATCATAGACATGCGTTAAAGATTAATAAAAGTACTCAACAGGCACACAACTGATAAGATCAAAACCACGAACATGTGAACTGCTCAGCAGAAGGCAAATAAAAAGAGTATGTACAGAAGGGGGAAAAAAAGCAGCCAAAACTGAACTAATAGCATTATAAACTTTACAACACAATTTTTTTTTTTTTTGGTATAGACTTAGCTTTAAAGGAAACAGATGTGTCACTTTGATGATATAACTATGTACTTTTTACCCCAAACATAGTAAAAATTAAAAAAAAAAATAATAATCTATTCAGTGAATAATAATAGGAAAGCATTAAGTTTATTTAATCCCTCACACAATGAAGCCACTATCATACCAATTGGGTTATTCACGCAGAAATTGTATTTAACGGCTTTTTGTTAATATGCTCTAGTTCTGTAATGAAAACCCAGCAACCTTAAAGCTCAAGCATCCTCCTTCCTCTGCTGCCATCAAACTGAGCAGTAATTGAGTCACTCAGGAAAGCACATTTGACCTTGAAGCTTTAAAATTTTGATTATCCTACCAGGTCACAAAAAAAAAAAAAAAAAGAAAAAAAAGATGTAAACTCCTCTGTAATTGTCTTTTTCTTAAAAGGTGGGAGGGCAGTCATAGAGCTGGCATTTTAAGACTTTATAGCCAATACCATTTTCATGAGAATCAACTAGAAAATTGTGTATTTTTTCTATAAAAACTGGATCTGGCAATTTCTGCAATGGTCTTTTGGCACAAAATGAGTTTTCTGAAAACAAGAGACAATAAATCAGCCACAAATTCATAAATTTCCATTCAGAAAACTAGAAAAATTGATGAAGCGAAGCCTTAGCTCACACAGATTCAATTTTTTAATTGTGTGTTTCACCAACCGTAAGCCATTTAACTAATAAGCAATTCAGAAATCTGTCAGGGTAGAATTTGTAACTATATTGTATTACTGGAAAAATATCAGTTAAGAGGAACACGTGCAGCATACAATAGGCGGGTTTACTAATAGACACCTCATTCCTACAGGTATTTCAAAATAAGGCAAGTCCAGAAAAGATACTTTGGGTGATTTTCAAACTGTGCTTTAAATTGTGCTGTGTGGTGTATATCCCACTACAGTCAATGAATCTTTGGCTTGATTCTATCAACTGGTGATTTTAGAGGTCACACAGAAACAATTCCTTTTGCCGGCCAAGAGGACTACCATGCCAATCTGTCTAACAAAAAAAAGGTTCCTGTGAGCCAAAACTATTAGAGAAAAGAAAGCCCCCTGCCAAGTCCTGCTCCATCTCCTGTCTCCCTCCCTGCAGAAAGAGAACCAGCCCTTCCACGTCCTGAAGTGGCCTCTGCAGCCAAAACTGTCCTAGTGTCACATCCTAAGCCTGTGATAGCTTAAATGAAGGAAATTCCAACCCCATTGACTTCCTCACCCATCTTCCAAGTAGTATTGTCTTCTTCCCACTCCAGGAGATAAAACAGCTAGCTCAGAGATGGCTGATGGTGGGCAAATCGCTAATTAGCAAGGTAGAGACACTAAACTTCAGCAGATTGTAAATGGTATGTTTGTTTCTTAATTACCAGACTGACTTGCCAGTTCCTGAGTTCACGCTTGAGTATACTCTAAGAGCCTTTTCATGTTATTTAAGATTCAATCAAGCAGCAGCATCTTACTACATTGTTCTTCAACACGTTAGTTAACTTCCTTGTCTTCAGAGTCTCACTGGCACACACAACTAACCACGCTATGCATACAGATGGAAATAAACTGAACTTAAATTCTTTCGTAACCCCATGCAGAATTTAATACAATTTAAACCAGTAGCAATGGTTTCTAATCTGAGGTTCTTTTAGAAGAACGACTCTCCCCAAAAAACATAACAAATCCCTGGTCTGCATTTCAGTAAAGTTATATCTATCCACTTTAGTCAACTAAATATTCCCTTTATCCAAGTTTGCTTATGATACTGTGTACTAGATAATTTACATCCAACGCAACTCTTATGCATTATATATGAAACGTAAAAATAACTAATCATATTTGAAGCCTGATGGATTCAAACCAAATTTACTAATATAAATTAAGCATGTCTACACTGAAATTATACATTATTGACTCAATTAATAATCAAAACTATGTCACATGGGAAAACCAACAAGTTGGTAATGTGCTGCACCATATACTGACCAAGAGATACGGAAACAAATTACAGAAAAGTACTACGCAAAGAAATAACATATTTAAAAGCAAAACACATATACGTGACAGACTGGTTTCTCTAAGCCACAAGGCTGTTGACCCTAATAATGTTTTGTACTTCATTGCAGTGATACTATAGACACTAGAAATACAACATGCCATAGAGTCATATAATTGTTAGAGCTGGATGGACCTTAAAGACCATCTGATTCCAACATAGCCTTGCTGAAGCCATGCTGGCTGTCACAAATCACCCCCTTATTTTCTGTGCACCTTAACAGAGTTTCGAGGAGGATCCGCTCCATGATTTTTCAGGGCACAGAAGTGAGACTGACTGGCCTGGTCTTGGTTTTTTGCCCTTTTTAAAAACAGGCAGAATGTTTCCCCTTTTCCACAGCCACACTTACGTAGAGCATAATTAAGTTATACATGGCAGTAAGGATAATGTTTGGGTTTTGTTGGATTGGTTTTTCAACTAGTTGACTTAACTGACTGCATTTCAGGATGGCTAGCTGCCCATAAAACCTTTTTTTTTTTTTTAATTATTCATTGGATCTTGAAGGCATGGCTGTCACACAGATCAAGCTTTCCAGCCAGAATAGCTGAAATGTCACCTCTCCACTGTATATAGGCCACACATTAGATCAGTGTCGAGGTTTTCCTGGTGACACCAAGAGCTATCAAAACCAGCTGCAGGATGTCCCCTGCTTATTTACATATTTTAACAAGAGCCCAGGAAAAAAAGAAAAGGATTATTTATCCACGGGGCCTGGAGATCCTCTTGTTCTATTAAATTTTATAATTATTCATTGTAATTGCCTCGCTTGTTTAAAAAAAAATGTGGTAAAATAAGCCAAGACATTTTTCTCACTGGGAAGGAAGATAAATACTGCAAGCCCAAGCTGTCTATAACAATACGCTATAACTACATATGAATATTTTTTCCTTTCCAAACGATTGCTGGAAAGATGCAGTAGCACATGATGAATTTAAGAAGTACTATTTCCTATTTATAGAACAGCAGCATAATTACAACACAAAGAACGCACTTAGTGCCAGCTCTGTGTACACATGGAAGAGACCAGCAAATTGTAAGGCAAAAAGAGAACTGCAAAAGTAGTAATTATGAAGATGGAAAGAATAACTTATGAAGAAAGAGTAGAAGAAGTAATATGCATAGCTTGGCTAAATAATTACTAAATGTACCCACGATTACTGCATACAAGCATTTCAAGGAGGTAAACATGTTTGAATTGCAAGGGGACTTTGCCAGCATTAATGGGGTTGAAATAAAGCAGGAAAAAGTTTAAATGTAACACTTCATATTTCTCATTTGTAAGTGATCCCAGGCTCTAGAAATTCTGTGTATATTGCTGCTTTATTCCATAAAGACTGTCAAATACCATACTTAAGAGTACTTTTAGCTTTTAAAGCACTACCTTACCGTACTACGAGTGGAATGTTGTGACTAGGTTTGTTTAGATTTTAATTACAAGTTAAGGGGGGAAAAAAACCCAACAAACACTTAACAATTGCATTCAGCGTTTCCAATAGGAAAAGGAAAACAAAAAGAGGAGACTAGTATAAATTATTGAAAAAATGTAGCATGAAGGATCTTGACTTAGAAATTTCTGATACAATCTGAAATTCATAACACATCCCTTGGGAAAGTGAAAAGGAAGAGCTTCTTGAGCAGCTGACAAGGGCATACACCCTTTCTAGAGTTGATTGAAATCCTTGCATATATGGCTGCACACAGCACTACAGAAACAAATAATGAGGCTAAGGAAAACAAAGCATGTCAACAAAAACATCAGCTAATGCCTAAATGGTTTAGCTAAAAGTTAAATGAGAATAATTCATTGATTCCAAGACTTAGAGACACTACCAAGAACTTGGCTGATATCACCAAGAGGGTTTTTCTTCTCTAGATGGTATGGAAAAAATAATAGAATCGTAGAATAATTTGGGTTGGAAGGGACTTTTAAAGGTCACCTAGTCCAACTCCCTCGCCATGACATCTTCAACTAGATCAGGTTGCTCACAGCCCCATCCAACCAGACCTTGAACATTCCCAGGGACGGGGCATCTCCCACATCTCTAGGAAACCTGGGTCAGGGTTTCACCACCCTCACCGTGAACAATTTCTTCCTTTGTATCTAGTCTAAATATTCCCTCTTTCAGTTTAAAGCCATTACTGCCTGTCCTGTTGAAACAGGCCCTGCTAAAATGTTTATCACTATCTTCTTAATAAGCTCACTTACTACTGTTTTTGTAGTTGGAACAAGTGGCTAGAGTCCAACACTTGTCTCACAACATGAAAACTAACTGGGGAACTTACCGACAGGGATGTTTACCGATGGGAAAACTTACATTAAAAAAGTAATTGAACAAATTTGCACAAGAAAGCACCATCAGGAGCTGTTAAGCACAAAGAAAATCACGACAGAACTTTCCAATTCAGATATAAGTTTGTATCAGCCTGCAAAACCAAATCAAGAAGTAGAGGGAGTTGGGTAGGGAGTTGCCTTATGTTGCTCAGAGGTATAGCACATACAGTCCAGATGGCTACCTAACTTAGGAGCTCATGATGCTGAAAAACTTGTGAAAAATCTTCAATGATGCTCAATTTATGCATTTTACTCCTCTCTACCCTTGCTCCCCTCTTTTAGGAGCTGTCGTGTACAGCCTGACTATCCTAGCTCAAGGGTTTTTTCTTCTATGTCCATCGAAAAAGCTTTACAGGATTTTATAAACGTCAGTGCAGCCCAGCCAGTATCGTCAGCATGAAACGTTGATTTGTTGTATCAAATCTGATTTCTTACAAGGCAGGTTTCATAGTTCCTCTACTTAAGTGAGCATTAATCAGAAAAAGCTGAAGGCTTTCTTCACTTTAAAAGTTCATTGAAGTAGCACTAAATTAAATTAGTACCAAAAATTAAGACCAAAGAATCCCTCACTGATCTGAGTAACAGCTTCTGGTTATTGACCACCCCACAAAATCTAGTTATGCCAAAATTAAATTCACTAGTATTATGGTCCTGTTCCCCTTCAAGGCTGATACAGCACTGAAGAATCTAACCCAAGAAATTCCAGGGAGCTGTTTATTATGAAAATGGTATCAGACCAAGAGGACCCAGATCAATGACTTTTAAGCAGGTGGCTGCAAAGATGAAGGGAATAAAATATTCCCCATATGTCATATGTATAGGAGGCAAATCACAGTGGGCTTAAATTGCAGAGGTGGAAATTCCAGGCAAAAACATGGAAGGATTGAGATTTGTATGCTCTCCTGGAAATCATCTGCTTCAACCTCCTCAAAACAGGGCTGGCTTCAAGTTGTATCTTTGAAGTTATATATTAGGAAAGCAAATCTGTTCCGTGGTATGGCTGGAAGAACGGGCTGCTTCCAACTATCGGTAACTTCACTATTTGGAACGAAGAACAGACGGCATGGGAGGAGCCGAAGAATTTTTGCTGTGTATGGGAAAAGGAATGAACCCCTTGAGGTCCTGTTCCACAATTTGTGACCTTGATTCTTCAGCCCCTTCATACCTAGCACGCACATGAAAAAGAAAAATAAGTTTCCTTAGTGATATTTAAAGGTTCTGCAAATATTTAGTGAGGAAGTACATGCAGAGAGATTCATACATCACTGACACCAGCCATGAAGAGCAAACTGCATTATTTGCCAAACAGTAATTTATAAAATATCATTTAGTTGTTTCTCTGCAAAACCCAAATTAATAAGTGTTATTGTATGAAATATTCATGAATATGCATCGCTATACAAACATTTTGCACAACAGCTGTGAGTTGTTTACTAATTCCTGGTTTAAAGCATAATGACATTATTTTGAGGAGGTGAATATTGCCGTAACTATGATTGTAAGTGAGGATTAATCAAGTAGCCAATGGAGTAAACAACTGCATTGTCACCGCAGCATCACGGCATCTTGAAAGCCACAAAATTTTTTCATTCAAAATAGAATTTAAATTTCCATAGAAGCAGAAATCTTCTTTCTGTTCTGCGGGAAAGTTCAACATGTGGAAACAAAAAAGGGTTGTCAAATGTCTCAAGGCATATTTTTTTCCAGACACGTTTCAATGCTACATCTGAGAAGAAAAGAATCAAACTCGCAGCAGAAAGATAAGATGGAAGCATGAAAAATGAAGGACTTGGGTTTTTCACCTTACTGAGAACTTTCACTTAAAAAATAGAAGAAACTATACATTTTGTGCAAGGCAATTCCAGCTCTAAATTGAATAGTTGTCAAGTAAAATCTATTATTTTTTTCATTTTGTTGATCCCTGTACTAGAACGTGACTGCCTCTTCTAAACGAGGAGATCCAGCTTCCAGAATTTGTGCATAAACTTGCACAAAAACCTAACTGTGCCTGTGATGAGCTACAGGCAGAGATTTTTTATGTTCTCTTTAAGCTGTCTCCCCTCTGTTTTTTGCTTTGACTGCTCACTTGCATTTGGGCATTAAAGAGACTTCATAAAGGAATTGTCCTTGTACCAATGATCCATCTTAGAGATCCTTGAATTTTGCTTCTTTGTATGTGGTCATTCCAGGACAACTAAAACCTCACTAACTGCTGCAGGATCAGCACTCAAGGAGAAGTTGTTACAAGCAACTGAGATATCTAAGTCTCGCTGAAGCAAATGCTGGATCCAGTGATGAATTCTGCAAATAATTACAGGCTACTCTAGATCTGGAAGTTGAAGACATTCCTTCAGATTACGGGCATCTAAATGACGCTGAAGGTAAAGGTAATTTGCATCTCTTTATAAAAGCTTCAGGAGCCCAGTTCATTACAGTAGTGATATTAAAACTTTCATTACTCACTTCAGTTAGAGATGATTTCTCGTATGATGTGGAATTACAATATTTTGTTCAACCTCTGAGCCTATATATGCGTGCAAATTACTCCTGAAAGTAAAGAAGGCCCCAGTCCCATGATTGCATACAGGTAACCTGGGCACAAAAACACATAATGTATATTTGCACAAGGATACACAAAAGTTCTTTAATTTTGTTTTGCAATCACAGAAATTTCAAAAGAAAAATGAATAAACAATTTCATTTTTTTTTCCTACATGAATCCGGGGAATAGCTAACAGCATTTTCTGTTCTTAACATGGCAACCATGTAGTCATCTTTATTTCTTCCTCCCTCCCTAGATATTCTGTATCACTGCTCTGTACCAAAGCCAGCTGAGAGATACTTCTGTGTATCTGCCACTATATTTCTGAGTGCGTTTTGGACCTCTACTCTGTGCTGGAGGAATGGGGATCTTGGAGAGAGAATGATATACAGTTCCCTAAACTTCAGCTCTTCAGAACTACCTGCCCTTGGGAACTGATTTTTAAGTGTTCTGTGGTAGGTATTTCCTACCTGGATTTTGTCTATGGTTTTAATATTTTTTTTTTTCTGCTCTTGCAAAATGCAGAAGTTTTCACAACCATAAAGTTAATACTGGGCTTCCATTATTTTGACAGCCATTATAGGAATTTTCATTAATAATATACATATTAGGGAAATGGATTGATATAACGCAATGAAGGGCATGAAATTAATCTTTCATAGAACTTCATTGAAAAGCATACATAAACTTTGATCTTCTGCCATGAAGTGTTCTGCTGGAATTGATTTGATTTTATTTGTTATCATAAACAATGTGTTTACATGTCACGCATATTCTAGGCAGGAAACTTCCAATAAATCTTTCATTTAAGACACATCTGTATCTATGCACGGTAATCCTATACGTACAAGATGACTTTTATCAACTCTAATTGTTCATTGATAACACATCTGATTATTTGGCCCAAGGCAACATTATAAATTCTAGACTTGTTTTTTTTTTTTATTTCACAGTTGTAATTACCATATGTTTTCATTAATCTGATTCTGTTAGCTCACTCTTTGCTTAGTGATCTCGGTGCCAATCAATTATTCCGCCAGCACATGCATCAAACCAATTAGAATGGATTTGGGAAACTGGAGAAGTAATTTTTTAGTTCTGAGGAATTGTTCCAACAACTTGAGTCGCAGAAACTGCTTTTTAAACACGAGTGACAATATGAGCCCCCTGTTTCCAAGGACCTGTAAAATGTATTCATTTGTACAACATCTGGCATTTTTCTGTCCATTCTTTAAAAATCTCCAAGCACACAGATACCTTTACAAAAAAAAAAAAAAAAAAAAAAATAAAAAAAAAAAAGTATTTTCTTTCATGTTTTGAACATGTCAGAAACAGCAGAGTAGAAGCTACACACTTGATGTAACAACATCCTTAGCAACAACTTCTTGGGAAAAGATGACGAATAAATCCCAGTGCTGACAATATGAAGCATAGTCAAACATTAAATTTTTACGTGACCTTTGTTTATAATTATGGAGGCCAAAAACCACCTTTTCCAGTCGTTGGCTTTTATTACAGTATCTTACCCACAGCACCAGCTTTAGTCTAGAGAACACAAAGTGCGCCATCCAGTGAACTGCATCTGTGAAATACTCACTTAACCCATTTCATTACATTTAATCTACAGTGTGAACGTCACAAAAAACAAAAAGGAGCTGGATAAATGCATCTATTCGGACCACTCAGATGACAAACTCATAGAACTTGCAAAGCACTGTCGATAGAGAGCAATGTTGATGAATCAGTTGGAAAAATAGAAACAAATATTCCAACAGCATCACTGCTCTGTTCATCAAATTTAACTCAAGAGATAAATTTCTCATTGGATAATTGGCTCACCTTGAGAGTATAAATGAGAAGCTGTACGGAATTATCTCCTTGTTTTTCGGTGGGAGCACATTAATGAGGTGTTTGACAGCAAAGATACTTAACTTGGATTGCAAAAATTTTTGGGAACTACTTTAGTTTATAGCAACTTTCTGAATCATGTCAGGAACCAGGCTCTCCTCCAATGACTAAGAAACGGATGCACTTGTCAAATCTTTATGTCCTCGAGGTATTTCCAAAGCCTCTGGGCTAGCTATAGGGCTGCTCTGGTCTATTAAGTCCCTTGAACAACACCAGCAAAACAAGCAGCTGAGACACCTCCCTACCTTCCTTTGGGAAAGCACCATGGTACAGCTCTTCATTTGGGCAGGTTGCAAATTAAGACCTCAGACCATCTCACCACCTCCTACAGTCCTCCAACTGCCTATGTACTTTGGTGGCTCAAAAAAAANGCCAAGAAAAAAAAAAAAAAAAAAAAAAAAGTAAATATTTCCTATCCAAGTGAATATAAACTGAATAGAAATTGGGTGCCTTCTTTCCAGATTAAGATTTTGCTTGATGCTTTTATTATCACACTTCAATATATTTTTATACTCAGATCATCTCTATCTGGAACACATCCTGATTTCATGGAATCGTAGAGTAGTTTGGGTTGGAAGAGGACCCAAGTGCTAAGAAGATCAAAACACAACGGTCGCTGGCTTTTAGGATCAACATAATTTCAAAATTATCTAAATCAAAACTTTCTAAACGTTTATTTAATCTCACAACAAAGCCTGGATTTTTTTTTTTTTGAGTGGATTAAATGCCAGTGGAGAGCAAGCAGCGACTTTTGATTAGCTCAAAATTTACTTCATGTTTTGAGGACAAGAGTATCTTTCCTAAACTATATCAGTTTATCTAAAGATAATCATAGAAAAAAGTAATGGAGGACAGAGCCCCAAGGAGGTGCAGGCTTCTTTCCAGCCGTGCTGCTCTTCATTTTTCTTTAAATTTTAGATCTGCCAAATCAATTCTCACACTAGTTTCTCACGTTTGATAAATGGATATGCTGCTCTTGCCAAACATATTTACACGGTCAACAACTTAATTGCCAAGTAGTATATAGTAAAAATTTAGCATCCTGATGTTATTATTTAAAAAACAAAATGCATCTCAAATGGTCTGAAAAAATTTTCTCATGCTAAAGACTAAACATTTACAACGGTTATTTATATTTCTACATTAGCAAACGTTTCTCTACATTCCTGTCTTCAGCTCAGGCCATAAGTACATTTATAATTACAGCTTCCATTCATGCAAATGACAGTCACGCCTCGGCAGTTATCAATGGAAAAGCTAGAGAATTCTAAGTGGAGCACGACACATCCAAAATGATTTAAAAACCTCTCTATCAACAGCTGACATAGAGTAACACATTGAGCAGAGTTAAATGTCTGTCTTTAGAGATTTTGTGCATTATCTTAAAGAGTGATTGATAATGCTAGACTTAGTGATGGATTCGACTGTGGTTTGCTGACACCTGTTTATCTGAGATGCATTACTGGAAATAATCTCCCTGCTAAATAAATATCCCAATACAAAAACCAAGTTAATTAGAAACTCAATCCAAGCAAGGCATTTAAGAAAGAAAAAAATCAAGAAGAAAAATGGTGAAATTATGGTTTTTGACAAAAAACCCACACCCTTCCAGGTTGCCTTTTGTAGAGCCAACGGAGTCCTGTGTCAGACTCTACAGGTTATTAGATGTTAACCTCACAGACACTCATCCTCACAAACATCAGAACAGGAAAGACGTATACTGACAGCCACTGCCCTTAAAACTATGGTTTGAACCAGGGGCAAACATATCAAAACCCTGAGACTAAAAAAAAATAGACATAAAATAAAAAAATCAAAGTTCCCATGGGTCTACCCAAGGTTTCAGATAGCTAAAAGCCTTCTTGCATTAGGCTGCTTCTGAAAGGTTCAATCCAATAAATGCTTTAAATTATGCCCGCAAAATAATTCATACCAAGCGTTCGAGGTTTTAAGCTACAGTACAGCCCTAGGTGGGACAGCTTGCCAAAGGTTGAAATTCAATTTAAGAATTCTCCGACACCTGTTCTTATGTATCTTTATCTACAAAACACATATGGAAGTGTAAAGTGGCTCAGCAAGAAGCAACGTAGTAGGGAAGTCCTCAAAGGATTACAGAGGTTTACTTGCTAAACCCTCAGTCAGTAGCATTATTGGCTTACATACGTGTTTTTACAGTAGCTACTACAGTGATTAATCAACAATGAACTTATACAATATATAAGTTCATATATATAAATATAAAAAATAATGACTTCAAAAAGTAATTTGCTTCTTTTGATCTGTTCTGATCCCTCCTTCAGTGGCCTTTCGGAGGCATCTCTCTACAACTCCTCACCATTGAATCCTCAGCCGCTTTTATGGTTATCTTTGGATTATCTCACATAAAAATGAAATTTGTATTTGAGTACACTTTCAGATTCCACTTGAAATCACCTCTTTCTGCAATGCTACGAGGGCACCTGGGTTAAGGCTGATACACCTGAGTCAGGTTTAACAGAACTCCTTTAGGTAGTGATGATGATGTAGCACAAATTGGCCAAGTGATGCATCTTAAGTTTCACAGAGGTTTTCTACAGTTTTCCATAAAACCTCAGTTGTTCCATCATTGCTGCCACTGCTCATAAATAATGCAGAAGCGTGTCTAAATATGCTACAATCACATCTTCAATGTTATTCAAATATACCCTAGTGCATTTGCTGTTTTAGACTTTACGGTTTTTATATTAGCGGGTTTCTTGATGCATGTTTAGGTCTCTTGGAGTTATGTTGACTTAAATCATGGGGCATAAACCAAAATAAAAAGAATTTCCAATTTAACCTAATTTTATTTGTTCCATTCCTGCTTTTAAATTCTTTTCAGCACCATAACTTCTCACTGTAATTTCATCATCCATACTCGTTGCACAGTGTGGCTCCAAAATTCTAAGATATATGTAGAAGGATTTCCACCACCACCGCCCTCCCTTTCTTTAACAACATTTAGCAATGTCAATGATTAAGGGGCTCTTACCCCCACCCCCAGATACTGTATAAGAAACGGCTGGGAAGTCCAAAATAGCTCTAACAAATAAACATGAGCATAGCATTAAACAAAAGGAAAAATAGTTCCTCTGTGGAGAAAAAGTTAACCTGGGGCTTCCACATGATGCTGCGGAAAAAGCAGAGTCCATAAATACCTCAAGAGCAGAGATATGCATGGTAGTTTTAATCATACAAATAGAAACTAGCTCAGCTGAGCAGATCGCCTATACTGAAGCTGAAAAAAAGCCCTTGAAGTAATAAATTGGTGCTGCATCTATCATTCCAAAAGGCCACCTTCAAAGGTGAAGGGACAACATTTCATTTTTAAAAACTCTATGTTCAGAACATTCCAATTCCTGTACTATATTTATGAATTACTACCTTTTACTGCACAGTAGTCCAGCAAATACATAGAGGTTTGAGAAACTAAAGCCTGAAAGTTACATATTAGTCTTATTTCACATCTCTTTCAATAAAGAGATATTTAGAATAGCATATCATACACTGTTTATTATCATCATCACATACTGCCACACTTACAAAACAGCAATATCTTTTTTTTCCTGATGCTCTGCTTTTAGAGACGCTTTCAATTGTTCCTCCCATTAAAATTAGAGCTGAAGATATTAATTTACGCAATCTGAACCACGGAATGACTTCAACTAAGCTAATTAGCATAACCTTCTCAGATGTCATCCATATTCATTTTTGCAGACTGTGGCAATGCTTAATGGCAGAACTAGAACTGATGAAGCCTTAAGCTGTTGCAGTGCTACACTTCCTAAACCTGTGAATTCAGCATATCTTACCATTGCCACCTACAGCAAGCACTGTGTATCGTGTCAAGTAAATGCTCTAAACTTCATTAAAGCCATCAAGGGATTTATACTCTTAGTCCCAGCAAAGATTAGACATAACATCACCCGTGTCCAAGCAGCACCCGTCCTCAGCTGCAACCCCCCTTGGTTGGTGGAAGTACAGCAGTTATGTCCCTGAGATGACATGTGCAGGTCAAGAGTGCTCATGGTGACACATCCAGCCAGCCCAGCTCTCCAGAGAGCACAGCTTTGCATCTCTGGTCACAGCATCATTAAGAAGTATCAGAGTCAAAGGGCCAGAGCCCCATGACCTATGCAAAAACTTCTGTAGCTTCACCTGAAGCTGCTGCCTGGGCTGACACTCCTTATTGAGGTGACCAAGTGACACCTAACCCACAGGAGATATTGGGAGGTAACTGCCAAAATATCAATGGTTCCTTTTGGGACATTAGCTTTATCAGCCATCTCATCCAGTCTGGAGATCAGCAATTATGGGACCATTCAGGACTTTGTAGAATCATAGAACAGTTGGGGTTGGAAGGGACCTTCAAGATCACTGAGTTCCAACCCCCCTGCCCTGGGCAGGGACACCTCCCACCACACCAGGTTGCTCCAAGCCCCATCCAGCCTGGCCTTGAACCCCTCCAGGGATGGGGCAGGCACAACTTCCCTGGGCAACCTGTTCTAGTGCCTCACCACCCTCACAGCCAAGAATTTATTCCTAGTATCTAACCTCAATCTCCCCTCTTCTAGTTTAAAACCATTACCCCTTGGTCCTATCACTATACTTCCTGACAAAGAGTCCCTCTCCAGCTCTCCTGGAGCTCCCTTCAGATCCTGGAAGGCTGTTCTAAGGTCTCCCCACAGCCTTCTCTTCTCCAGGCTGAACAGCCCCAGCTCTCTCAGCCTGTCTTCATAGCAGAGGGGCTCCAGCCCTCTAGTCATCTTTGTGGCTCTTCTACAGAGAAGGGTGCTTACGTGAAAACAAGTTGGGAAGAAGCTGTTACATTCCTTTTCTTAAACTAGACACACCTTCCTGATTAGGGCTAGAAAAACCATTTGAGTCCCCATATGAACTGTTGTATCCTCATCAAATACAAACCATGAGTTATAAGTTTAATATTAGTCATTATTAATATCATATAAATATCCTGATGAGCAAATCCTAAAAGGTTGCAGTGACACTCCTCATCGCTTTGGCTTTGAGCAAACCAGATTAGGAAAGAGACCTGATAGTACTGTTTAGGATCAGAGTTTTCCCTCTGAGTAACCCCTCGGGGACTTGACTCCAGCCATCCTGGACACACGTTTGTTAACGGTATCCACTAGCTACAAACCTTATACAATATTTACAGCTTTGGAAAAACTACAGTCACATTGCTTCTCTGTTACAATACTTCACACGCAAATTCTTCAAATGTTAACTTTGCAAGAACCTCAAGAAAACACAGCCTGGCTTCATTAATGTTTATAGGGTCATTCAAAGTGAGAACAGCCTTTACAAATAATTCAAATACATTTAAGTCGCCACCAAGATACACGGTTTCCTGTTATTTTAATCCTTTCATATATGAGGGAATATATAAGTATTCCTCTTAAATACTTAAGCCCAGTTGTACATACATATAGCCCAAACACCATTGCAGAAGCCAACAATTTATCCAGAAGCCCCCAAGCCCTAACGCTGCTTCTAAACCTTTCTAGACATTAGCGTTACAAAACATGAATATAATTTACAAGGGGAAAAAAAAAAACCCAAACCAACCTGTCAACTGGACACAGTGCGTGTGGCTTCCAGGACAATTAACACAAACGGCAGCCTTCCTCTTGCTGATTTTTAATTGGAATTTTAATACAGGCTTTACCACACCGGAGCAAACTGCCATTAGCACAGCTCTGACTCTTTTAAATCAAGTTCCTCGGTGATTGTTCTTGGGATTGACTGGAATACAG
Organism: Pedionomus torquatus; assembly: GCA_013398155.1. NCBI lineage: Eukaryota > Metazoa > Chordata > Aves > Charadriiformes > Pedionomidae > Pedionomus > Pedionomus torquatus. The sequence continues at coordinate 286,736 of VZRU01006490.1, read as the reverse complement.
ACCATTATTTTAACAAGACTGGTATTTTCTGATTTATAATTATAACTTTTACTCAAGTACAAAGACCAAAAAAATAAAATAAATAAAAAAATCTAACACATATTATATTGGATGGCTCAGGCTATGGGGTCAGCTCAGGTTTTTAAACTTGTTCCATTCCAGAAACACTAATAACTGGATTTCACAGATGAGTGCCAGACAGGCTCCCTGCACCCCACTCTTTCAACACACCTTTTGCTCTTAACGCAGGGCGGCAAATTCCTACAGCATTTCAGTGCATTAATCCCTTCTGATAAAAATTTGTCCCCTTGTCTCATAAAGGATTGCAGTAACAACAAGTTATGATGAATTCAAATAACTAAGCTCCACTCTTCTTGGAAAGCCTCCTTATCTGCTCACCAATTTCACTTCATTTTGGAAAGGACACATAGGAGACACTACATTCATATTTTAAAATAATACACTTTGGATTTCCTGTCTCAAGCTGAATCCAAGAGGCAGGAAAAAGAAGAAAAAAAAAACAAAATTGCTCTGTACATTTTAGAATCTGCATGTAAATTTCTTATATCATGTAAAGCAAACTATAGCCCTGAAATAATTTCAATGACTTTTTTTTTTTTTGCTGAAAAGATTCTTTCAAACTGCAGTTAAATAGACTTATTTGTCGCTGGTTCGCATTCAACACGCACTTGGGTCAAACGTCATTTCCCACCTCTGCAAATTAAAACCTCTCAGTAAACGGATGGCTCATATTCCTCAGCAGCAAGAGATGGAATTTATTAGATCCCTTCCTTCAATGGCACAGTGAACCAGGTAATTGATGCAGTAACGCAAGACATTATTAATGCTGTTGCCTCTGCTAATTCTAAACCCATCACGCAGTCTTTCAAATCCACTGTGGCAACGTCCCGCTCTTGTTGCTGCGCATCCTATTTCTGCACCAGGTACTTCAAGATTTTTGTGACAGTTCTTTCAATGAAAACAAACACGTACATTCTGAAACGCCACAGTCCAAGTCTTTCAAAACTGAATAGGAAGCTAGAGGTTGAACTCCGAGTAATCCATCCACGGTCCACTAGTTACTTACGATTATAACATAGGGCTATTATTTTTCCATATATCATTTTTATCACGTAATTAAGGTACATATTTTACAAGTCCTTTTTAAAGGACAGTTTCTCAAGACTCATTTCTTTTTAAATAACGGTAAGCATTCTAAAGGCTTTGCATCAGGCAAATGCTGCTTCACCAGTGTCACGTCACCAATAAAATTACTGGATCCATCTTATTTTTAAAAAGGAGGAAAAAATTATTTTAAACATGACTTCTACTTCATATTCTATATCTATTTCTATTTTCGGAACTCAGTTTTCAAGAACACCATTAAATCCACACAATTTGTGGTGTGTTGTTTATGGTTGTTGGGTTTTTTGTGTTTTTTTTTTTTGTGTTGGTGGGTTGTTGTGTTGGTTTTTTTTCCCCCCATTGGTTGGACTAGATGATCTTAAAAGGTCCCTTCCAACCTAGGTGATTCTGTAATTCACCAGCATGTGATGTTTTGCAGCAGGAGGGAGCAGGGGACCACAGGTGAGCAGCGCCCCACCAGCAGCAGCAGCCAGCTGGGATCTTACTGATTCTACAGTACTTTTCCCTTTATATTTTGTGAGGACGGATGAACCAGGAGACACAATATGTAGTTCAAATGAGGCATTGAGCAACTGAGAGGTTCAAAAGAATGTTGTCTATTCAGTTTTCAGGACAGGGATTGTGAAACTGGTCTCAGCAGCAACGGAGGGCTGAGGTGCTCCTGCCTTGCGCTCAAGAGAGCTCAAACCTATCTTAGTTTCATCACTTATTATTATTGCAGCAAGAGAGGTTAAAAATAATACACCAAACCGAAACAACATGCTCAGGAAGGCTTGATTTATAAAAACCATGTTCAGAACTGATGGGAACGGACTTCAGTTCAAGTCTCCAAGTCACAATGTCCTGTCTCAAGCTACAAAAAATTAAGTTGACTTAAACGGTCTTCAGTTCCCCTTCATTTTCTTTTTGTGCAAGTCAAATGGCCACCTAAGCCAGCCACATCTCTATCAGCTTTTGTGGACTTTGAGATCTCAGTATTATGCATTCAAGTTTTAGCCAGTCCAGCCTCGACAATTTGAGCATCTGGTGGTCTTATTCTTTTATGTCACTTCCATGACCTAAATGTCTGAGACATTTTATGTCTCAGAGGCCACCTCTATCTTCTCCATGAGGTTGAAATATTACAAATAAGAAGACAGTGAGTGACCCCAGCATTTCTTTGGTAGACGCTCAAAACGCAAGCGAGTCAGTTCTTCATTACCACTCTGAAAATTAATAATCTTCCCTAAGAACTCACACAAAGAGCAACATTAAACTCAAGACTAGAAATAAACAATCCCAGAAACAACATCTGATTAACTGTTTTAAATAATAGCTAATTTGTAGTTTGAATCTTTGAATATTTCTTGCTCTTAACAATTCACAAAGTTGTCTTTCCATTTTAAAAACATCCATTATTTATGGATTAAAGTTCAAAACCCATTTCTTTAATTTAAACTTTGCTCTGGAGTTAACGCTTTAAAAAAATAGAAAAGAAAAGAGCAAAAGACTGTTTGACTTTGCAATATTAATATTTTAACATCAATTTTGTGAATCTGAACAGTTGTTGATTATTCCATATACTCAATCCTACACATAAAAAGGCTGTGAGAACTAGTGTCCAAAACGAAGAACAAGCAAAGGAAACAGCATCCATGATCATTAAAGATGCATGTAGTATTATTAAGGGAAACAATTTAATTAAATGCCATTAAACAACTGCAATTTTTTTAGTTTTTTCATTTTAGTTTTTTAGTTTGCTAAAGCCTACCGCATCTTTCATACCTTATTTAACCGGCCCCAGAGTAGCAGGGGGGCTTCCCCTAGTTTTTCCTCCTAAGGGGGTTGCTATAACATGAACCCTGACATTACCAATCACAGCATCATCACAACAAACACTCGTGGTCTCCT
>VZRU01006490.1:253908-273747 GCA_013398155.1 Pedionomus torquatus | reverse complement strand
GTGGTGTGGGGTGTTGGTTATGGTTGTTGATGTGGGTCTTTTTTGTTGTTGTTTTTGTTTGGTTTTTTTTTTTCCCCATTGGTTGGACTAGATGATCTTGAAAGGTCCCTTCCAACCTAGGTGATTCTGTGATATAACTGTTGTGAGAACACAGCATGAGGGTCAGGGCGCAGTTGATTTACCCACCCAAGGCTTTCACTCTGCAGATGGTGAAACAGCCACCCTACAAGTACCAGGAGGGCAATTCTGTGTCTTTGCATGTGTTACCTCATCCCTTTACCCTGCCCTGACATGGAGGATGCGCCGTCAGGCTCTGAGCTCACCTGTCATTTATGGCAAACGCTGCCGCGACATTTCTAGCTTCTCTTCCAATTAGTCAGAGCTCGCAGCATCCTGTTGCTTCCCCCGCAGAACAACCCCCCGTTTTAGCAGCGTGTTCCCAGGTGAGGCAGAAGTAACAGCTCCTGGCAACACCCATTTCGGTGTTCCTTGCCAACATCTCACCTCCACTAAGGAACAACCCACAACCACAAGGCTTGCCGGTACCATCCTAGGGCTTGCCCACCTTAATTAACTTAAGACGAGTCTACACAAACTAACATTTTCATTTGTTGAATGCTAAGTCCTCCCGACTTGAAAACTAGAAGCCTAAATCAGACCTTTGAAGTTCTCGTTGTGACTCATGTTCTATTGCTGCATACACTGTAAATTGCTGCAGATAAAAGCTTTGTCTTTCATTTACAGCTGCTTAGAAAAGTAAATTTCTTTTTATTAGCTACACCATGTAAAGTTGTGCGTGTTATTAAAAGCGCCTAATTGTTCTTTGAACTAGTAAGTACATATTTCTCTTCCCAGATGAGAGTTGAGTTGCTGGAGTACCAAAATATCCTACCGCGTACAGCGGTTTTATAGGAGGCTTTAATTACTCATGCAAAGCCTCAGACTAAGTTCTCAAGCCTTCAGCTTTCTTGCTTAATCTAAAAAGGTTATTCACAGGGTAACATTTAGGGTAAATAAGAACGTCAGTGAAAAAAAATATAATAAAAATAATGTCAATAAAAATATGGCTAGTTCCAAAGCATCTTTTGTTATCACCTACATAACACACGATGGTAATAATAGTGCTGCAATAAGAGTACCAATTTCAGCGATACCTGCCCCGAAGAGAAGTGTCTCTCTCAAGGCTGTAACACTATTACAGGGATGGCACTACAGGACCAGGCACATACCTTAAGGCCCACAGGAATGATGGATGCAACACACTAATTCCTGATGGCTAAAGGATGTTATTATACCGTAAAGGTCATTTGTTCTATCTTGTGATACATCTTCAGCCGAGAATGGCAATTTAGAAACCTGAGCTGCAATCAACAAGCAAGCTACGATGGCAGCTCCCCAGGTAAACAGATCAATGACCGAAACAGAAGACTTCAAAAATTCAGTAATACTGGCTTTTTGAGAGATGGCAAAAAAATGATGGCTGCTACCCGAATTAATTTAGTCTTATAACTTCAACATCTGTAACTCTTTATTTTTGAAGGGAAGGCATCAAACTTCCAAAGTGCGGCAGAAACTAGTTGACACACAAATTCTGAGCGTATTTTGACTAATAATTAAAGGCTCAAAATACTACATCTGTAATTCTAGGTATGTGGCAGCATGTGCATCCTCATGGAATCCCCCTTGTCCCCCTGTGGTGGTTTTTTTGGGGAGATGTACACAGAGACAGAGAGAGAAAGAATTTGGCATAGTGTGCACAATGTTTGAAGGTAGAATCATAGAATCATCCAGGCTGGAAGGGACCTCCAAAAGTCATCTAGTCCCACCTCCCCGCAGTCACAGGGACACCCCCAACTAGACCAGGTTGCCCAAGGCCTCATGGAGCCTCACCTTGAATATCTCCAGGGAAGGGGCCTCAACCACCTCCCTGGGCAACCTGTTCCAGTGTTCCACCACCCTTAGATAAAAGAAATTTTTCTTAATATCCAACCTAAATCTACTCTTCTCTAACTTAAATCCATTGCCCCTCGTCCTATCACAGCAGGCCTTTGTGAACAGAAGCTACAGAAGCTTGTTTGGCAAAGGTTTGCAGGGCACATATTTCGCAATATTCGTTTTCACAGATACAAAGATTGAAACTGAAAGCAAAAAAAATAAAATTGACTTAGAGAAAGTTTATAAAAATTGAATATATAGATAATGTTCTGGAATAAGAAGGAAAATGCATCAATGCTCAAAGTTGCTGTATGACACTTTAGAGCCGGCTGCTGTCAGATCTCAAGAATATTTTGGTAATCCCTACCAGGACCTACCCCTCCGCGGCTTCAGGTCTCCCTCCTACTGCTTCCACACCTCTTGCCAGAGCTACAGCAGACATGAGGCCCCTGCCTGGGCAGTGGCAAGAGCAAAAATAGCCAAAGCTGCCACCGGGGATTTGTTGTATCCGCTCCCAGTTTGCAGACCTCGTGCCCTCCCCTTGCTGTGGCTCATGCTGCAAAACATAAATGAGCTCTTAAATAGAAACCGAACTTCAGTCTCTTCACGGTGACGTTGCCCCGTGTCTTTTGAGTTCAGTGGAGACTCTTCCACCTCACACCACAGAGTTTGACAGAAGTCAAGGGCCACCAGCACAATAGGATCTTTATGATTGCACTTTCATCGCTAATACTGTGTTATTACCAATATAAGGTTGTTCAGTTTGTGCTTTTTTTTTTTGTTCTTCACCCATCTCTTTTTTTTTTTTTTTTAAATTTTCAATCCTGCACAAGAAGAAAAAAAAATTTCGTATTCCTCCTCTGGCAATTACTTTTAGAGTAACAGCATAAATTCAGCAGCAGATGTTTTACTGAAATACTTTCCACAATGAATCCTTTATAGAAGTACATTTTCCACATATTTTTTTCTTTCTTTCAAACCAAGAATAAAAATCACTTCGCCTTACAACACCTAATTAGATGTACTTGAAGTTTTTTAGCCAAGGTAGCTTCTTTAATTCAGGAGCTATATGGTACACCAACATATATTATTTACTTATAGGTTGTTTCTTACTGGCCAGTCCCAGACTTACTCATGGAATGAAGCATCCTCAGTGTGCACCATCCTTGTGCTGGAAAGCAATGGTGTGAAGGGAAGTTGTTACTGTCATGGGATGAAAAGTGAAGAGTCATAATCACATCTTTCTGCAGTGGAGCCAGATTTATTCACCCCAACTGCTGTTTCTGGGGTTCTTCATAAAAATTGGAAAATTAAAAGAGCAACTTGGTAACCTTGGCCACCCAGAAGGAAAACAGCGGTTGCTGAACGATGGGCTACACGACACTTCACACATTTTTCGTGATGTAAAGAAGTAAAAATCCAGACTGTAACGCCATGGAAGGATGTAACTGAACACGTGCCCAAGGAGGCAGAAATACTACTGGTTTTCCATCAAAAGCTAACGCTGCTTCCCTAGTTGTGGGACAAGGCATTTCAGTGCCATTAACCCTATAGTTCTTCTACTCTATCTTTTAAGACTGAAAAGCAAGTCATAAACTTTATCCTACTTACCCTCTTTCCTATGCTATTTTCAAACATGTCTGCAAGAGCTTCTCAGCTACTTTTATTCCATTACCTTAAGTACTTAAATTTCATTTTCAGTAAGGCACCGTTTAATGAATATTTATGAGTAGATCCTGCAGCGTTCATTGAAACTGTAGACTTCCCTTCGCAGCAGGCAACAGCTTTACATTTTGCTTTTTATTACTAAAATGTTAGCCACGCAAATTGATGCCACTTGGAAAATAAGATGACAGTTCTTCCTGCAACTCCAGCACCTTTGTCTGAGTAACTTCATGTATTATACTATTCTTTGGCTCCAGAGAAAGATAATTTTTATTTGTGATATACAACACTTAATTAAAAATACATAATTATAAGACTTCCAATTTACACGTGGCAGCCTCAAGTTGGCAAACCACTGTGAGCAGTCTCCCTGAAGTCACCGAGATGGCTGGCGTGAATAAAATTACCCACCTGCATAAGCGACCGCAAGATCATCACTACAATTGCACAGGACCTGATAGACAGCAGTGTTAACACGGAGGTTTCTTCTTCCATACACACCCAATAGGGGCTGTGGAACCCAATGGGGATGCACAGGAGCAGCACCACAAGTCCTTCCATCAACTTGTTTGGCCAGGTCCAGAAACACCAAAACTTTCTCCCAGGTGGCAACGATCACTTAAAGAAGTTATTCCATGGCAACAAACATGGAAAACTAAACCCATCTGTAACCCTCTCTTTATTAACTGCAACTTTGCGGTCACAGGTAACAGGTCTGTAAAACTCACAAGAGCAAAGAATTTTCAAATGAAGTATAAAACAACCAGGCATTGTCATTTCCCAGTTCCAGAAATATTTCTGATGCTAGTGATATAATATAATCTGACTTCCAAATTGCAATCGGCATTTAATTTGCAGACTCACAGTTCAAAACACCTCAACTCTTGCTACTCCAGTATTTTCTATCATAGGGTGAAGGCTTTCTATTTTTGTTAAAGCTAAGACTAAAGAGAAATCCGTTATCCTCTTTCAGCAGTTGGAGCCTGTAGATCACATCATCGCCTTGACAGTCTGTCTCAGAACAGGGCTTCCTAATACTTGTGTATTTAGTTATTTATGGAAGAAATATAAATTTGTAATATTAAAATTGTAATAGGAAGGGTAAAGCAGACTACCAAACTGTCCTTGGAATTTCTGTTAAAAATATCATTTTGCTTCCTATTGTGAGACATCATCCCATGGACAAAGCAGTGTAACTTAAACACCAAGCACTTAGAAAGGAGCTGCAGTGTCACTTGAGCCAGAGACTGACTTTCTATGTGCCCATTCTTAGCCTATGGTTAATCCAAGGTAAGATGGATACACCTGAGAATCAGGAGATGAGAGTCATGAGCTACCAACAGATTATCCAGCATCCAACCTCTGAATCAGCTCGTGTAACAGACAATGGAACTGCAGGTCATTGCTACAGCTGAAACGAAGACTGTGGTAGCATTAACATTTACATTAAAATTAAACAAAACACACACAAATATTCCTGTATCTCCCTTTAAACCATCTTTATGGCTTTGCGTCTGCACAGATACTGTTGCATTAAAACTACCTCCCTTGTGCTTTCCTGTTATTGGGTTGCCTCTCCTAAAATTAGGTCTCAACACCTTGAGCAAACCACAGTATAAATGCCATTGCTACCAATCAAACTGTATGTAAAGCCAAGCGCAAGCTCTTTTCGACACAGTCTCATTTCCTAGTTATCAAGGTTGAACACAAAAAGAAGAGCTAAGCAACAAATATGCCATCCTCACGTGTTCCTCTCATGATGTTCAGGAACATCTAGGTCCTGAACTCAATGGTACTTCTCTTACACTTCAGATCAGGTACAGGTGTAGTACCTTACTGATCAAGACTACATGACATTGCAGAAAGCCCCCAAAAGAACAAGGCTGTAAAATGACTCGCAGGTACAACTGGATCCTATGACTGATTTCCTCTATGTAATGAGAAAGATAGAAATCATGAAAGTGCCAAACAAAATGCACTGGAGGATTATATTAATATACAATTGTACAGCATTGATCTTCTGCCATCAGCAGATGGAGAGATTAAAATGGTATTGTTACACCTCAGGTCTGAAAGAAGCACAGCATGAAATACTAAAGGATTTTCCAGGGAAGGCTGTAACAAAAGAGTCTCAATGGGAATTCTGTAGATAAACACATGGGGGAAAAAAAAAACAACAACAAAACAAACCAAAACCAAAGAACTCAAAGCACGGTACATGCACCGTTTCTCTTTGCTGAAATTCAAAACCAGCCAAATCGTCTACATAGAACAAAACCAGATTTCTCAAACAAAAATCGACCTCACCTGGAGACACACAGCTGTCTTCCACACTTAGGCTTTAACAGTTTGCCTGGGAAAGCCTGGCAAAATGTTTGAACAATTACTGCAGTCGCATTTCACTTTGCCCTCCTGCCAAATTTGCATTTTATTTTTTTTTTTGTCCATTTATGAGCCTTCTGCAAGAATAACTACTTTCTTGCAAAATTGCTTATTCCCATCCAAAGGTTCGGGGAAAAATCAGGTGCCCTAACAAAGATTAAAAACTCTCTCTCTCAAAAAAAAATCTATTGCAAAGAAATGCCCCAGGTAAGAACAAAGAGCACGTTCTTGAGATCTTCACTCTTCCTCCCTAACCAATAAAACCTCAGGGGTAACTCACTTTTTCTGCACAATATTAGAATTAGAACAGGATACAAAGTCAATTAAAAATATATCCAGTGATAGTTTCTATAAAAGTTATGTATTTCCAGCACAAGAAAAATAAAGATTATTTTGCTTGTTATCACGTTTCACCTAACATCGAGCTTCACAAATTTCTATTTTGAGGTAAGTCAGAATCGCCTACAGAGTACAACAGTCTGGAAATGACCATGCTGTTGCACTTGCTAAGAAGCTGAAAACTTCGGGTAAATCTTTCCATGTTAGCTTTTAGGTGTCCTTCTGTTAGAAAAATCAAAGTCACCTTGCACGTACCATAGAGTGAAGCAAAACCAGGGTTGATGAAAAGAGTATGGGCACACAGAACTCTACTGCAGCACAAACCAAACCAAGTTCAGGGCACAAAACTGGATGAGAACAAACAGGTTTTTGCTCTAGATCCAAAGCAGCAGCTGATGACTGCTATTGTAATTAGTAAATACAAGGTTTGTATATTATGCTGTAGGTAGGGATGTCAAAAAAAAAAAAAAATCACAATAGACTGGAAATAAATAGCTTTCAACTGGCAGTGACATCCCTAGGTTTTTTCCTTAAATTTTTTTTTTCTTTTTTTTTTTTCTTTTTCTTTCTACATCAATGATGTAAGGACCAGATGTAGCCTTCTTATTCACCTTCTGCTACGTATTAACTCAAAGCAAACCCACTGTAGAGAATAGATGCAAGTAATAAAGGTATCGGAATCCATCGGACAGAGATCAACTCAAGTTATGAATGGTTTTGGTCTTATCAATAAATAATTTTTTAAATATGGAACAGGAAGGAAAAAAGTAGCTAAAAATGATGGTATCAATTTCATTCCTCAATCAGGATCAGTTGAACATGTTCAAGGTAAACCAGAGAGAGGAGAAAAAGAGAGAAGAACATTTGAAAGCACTTACTGTCAGCAAGCCTGTATTAAGCATCTTGTTGCAATCAAAACTAAGAAGAATAAAATCCTTTTTCGGAACACCACTCTCTAGACATTTGAGTTAATGGATTACACTATTAAGTTCTGTGTCTAAAGAGTTAGCTTCCAGCCTGCTAGTTTCCTTTCCCGCTACCAACACGCAATATTTGCATCGCACAGAGGTGCGTATCCTCTTGTGACAATTCCCCGTGAAATATCTCAAAGTCCCCTCGTGCATTTCCCTGTACCTTTTACACCAAAACACATCCAAAGAGCTCGCATACAGCTCCAACAGCTCTGTGGCATTCCCGGTTCCTTGTTAAAACTGGAACAGGCTCGTGTTTCTCCCCCAGGCATTGCCTTAAAAAAGTTTAGGCCATACGTTCTTGAATTATTTATCAGAAGTTACTATGCAAACAAGGATTAAATAATTCTCTTTGAGCTGCTTCTGGTAAGCACAGCAGCTAGAGGCATATTGCCTGTGTGATATCTACATTTTATCCAGCCTTCCTGGCAAACAAACTGCATTTTGCTAGAGAGATGTAAGACCTGAGTTTCCTCTAGACTCACACTGATGTAAAAGAGAGGAACCTCCTCAGAATCTGATGGCATTACGTCACCATAACAGTGGGTAAGCGAATCAAGGCCACTATTTGTTTCCAAGCGCATTTGATTAATGAGTATTGGACAAAAATAGTACAGGCTCAGAATTTATTGAGCCCTCTTGCTCAATTCATCTGGCGTGGCTTTAGAAAAAAACCAACCAGCTAACCTGTTAAGGAATAATGGAAATAAACAATAACTAGAGAATAATTTCAACTGAAGAAAGCTAACTGTGCCATCAATTGTATCCAGTAGGTGATGTTCTCACTATTTTCTAAAATACGCATCGCTTTCTAAATACACTTTTAAAAAAAAAATCTATATAAACTTTGGCAACTGCTGTTGCCTCTGTACGATCTCAATTCAAGAAAGTTGCCTGTTTTAAAAATGTAGATTTGTGCACTTATGCAATAAAAGTAAATTAAAAAAGGGTAAAAACTACAAGCTGGACCCTAGTGTGTTAGATGGTGGAAAATACCTGGGCAAAGACATAAAATAATCATTGCTGCTGCCTAGGATAGGTACCATGCTATTTTTCTGCTATTTTGTTCCATATGCAGACTTAAGAGTCTATGTGAAACGCCTGATCCTTTCAATGAACTCCTAAAGAGGACCGATAGTTTCCTTCATTTCTCAAAACAGACAATTTTTCCTCAACAATTTACACAAGTGCACACAAATACACACACAGAGGAGTTTTTCAGTTTCCTAGCATGGTCAGGCGAAAATCCCACCTGAATTTTACAAAGGCAGGGAGACCGAAAAAAACAACCACAGGCTTCCCTGGAAAGCAACGCGCCCATACCACTCCACTTGGAAGGAAGATGCATCGTCCAAGATGCAACAGACTTTGCTTCAGAGTCAAACCCAAGAAAAAGCTGAACTTTTATCACCTAACACCAAAAACTGGATGAAGAATAAACACCGGCTGCTTTAATCTGGAGGCAGAAACTCCAGTTCTTCTGCACAAAACGGTTCCATCTCCACAAGTATGCCGTAAGCTCTGGTCTTTGTTGCCAGGATCTATTTTTTTATTTTTATCCAATGACATTTTAACCCACAATATGGTCTTTCCTACCTGTTCACAGCCCCTGACTACCACACGCTCCAGCCACAACAGCTTAATGGCCCATGCAGACCACTACAATGTCAGATGGCAACTGAGGGAGGGGAAAAAAGCTAGAGTACATTCAACAAATAGATAAAAACTGTATCCTGGGCTGCATCAAAAGAAGCGTGACCAGCAGGTCACGGGAGGTGATTCAGCCCCTCTACTCTGCGCTCGTGAGAAACCACCTGGAGTCCTGTGTCCAGCTCTGGAGTCCTCAACAGAGAAAGGACATAGAACTGTTGGAGCAAGTCCAGCAGAGGGCCACCAAGATGATTAGAGGGATGGAGCACCTCTCCTATGAGGACAGACTGAGAGAGCTGGGGCTGTTCAGCCTGGAGAAGAGAAGGCTCCGGGGAGACCTTAGACCAGCCTTCCAGGATCTGAAGGGAGCTCCAGGAGAGCTGGAGAGGGACTTTTTGTCAGGAAGTGTAGTGATAGGACAAGGGGTAATGGTTTTAAACTGGAAGAGGGGAGATTTAGATTGGATATTAGGAAGAAATTCTTTGCTGTGAGGGTGGTGAGGCACTGGAAGAGGTTGCCCAGAGAAGCTGTGGCTGCCCCATCCCTGGAGGGGTTCAAGGCCAGGCTGGATGGGGCTTGGAGCAACCTGGTGTGGTGGGAGGTGTCCCTGCCCAGGGCAGGGGGGTTGGAACTCAGTGATCTTGAAGCTCCCTTCCAACTCTAACCGTTCTATGATTCTATGATATAGTGTAGTCCTAAAAATTTAACATCTCAGACCAGGGAGGTTGAGAAACCAGTCCTGAACTTCCAAGGCATCCTCTCTGGCCACCACTAGCCCCTTAAAAGATGCTTTCTCAGCAGATCACGTGTCGGGTGCTGCACAGGTAGAGTGCTCCTGGCAGCCTTGGCTGTGCTTCTAAGGAGGGCTGAAGTTCAGGCTCACCTTCTTAGCTTAAGATATTTCAGTGGCTAATTCTGGAACTCTCCCCTGGGTGAATCTAGCCCCAAGCAAATGCAGTGATTGATAGCTAAAGCCAATGGAACTTCTTAATTAATGTCAATGGGTACATAATGAAGTCCTTAAAGAAGTTAATTAAAATTGAGGGGTTTGGTGCAGTATAAAGATGAATAGTGTGCTTTACGTATTAGCACAGAATTAAAAAGAACCCCCAAAACAGTAGCTCTGGCAGTGTTCAGGAGTGTTACAAAACTCCAGAGGGAAAAGAACGTGAAACTGGAATATTCTTTTGTGCACCTGAACTGTAAACATTCAAAGGAAAGCAATACTGCTAAAAAGGAAGTTCTAGGCCTATAAGATTTCCCCTTGTGGGTAGAAGCGGAGGAAAAATAGTCAAAGAATTTCTACATTTCAGATCAGAAAAGTTGTATGTGGGGTTAGGTTTTAAAGACTGCCGATAGGGGCAAACCAAACCAAACTCAACCGAGATATAAACCAGAGCAAGCAGAGAACTCGGCTGCCAGGGAGCACACGTGCTGCCAGCTCAGGCCACTGAACCTCCGCTGGCGGTTCCTCCTCCCCACACACCTCCCCCATCTGTTTTCTGACAGAACTTTAAAAGAAGATTTTCTTTTTTGGATTTCATCCTTGAAAATTAACGTACTTTGAGAGAGAGCGACACACGGGCTGGTCTTGCCAGATATTAAGTGCTCTCTTCTTCTATGCACTAAGTGCCTCTCAGAACCAAGATAGGAATCAAAAGAAAGCACACAATCAGATGCTATTCAAGTAGATTATTTTCTTTTCCCATATTTAAGTTGTTGATAGACAGATGCAAAAGCCTGCATCTCCTCACACCTCATTAATTTTTATATTTGGCAGTTTAAATTTAAAGTGTCCTCAGAAGATTAACGCTGCTGTTATGCTTCCTGTCTTCGAAAGGAGAAAACACACCATGTGTGTTGAAGCTTTTTAGTCCTGGATGAATAACTATTTAAAAAAAATTAAATAAAAGGTGTGGTTGAAGTACCAAATATTTACAGTTTATGGGCTCCCATCAGTGATGCTGACACTTGCCCAGCTGAGGAAGACACAACAAGCGTGGAACATCTCCTCCAGCTGCAGAGTCACCCTTCTGCTTTTCCATAGACATCATTCTTCATCAATATATGAATTCACTGCCTCCGCCCGCAGCCAGTTGTTCCCCACTGCTGCTGGGAGAGAAGCGCCTCCAGCTGCTGGATTAGGGGTTGCCAAAGTCTGAAGAAGGCTGTTCCCCAGGGGTGCAGGTTTCTCTGTGGACCCTCCTCAGAGGACACGCTACAGAAGAGGTTAGAGGGGATATAGTTTAAGTCTAGTCACTTGTGTGTTGGCTGATAATGGAAATAAACTGCTAGATTTAATGCCAGGCAGGTGGCAGAACACAGGTGGTTCTAAAGGCCCAAACATTTATTTCTTGTAGACAAATGCCTTTCAGCTGTGTTTTTTAAGATAACATTGACACATCACAAAATTTGCCCTTAATTTGGGTTTCTGTTTTCCTAGGTAAAGCCTTATTTCATCTTTCTTCATATCTAAAGGTTTTTTTTAGGTAAACAACTGTACATTAACCCAGAGATAGCATGAGATATCCTCACTATTGCAGTTGAAAGCTTCCTAGAAGACCACCCTTCCCAGTATAAAAGAAGCTAACCCAATTATTCCACTCATATTGTTTCTTGCCTTTTAACTAATACTCATTTCCTTTGATCCTGCGCTGTACTGAGCAACACCCACTAACTCAGTAGACCTTTGGAGCATTCGATATGGTCGACCTCCAAGACCTCGAGAGCACCTGGGAATTGTTATGGCTTTCACGGAGACAGCAGTAAAGGCTGTCAGATCAGCTACCCTCTTGCAGACACATAATTTTGTGATAAAAACCAAGTTTTCCTTATCAGTTGAGTTATGCAAGCTCCAAGGGAGATAGGATGTTCTCCAAACCTGGCGGTTTAATCTTCTCTAAGTAAATGGTTCATCGGTTTTAAGTCCAAATCCAGTATATAGTGGTGGGGGCAATTTGCAAAGATAGGGAAGCTTCCCTGTATGCATACTTTTTTCCCCCTCACACACAAATAGGTGTGTGATGATTTGGATAGGCAAGCTGAAGGCACATGAACGCAATACGAGTCATAAAAATAAAAGAATACTACTTTCAGTGAACACAAATGGTTTTTGGGTTTTGGTTGGTTTTTTTGGGGAGTTAAATTTGCCACTACTGCTGTTGCATCCAGGGGTGAATACAGGTAGATGCAGTCTCTCTACACACCAGACCATTTTAAGAGGAGATCTTAATACTTGTGAGATTTATTTGGGAATCCTAAGGCTTGCAATACTCCCTCATGTGAGCATCAGCCCCTCTTAGGAAATACACATTTTAGAGAAAAAACAGTTCTATCCAGTGACACAAACTACTTAGTTACCCTTAGTAACCACCATGAGATACCAAAGATTAAATACTGAACATTAGTTGTTAAACAGACACACAATTTTTAGGACTCATGTTCTAAATACGTATTGCACTTGGCACAAATAGGAAAGGGACAGACTTGGGTTGTTTTTAAAGTAGAGTTGAAGCCACATTTCACTCAACACAGTGTATGTTGCTATAATCCTGATTCTACAATGAAGATGTAAGAACGCATATGGTCACGGTTGCATCTAATCCAAGCTTCCCGCTCAATAATTTTTTCATCTCAGCTCGTCCCCCATTCCCCCCAGAAGATCCCAGCCTTCCTCTTTCCTACCTCTGCCATATCATCTCTCCTCAAAGTCTCCCCTCTTCCATCCTACTTCCCATTCCTTATTCATCTTGTCTGTTGCAAAAATTTTGACCCTTTGGGACAAACATCATATTAAATCTTTTTCATCTTCCATGTTTTGTCTTTTAAGGAAAAGCACAGCATCTTTGACAAGAAACTGTTTAGTACTGTCTCCATACAAGAGAGGCCCTGTAAGATAAGCATAGGAAATCTTTATAGTAATTAATGTCTCTAATGAAGATTCTGAGGTATCACTGTCCTGAAATGACTTAAAGTAATCTGAACTTCTTCATCTGATACCACTTAGCTTTCTTTTATTGGTCTGCCTAGTGAAGAACATTGCAGAAAAGCCAAGCCAAAATATTATCTGTGTTATCCATGGGCTGTGTATGCAACTGAAGAGGTGGCACCAATGAAGATTCCAAATTACGTTTAGTGGACAAGAGTCATTCATCTCAGAGTAGGTATTGTAGAATGTCTCTGCTGACAAGAGCAAAGCAGGCTTATCAGAGGTGGAAAAAAAGAAAGCCCAAACTTAAAAAAAAAAAAATGCTGCTGTGTTCTCCAGCTCATTGGACACCACTGCTCATTAGTACATATGTCTGTTGTTGGGACACAAGACGTACGTCCCGCCAAGCTACTGAGCGTCTCTCCACAGAGTGACCATCTAGGGGATATACACCTATACGCTACTCGTAGATTGCACGGAAGCTGAAAGCTGGTATTCTTCTGGCTGAGCTGCATCTGTCAAAGCTGGGGTTAATGTTTTCAGAAGGGATCTAGCCTTTCGGAACAGATGCAGAGCATCTTCTTGGCTGTGAAGGCCGGCGACACACAAAGGAACTTCTGCAGACAACAGATGTAAAGACCATTCTGAGTCCTGGGAGAGCAAGATGTAAGACTATTTTTTCTTTACAACATTTCCTTTCTGTGCCAGGAACCGTGTTGCTTTCAGCTCCACTCAGTGGGTTATGTTGCTTAACTTTATATAATTGACTAACTGTCCTATAAATCTTCTGGCCAACGTCCTAGTGCTTTATAGTCATCAATCTCACCCTCCTCAGATGTGCCTATTCCACAACTGCAATCCAGTGCAGTACAACAAAAGAGTAAAGGAAAAAAAAACACAACCAAACAAACCAAAACCCACAAGCATAAAACAAAACAAAAATCCCCAAAAGCCACACAACCAGTCTCGTCCATTCAAGTTTATTTTATCTTTGCCAGGGCTGGTAACTACAGGATCTAGTTGAAATCTACAGTACCTACAGAAAAGCATCCCAAACCACAGTCAGGCACGGCAGTATCATTTGTGAGCAGGACTGACGTAGCTGTAGACACTTTAGAAGCACCTCTGCCAGACATCATGATGCTCTCTAGGTAAAACGGTAGCTTTCTAGCACCTATGAAGCGTGACCAGCAGGTAGGGATGCATAGCCCTGGAAATCTGCTTGAGCTGGATGAGGGTTGAGGCAAACAGGGCAAAGATTTCTGTGAGATGGTGGGAACCCTTTGCAGAATAGCTTCTCTCAAACCATGGCAGCAAGCTCAGTTCCCAGCCTTTCCCACGAAAGAAGATGATGATGATGTGGGGCTTCCCACCCTCCAAAAAGCAACAGCAGCTCTGTCTGCTCCACTGAAACAGGGAGTTAATTTACCCAGAGATTACAGTTCGAATTCTACTCTGTTTTACTGCAAGAGCATAAACCCTTTAGCTGGCATTTCTGTTTGGAACAGGATATTCCAAGGAGGGAGACTACAGTTGTGGACATTTAATGGCATAATTGAGAATTATGCGGCCAGTTCTCTAAGATTACTTGCTCTTCGAGCAATCTATTTAGTGGGAATATGACTCCACACCTTCCTCTGTGTGACAGATTCTAGCCCTTGGCTCCCTGGTAATGGAGACGGATATGCAAATCCACTAGTGGCTCTTGTACTTCTCAGTGCCTTCAGGCTCTCAGCCTTCTGATTCACATGCTTGGAGTAAGAGCTCTTGCTGAAAACATCACACGTAGCCCGCCGAAACGTGAGGGATCACTCCATTTCAGAGGGCTGTGCCAGCCCTTTGTATTTCACATTAGCTTCAGATGTTATACCACAGAACATGAACTTTTATGAATGTAAATCTGATTGCCTGGAATGACTCAATGCGATACACCACTCTGCTTATATTGATTACCAGTTTGAGTCGTGCGTGCACCACAAAACAAATCTATTGCCTCACTCATAGAATGAAATCCCTGAAGCTTATACAGGTCAGTAAACAACTCCCCTGCTGGAAAATATTTATTGTGTATCCTGCCTTCTCCATCCATACTTGTGCCAAAACACACCTTTTACATTTACTAGTGTATTATAGCATAAGAACACATTTACTCTATTAAGCAATGTTGTCTGATTCCTTTCCTAAGCCAAGGAAACATAAATCATGCAAATGCAATGAAGATATACGGAGTAAAAACCTCCAGGCAACAGAGGGAAATTTCTGGATAGCCCAAAGAAATGTAAGCAGGAAGAAGGTGCTAAAGTGAAAAATGTGCAGTAAAAACTATCTAATTGACACCTGGCGTGACTGTCTCAGGAAAGTTCTGTTTACACGTTATTTTTCTTCCTTTGGTCTTTCTTACTCCAGAAGTCAGGGCAAGCCTTTCATACCCACATGTTGTCATTGCAGACCAACACAGAAAGTTCCTTCAGTAGCCCTACCCATTACAGATGCTTAAAGAAAGTAATTTTCCCCTTAAATTACAGTCTTTGCTATTAAAAAAAAAAAAATGTTCCAGAGATAAATCCTACATTCAGAAATTTCCTCTCAGAATACTGTTAGTTAGAAGACCAGTGTTGGGAAAAAATAAGAGACACATCCATAGCTTATCATGTTTAGTACCACTAGCTAAAATATTTCCACTACCATAATGCTTAATCAGGCAAAGTTCTATGCCAGGACCCTGGTACGCTGAAGAAGTCATTTCAGCCGGTGAGGGGCCACCACAGCATTTCTGTCTCTTATCGTTATTAGTGTATCAGTGTCAGGGTTATTATCACTGTTCTGTCAATATTTCCATTATAACTCCGTCACGCACATGTTTTACAACTGAAAAGTCATCCTAAGCGTAGGCACTCGTGAAAGGTCAGCCTTTAAACAATACTTTAAAGTCACAACGGTTTTCTAAAAAGCAACATTCTCCCTTTCTTCAAGTCAAGGCTGGTAATTCGAGGAGAGGAAAGGGCAAAGTAATTGAACAGTGTTTGTTTCTTTCGAGTATGATAACAGACAGATTTTTTTAACACTACTAAAATACAGAGGTGAAAAGCATTATCTAGTACCACAAAGCATCCAAACAAAGGGCTAAAGCGTTATAAAATCTCTTTAAAAGTTTTACATTTTACACCAGGCAGAACAAGAGCAAATTTCCCATTGAAATAGTCTCAGCAGAAGTGAAGAAAGTAGAAGACTGACTCTAAAGTTTATCATCCACCGAGAAACAGAAATGTTCAACCAGTATTTAAGTAACAGTACAGGCAGAGTCATGAATTAGTGCAACCCCTTCCAGGCCACAATCTGGCATCAAAGCACCTGGGATTTAATTAACGTGGAATGGTGAGGGTGAGGATTTCCCCTTGTGCTGACCGCAGCTGGTTCAGGTCCCTTCAGAACAGCTACAGAAGGTAAATTGACTTCACCATAAGTGCTTCATGTTGGCAAAAAACCTCCTGCCTGCATGCAGATTGGTAGGGTTGGTTGGGTTTGTTTGGTTGTGTTTTTTTTTTTCCATTCTCACAAACTATAGTCAACCCATAAATTGTGTGACCTTCCCAAATTTAGGCACTGCTTTCTCCCTAGAAGATATTTCATTACAATCCAAACCATAAAACACTCAGGCAGAAAGGATCTCCAGTTCTACAAGGTAGCATAAAGGCAAACAATACGATTAATTTGCAGCTGAAGACTAAACTACCACAGGTCCCAACTTGAGCTAATTAAGAAAAAGATCATTTAACTGGTCAACAGCAAAAATAACCAGACCTCCAAAGAAGCAGCAAAGCAACCTTTTCTCATACAGCATCCCCACTTCAAATTTACCTTTTTTTTTTAAGGAGATGAATGGAACAGATGATTTTCAGGAAGCTTTTAGCCCCAGAAAAATCCTTCTGAGAACAGACCAAAGAGCAAGTGCTCTTCTTATATAACTCTGGCCCTCCCCTTTTACCTCTCCCTCCTAACGATCTATTTGTTACAGCTGCAGTGCCCAAACACCCTTTTTCCAGGAAGCTTTTTGGACTCCAACACTGCAAACTGATTCTATGATGAACTCTGAAATCTTTGTTTAAATCTTCCTGATGTTCTCATAACTATAGTTTGTAGCTATTTTTAAACATTTAGCTTTGACCCATGCTTTGACTGTAAGCATATGCACGTTATATCAATAACTTTTACAGGAATGTTATAGAGCTTAGTGAGGATTGAATTCCATTATGTTTAATGAACTTTAGTGGGAAAAAGAGTAACATTTTATCATGTGACCAGCATGTGACCAGCAACTGAGCTACTAAAATTAGTGTTATACTGAGAAAATAAAAATGTTTTCCCACATGAAGACATTAGAATCGTAGAATGGTTAGAGTTGGAAGGGACCTTCAAGACCATCCAGTTCCAACACCTCCCACCACACCAGGTTGCTCCAAGCCCCATCCAGCCTGGCCTTGAACCCCTCCAGGGATGGGGCAGCCACAGCTTCTCTGGGCAACCTCTTCCAGTGACATTCCTTCAGTAACCACCATCCCATTACTACAAATGTCTTTCTGCCTTTCGCATTTGTGTTGCTGGTTTGCCCTGGCATTCCACAGCTCTCTCTAAGGAAGGAAAAACCAAACAACTCTCCCCCCCAACCCAAGACTGTCTGTTGAAATAGAAATATATGCTGTTGTGTGTATTCTCTACACACAGTGTGAGGCCAGGAAGGAAAGACGGCCACAAAAACAGACAGACACATCTTGCAGTATTGCACTTAGCCATAGATCTACTCACTGAGGTACCTTCCTGTAAAATGTACGCTATTATTACTGCCACGTTCTATAACCTCCACGGTCCCACTCATTAGAAAGCCACTATTTTATAGAGGAGATCTCTAATGCTTTTTTTTCCCCGTGATCTATTGTTGCTATGTATCTGTTAGTCAGCTGTATAAAGTAATTAAGGAATGCTCTGATGGAAAGAAGAGTAGAGTTATCTCTTAGGAACGTGTGTGTGCATATAAAAAATCACTACCAGAAAGTACTTTAATAAAAAAAAAAAAAAGAAAAATAATTAAAAAAAAAATCATTCTCGCTAGCACATTATGTCAATTCTGCAGTTAATTGCAAATGCAGATTGTAAGAGGGGAACTACTGTGCACAGCAGATGTGTCTATACAGAAGAGTAAGTAGGTCTTAGCTGTGAGAAGATAGGTCGTGAGAAGGCAGCGAGAATTTCCCTTTCAGAATAAAATTGCGCTTGGTTTTCCAAAGAAAGTCTTCCCTTTCACAGCTTATTTACCACCGTGTCTCCCAAGTAATAAAACCCATCCCCACCTAAAGTGTTTATTTACCACCGTGTCTGCCACGTGATAAGACCCACCCTCCTCTAAAGTGCTCTGTGGCGCAGTCCAGGGCAGAATTTCCACAAGGAGGCGCAAAGAAAATTTGTAATTTCTTTTTGTTTGTTTGTTTCAAGTATGGTTTTTAACACCAAATAAAGCATGTCCTTTATACATGTACAGGCATGTGTTTACGTGTTGTATGTGCAACTCCACGGGGTCTCCCCAGAGAGACTCCCTTCAATTACTAAATTCTTCATCTTTAAGCTAACAATTCTCCAATTTAATCATCTGTGAAAGAGAAACTACAGTTCGGTTTAGCTTTTTCTCTTCTCATGCTTTTCTTTGCATTTATTAAAAGATCCTTTGAAGCAAAGCCTTGCTTCCGTGAAGTCTGTTATTAAACAAGCTAAAATTGCTGCTTTCGTTGTGACACTTAATTGGGATGTTGTGCGTCAGGAGCTATTAGAGCTCTCCTGCTGGGGCGGTTGGTAATGCCGTGTTATGCCATATGGAAGGCTCAAGCTTGGAAGAGATTTTGGGGATGTTTGATCTCCGTGCCAAGGAAGGCAAGACCCAGCTCCAGGGACCTGAAAGCACAGGCTGAGTCACTCTTCCGTGTCCCCTAGTGGCTGAAAATAAGCGTGGGATCCAAAAAAACAAGTGTCTCCTTTTAATCACACAGTTAATTGTGTGATAGGGAGAGGCAAATAATTTATTAACATCACCTTTCCCTAGAGAATTAGCTTAGACTACTGCATTAGGCCCAGGAAATTCCCAGTGTTGGTAAGCGAGGCCAACTGGAACAGGCTTCCTCAAGTTGGTGGAAGGGAAGATTTAAATAAAAATCTCATTCCATGACGTGACAGCGATGGGGGTAGTTTTACAACTGCTACAGATATCAGGAGAATGTTAAAAAGCTTGTTATCTATGATTTATGTATGTTTGTATCATTAATCCTACTAAAATATTCACTATAGCCTTGTAAAACAAGTAACACAATCCTTACTGAAGAGGGTCCAAAATATACGGGGGTTTTGACACAGGAAAATTTTAAATGTTTTTTACTATTAATTAAAATGAATTCTGTTTCCAGACAACAACGTACTAGGGTATAAGGAACATGGATTGGAAGCTCATTCTACCTTTTAAATTAAATTTCATTAATTGGAAATAAATAGAGTATTCATAACTTGTTTATGTTGCTACGTTAATTTCCTGTAGAAAGCATCTCCAGTTTTTTCCCCCTGAGTTATTCCAGACTTAATTAATAAACTGCTTAATAAAATAAAGTGCTTTGGTTAGGTGTCATAGTCTAGGCATCAGTATTGGGTTATGTCTGCCTCTAAGAATAACAGCCATAGGTTGGATTGCAATATTAGGACATCTCTTAGCTGAATCCCTCCATCTCTGTCTCCCATACCGGCAACAGATTTTTCCAACTGAAGCAACATAACATTTGTGAAGCATTCTCCTGACCTTCCAGTTGATAGATTTTAGGCTCGCTAGAACTCAGGGTAGAGCATCTGGTAATAATTTTACCTTCTATATTGTTGCGCTATTTGTAAATTCCCTTCTGCACTAAGAAACAACAATTACTGGACTGTTGACTATTCCCC
>VZRU01006490.1:233962-249321 GCA_013398155.1 Pedionomus torquatus | reverse complement strand
AAAAAAAAAAAAAAAAAAAAAGAAAAGATTCTATTTGACTAATGGACTCTAAATGATGGAAATGAAAGATGTGGGCTGCTCATGGATACATACTATAGCTGAACAGAAGATGAGGTCCCTGCTGGCATCTGCTATGCATCAAACACAGCAGGGGACATGATGATGGGATACGTCAACCCCTAACTGTGAGATATACGGGAACAGTCATCTAATCACGGGAGAGTTAAATTCGAAAGGTCAAATTCTGAAAATCCCCTGCTGTTGGAAAGAAAATGGAACTTTGGAAATTCTAGGAGAAGTTCTCCTACCTCAAAAATGTGTGTCTAACATGAGGGGATTCTGTATGAGGCGGTGATTGGAGATTGCTGTTCTGAGGAAAGCACAGCTGACACACGGTGTTACCACCTCCTCCCTGCATTGGCTTTCTCTTTCTCAACCTGAGCTCAATTCTGGAAAAGATTTCTGCTCCTAAATTAGGTACCTGAGCTACGTAAGAGAAATAATCTATTTTGCAACCAGAGAGAAAAAAAAAAATAAAATATTTTAAGCCAGATCAATGTCACAGATGCCTATAACCAGTGTCTTCACAAATAAAGGACAGCCAAGGAATTCATGATAACTTTGCTGCCAGTGGCTAAAATCTGGTATGATTTGTTATAAGCAAATAGAAAAAAAATATATTCAGACTTTATTATGAATTCCTTTTTCTTTAAAATGGCTAATTCCATAAAGCTGAAAATAATTATGAACCAAATCACTTGGGAGAAAGAGCTAAGCAGGAAAAAAAAAATATAATTGAGAATAGCTTAGTAGATGCTCAATTTAAATGGAAAATCATGAATTATAATTGGGAGCTGCTTAAGTGTATTTTCTGAGATGCTCAAAACCAGCAACCAATAATCCCAAAACACAACTATCTAAAACTGACAAAGCAAAACAACGTATTTCAAAGCAAAACTGAATGCAGCTATTTAGGAAATGTAAAAAGATATTATTACAGTGAAGGGAGGGGGGGGGATAAATAACAATAAATATAAACCTATAGGGACTCAAGGAAGATAGCAACAGAAACCAAAGAATATAAAATCAAGGGCTGGCAGATACATTTAGGATGGCAGAGAATTTTGAAGAATGTAAGGGATGAAGGAAATCCTAAAATAGCTCTAAAGATTTAGAACAGTAACCATAACAATGACAAAATTCAGAAGAACACACCAAGTGTTTTGCTTCTGGAGTTTGAACCAAACATTGCCATATGCGAATATGATGAAAAGAATCCTTTTGAGCACAAACAAACAAAACTTTAGCGGAACAGCTTTCATATAGAAGGTCTAGTACCATTGCATGAGAACCCCAGTGAGCCATAAACATTAAATATATTACATTATCAAAATACCTTAAATATGTTTTGGATACTGAGGAAATCCAAGGCAACCTGAAGAAAGCTGAAATTGTGCTAATGCTAATTTAGAGAGGGATACTGAAAAGCACTCACAATGAATTTCTCTTGTCAACTTCTAGGCAAACAATGTTTGATTTCTGAAGTATTGCCATATTATACAGGTAGAGCATCACACGAGATTTTTATTAATAAAATGGAATGATTCAAAACCCAGCACGACATACATCAAATTAGTTGCGAGCTGGTTGCCTTCTTGAAACTGTAATTAAAAAGAGAGCCATCAAGCATCATTAACGCTCCAGTTGCACTCCATTATGAAAATCCATCCACATCAGGTGTACAAATGCTGAAGTACCAATAGCCAGGTTGTGCCCTGGTGCTACTGAGATTATGGCATTTGCATGTAATCCTTAGTCATGAAGTGGAAAATTGTAAAGCCTGGTGAGTCCTTCAGGTTTGCTTTTGGTTTTCCATACAAACTACAACGTGCTGATGGGAGAGAAGGTAATTTTTCATGAAACCACCACATACTTTCTTAGTAGTATGATTTCCTAAAAGCTCTTTGTTATTCAGATCAAATATTAGGAAAAATTTTTACACTGAAAGGGTTATTAAGCCTTGGAATGGGCTGCCCAGGGAAGTGGTTGAGGCATCAGCCCTGGAGGCATTTAAAAGACCGGTTGACATAGTGCTTAGTGACATGGTTTAGTGATGAGGTTTTTTTTAAAAAGTCAGGTCAATGGTTGGACTAGAAGATCTTAAGGATTCCTTCCAACCTAGAAAAATTCTATGATTCTAGGAAAACACAAAATATTTGGGCAAAAACTAAGATGCACTGTAGAGACCAGAATGGACCTTAACGATATGCTGTAGAGGACCATAATGTAATAAAGGTTACAAAGGAGGCTCAGGCATCATAGAGCAATTCCACAGACTTAGGCAGAATATTATACCTGCTGATTTTTCTATTTTCTGCATGCTTAGACTGTATCTATATTTACAAGGGGGGGGGGAGTTTGGAATGATGAAATATTAAAACAGTAAGCAGCTTGAAGATCTTCTATTTGTTTGCTAAAATTTAACACATGCTGCAGTAAAAGACCAAAGTCCTGGAAGGGAGCCGCAGGGCTTTCAGGGGGACAAGGAGCTGTCTTGGTACATGCCCTGCAGCCACAACAGCTCACCCCAAAGCCTCTGGGAACACCGCACTGAGGGTCATTGCCTCTGGGACTCAGGAAACTTAAGGACTCTAGGTACATTCTAGAGAAGGACAAAAATAGGATGTAATGTTCTTTTTGTCCTTAAGAATGTAACCAAGCTGGAATGAAGAAGAATGCAATCAAAGCCACGTTCCTGACCTACTTGTAATGCGATGTAGAGATTTATGGTAGTGCTTCCTCTTAGAAGAGAGGGTCTCTATTTACTGTGAAGAGACCTAGGAATGGACCACAGCTTTTTCTATCACTGCAACAGCATGCTCTACTTTTTAGGGTTAATCATAAGGTCAACTCAACTGCAGTGACAACTAACTCCAGTTTTTTTCACTGACATCCAAACCTGTCTTTGGGGAAAAAAAAAAAAACAACAAAAAACAGAGGTCAGAACTTTTTAAAAGTTTCAAACCCCTTACTCCTATAATAGAATCAAAATCATCCAGGCTGGAAGGGACCTCCAAAAGGTCATCTAATAGATCATCACAGGAGAATATTTTCGTGACAAGGGCAATTTAGATGAGTCAGCAAAGGATGACATTGCTCCAGTCTTCCACATTTATTCTGTGGCCCCAGTTACTGCCTGGATGTATAAGTCCTGTACACACCAACCTGCCCTTCAAAATATGAATATCTCAGGTATGAGAACCTGGGATTCGAGAATCCAAATAGTGTTAACCATTCCAACGTTGCTAGATGTTTTCCACCAAATCTTCCAGGCTACAAACCGAGAGAAACATTCAGCCTCAAACATAACCAATCAATGAATCTGGGTATAATATTATTCTAAATTAATTACCTACAGGTTATCCAAGTGTTTCTGGGTGGGAAAGTTCAGGAGGGAACCTGTTCCTGTTCAAGAGAAGCAGCACATGAAGCGTTTGAGGCTATATGCTCCAACTATTCCTGTAATCCATCATTGCAAGACATGGCTTTGATTGGGGAGATCCTAATTTACACTGAAAGCTGCAAATACGCATATAAACACTGGAAATGTCAAGCAGTGATTTAAAAAGCTTTGCAGAAATAAAAACTGCCATAAAAGAGATGATGAGACCATGTTTAAAAACTTCCTCTGGACTTCTGTCTGTTAAGTGACCCCAGGAAGACCACTGGGCCTTCCTCTGCAAATAAATTTAGGATTCTCATAGCGTTAATAAAACCAGAAAGATCATATTAGCATATGACAGACAAACCTCTTGGCTGGAACAAGAGGAACAAGGTGGACATTATCCTTACCCAGTGCTGCAACATATACAGGGGGAGTTCCCTCACTAGATTAATAAAAAAGTGAACTCTTTAAAGGAAATATCACAGGGAGAGCAAACCTATCAGTAAATAGTAGAGCAATAAACTACCTAATAAAGGACATACAGAAGGAAAAACAAATATGCCAATTCATTACTTTATGTATTCTTTTTGGCTTTTCTTTCATGAATTTTTCTTTACACTTTCCAAGGCATACATATAGAGATAAGATAATGAATGGAAGAAGTAATGAATTCAAAGCAGAACTTAGCATTATGAATGTTAGTATCAAGAAACAGTAGTGCAAAAGATTAAAAAACGGAAAATTAAAACCAAAAAGACTAAAAAAGCACAAACTCCCTGCCTTAATTAAAATTCGTACGCTAATTCAGAAAAGCATGAAAAAAACCCCTCGGTTTCCTGAAAAATTCCAATAAAAAATGCAAGGCCCACCAAATTTCGCTTCTGATGGGTTGTTAGAGGAGATGGAGACAACCACTTAGGATGTAATGGAGCAGTGACACTTGTAACGAGATCGCATTTGCTGGTTCAAACGGCCACACGATCCACAGTGTCGCTCGGGGACCCGACAGAGCCCTGGCAATTTTTAACTTCTTTAAAAATTACGGTGCTAAACACCCAGCGAGAATAAACACTTAAAGAGTTCAGTTGTCATAAACGTGAAGCCTTTCTCTGGGGAACCTTCTTTGCCCTGACAACCTCAGTGTGTTCAAACCAAGTCCCATCCCTACGTTCAAACCTTGCAGCAGCAGCAGTCGGTGGCTTGATGGGCAAAGAAAGTTGGAACATTCCCACGTACGCAGTGACAACACTAAGCAGGAAAGGGGGAGTGAAATAATTAAAGCATTAACTAGATTGAAAATTAAATGGCATGGATCATTGGGTAGCTGTGCGTTGGTTTATTGACTGTTGATAGGTTACTTCAATTATTTGCAATTTCTCCTGCAGTAACATTAAGGGCCCCGATGTGCTACGTACTGTGTGTACACGCCTGCTCTTAATGACTCAATCTAAAAGGACAACACATGGGAAGTGACACAGAGCCATAAAGAGGTTAATGGACTTAACCAAGGTTACAAGACGAGATAATAGGAGGGATGAGAATAAAATAAAACAAGTGAAGATTACAAGCTCCCATCCCTTTGTCATGCTTAAAATAACCCCTTCATTTAGACAAACGAGCTTCACAAGCGACTACCTTTAAAGCATCTCAAAGTCACCTGAAGACTTTCTGGTGGAAAAAAAACATCTGTTGAAAAGCTACAGGTCTGGCACAGAGCTCAGGAGCCAAATTTTGGTGTAAGCATCTGCTTAAAACTTTTGTAGACACAGCAGACAGTCCTGCCTCTCACAGCGTTATGGTCACACATGTTAATGTGACAGCAATAGGGCCAAGGAAAGCTATTTAGACCCAAAGTGTTGTCTGATTCTGAAAAATTTCCTCTGTAAAACCAGATCTCAACTGCTGCGGACTAAAGTTCAGAATTTACACCGCCCTCTTCATTTTGAAGTTTTAAGTTTCTTCTGTCTTAAGTCCTAACTGATTTCTGACACCGATTTAGTTACAAGGGTTACCTGCCTTTGTAATGCTAACATAACTAAATTACACACAATTATGAAAGTATAATATTACTTATCAAAACAAGGCTCTGGTTTGTTTACACACGCTGCCAAAGCTCAGCTCAGCTCATTTTCTTAGAAGAGGCCAATATTTATTTACATCCACTATTTATCCTTTCCCCTTGGCTATTAATGAGCTATAGATTTTGACAAAGGGAATAGATTACCCTTTAAAAAAATAAGTTTTACAGTAAGCTTTACCAGATGCATCAATATGTCACCTTAAGCATTATATAGTTAAAACTCATCATTATGCATAATAAAAGATGAAAAACCTGTTGTTAAAATACATACATATATATATATATATAAGAATATGAAAAATGAGATTACAGCACAGACCAAATAATGTCTTTTGTTCATGTTCTCTGATTCTGCAATATGGCCATAATTATTACAGGCAAATTCTCTGGGACAGCAAATGCAGCCACTAGGAGAGGAAGGGTTGCTTTTTGTTTTCACCAAGGTGAAAATGGTGAATTTGATATTTAATATCAAATAAGGCCTTACTTTTAATACCTGGTACTCAAAGCTGGTTCACCTAAAAGCAGGGAGAAGGGGAGAAAATGGGTCAGTACAAGAAAATTTAAGAAAATTACTTCCCTTTTAAATCGGAAAATATTTTCTTTTGTTTTCCACGACCTTTGAAGATAGATCAGCTCCCAGTTGCACATCGTAGATAAAGTATCTAGGCTGGAAACAGAATTTGTAGCACTGTTTTGGTGGGGTTTTATTTGTTTATGATATTCTTTGAGCCACTGAAGCCCTGGATGACATTTCTTCAAATTATTTCATTTTCTCTAATCTACTTTTTTCTCTACAGCACTATATAAGCTAGAGTCCAAATCAACCATAAAGTGAAAATCTCACTTCTCCTCCATTTGTTTTCTAAACGCTTTCTTTGTGAAGAAATGGAGTATTTTGAAACCTTCAAACATCTTCTAAACTGCTGAACATACGACACATGCTGGCAGGTACCATTTTGAAGCTAGTGATGGTCATCTGAACTAATACGAACCAAAACTGACCGTTCTTCTTGTGGGAGGGAGCAGTTTATGGTAAAATGTTCTGATGAAATGAGTTCTGTTTACTTCCCAGTGGGGATCTGCTATTCCAGCAGGTACAGATAAGGTGTTTTGCCTTGGCATACGCTATGGTGTTTTTTCAATAAAAACCATTTCCCTTCTGCTCTTATTGCTGCATTTCTAAGTGCTTGCAGCTGTTAGATTTTTAGGTTTTAGCTAGGACAATTTTGGTTTTCAATTCTTTTTTTAGAGCAGCAAAGTCACCAGCTTGAAGAAGCCATGTGTAACTCACAAGGTTAGTGCCAGATTTTTGGGGGATATGTCACTTTGGGTTGGTTTGGATTCTGTGCTGACCCTTTCTGCTTCTTTATCCGAGTTCAGTTTTGCTTGCAGAAAAGGAAAAATAGATAAATTAAGAAACACTCATTGTACTGCCAGAATAATTTCTGGAAGTTTAAAAGAAATGAGCTGTATCTCCCAGTAATATTGTTCTGATTAGTAAAAGAAATAGTTTCCTCTGATAGATACCTACCTATCATGATAACAGAGACCCGGAGAGTCAGAGCAGCTACAGAGTCCATTTTGTAATTGGTGTAAAACGTAATTACAGGTGAAAAAAGTATTGCTCTAAAAACTAGGATAAATCAGGATAAAGAGCAAAATCGTGGGACTTTAAAAGCTTACCGTTTTGGGTGTTCTTGTCATGCAACAGTTGGGGTAAAATTATTTTATGATAATAAGAGATTACCCTTAAGGAAGGAAATTTGTCATCCATGATGCAAAATAGATTAAAGACAATGGAAGATCACATTCTAATTAAAAAAAAAAGTCAGTAAAGGATAATCTACAAAGCAAATTACTGATACGTACATCTATTAGCTGTCACAGCAGTGAACTGCAACAAATTTATTAATCAACGCTTGGGTCTCATTTCCCCAATAGAGAGAGAAGGTGATTTTTACAGCTGGATTCACAACTAGAAGTAGGGGTATATTGGAATTCTTGACCAGTACTCCAACGCTGTACATCTATTTACAAATACAATTTGGCAGTCTGTCATCCTTCTAACAGAAAACAACAGAATGACCTGCACCTTATGTTCTCATTTCTTTCTTTCTTTTTTTTTTTTTTAAATAATATATAGCAGTAATATAGTGTAATTGTAGCATGTTAAAAATTATATTGGTGATTACGATGCTCACCTTCTATTATTTTCTTCATCTATTCTTCCTTTTGGCTCCTGTCCATCGGAGCTTCTTTTTCATTGAGGCTGAGAGATTTGGAGTCCACAGACAACGGCAGAACTAAAGCGACTGCTTAAGAACTCCATAACAGCCCCAGTTGTATTGTTTCAAAAATAAAGATTCCAGAAGAAAAAAAATAAAATAAAAGAAACAAAACCAACAAAACAAAAACACAACAAATGAAATTGGGACTGAGGCAAATCTTCCTATTACTGGAGTAGGAATCAAACAGAGAGAAGTTGTGTTTTTTTCAGAGATGTCATTTTAGCAAAATGTCCAGCCCGCCATAAATGGTCTATTCTAGACAATTTACTCCATATGATGAATAAAGAGCCCCGATAAAAAAAATTAATTTGGGCTCAATACTTAAAGGTTTAAGATTGACATTCAAAAGGAAATGAAAACCAATAACGTGTGGGTTGAGGATTACCATAGGACTCAGGAAGGAAGATGCCTTTGGAAATTAAAGTTGTGTGTTTACAGTAGGATAACCAGTGATAAAAATCATGGTCTATTTTAATAAACAGCAAGAATGGAAAAGTAAAGTGGAATACACTGAATACCGGTCTAAATGGCAGCATTTGAACAAAACAAATCAAATCTCCGTATGACAGAGGCTCAGTTTTTTTAACTACTATAATAATTAAGGCTATTGTTAGTTGGTGTAACAGAGACCCCTGAAGAAGAAACAAATACTTTTTTTACTATTCACAGTTGAGGATGTATTCTGAAAAGAGAAACTGAAAGCAGTGTTGTTTTATGCAGCTTTCAGAATGTAAAGTTAAAAACTAATTGCTTTGTTTTGTTTAAATGAAGTAAAAAAATACTATATACTTTCCTAATGTGGGTGACAAAGAGAATTTAAAAATAATACTAAAAATTATTAATATCTTTGCGTTTTGGTTTTTGGTTTTTGTTTGTTTTTTTTTTTTTTTTAAATTGAGAGACTGTTCGTTTACAGGATATAGCTCTCTGAAAATCTCAAAACACTTCATAAATATTAATGAATGATGACAGCTCTATAACAAATATAATAAGTAGCAATTTTCCATTCTACAGAACAAGAAGTTATGTCACAATATACACAAGAAGTGGAGAGGAAACAAAAAGAAACCAACCCTGATTCCCTTTTCCTGCATTTCAAAGATTGTTCTTCCTTTTGAGTTTGATATTTAGAGGCGCACTGCCCTCCGTACCCACTGCCTGGTGCCTGAATCACTCTTAGAAATCATTCTGAAGGGAGTGAAGTTAAGAGTTTTAGACAGATACTGCATTTATTTTTTAACATGAAATATTATGTCTTGTGTAGAACAAAACTGTATTTAAGACCCTTTTCATCAGAGATGTTGTTGTATTACATCTGGTGGTCATTACTTCCACATGGGAAGAGGGAAAAAATGGAAGGCCTTGGCTACTCAAAGGCATCATCAAACTTTAGCACTTTCCCCTAATACATATTTTTATATTCAACACATACACATAGAAAATAATGCTATTACCATGTTTACAAGTCACCTTCACACCAATTAGTACTTTGTTTTCACTGCATTCTAAACCACTACTTGCCTTGCATTTCTTTCAGATTGCAAACCAGGTATTTTTAATAAAACCTATGCATGCTCCAAGGCAACTGGAATACAACAGCTTTCCCAAACGCAACGCTCTGCATGGCTCAGCCTTATTCTCAAATAAAAACTCAGCTATATAAAAAGGGGAACCCTTGTCTTATGCTGTTGACTGAAGGAGATTCCCCTCTTTTTGAGCTCCCAATCATGCCAAGGAGTCCAAGTTCTGCCCTCGTATAAGCAGCCAGACTTTTTTTCAGGTGACTCCAGCCACCAGTGCTCACAATGTCAGCAAGCAAATTGGCAGATACCTGTTGCCAGAAAACTTTATTCCTGTCGGCTCAGACATCAGTAGGTGGTAACTCTCTGTCATGCACAATTACATTTCACTGCTAATAACACTTCAGTCAAGGATTTGCTGCTCCAGCTCCTTAACAATGCAGCTCAAGGGAGAGGGTAAGTGGCAAGACAGAGTCAAAAAAAACCTCAAAAAGAAGTTTGGAGTCTGAGTAGGGCACGTGCTGAGCTCCCGTTCCCAAAGGCAATCAGTTGGCAGTACATCGGCAAATTGCCCAGGCTGCTATAAATGACGTACACAAGGAAACATATTCCCTTTTTTTTTTTTTTTCCTAATTATAGCCAAGGAACTGCACTGAAATTCTTTCTATTACTTTTTGTATGTTGTTTTCTTAAAAAAAAAAAAAAAATTACTAAAAAAATACATCAAAGAGGAACGAATGAAGAAGGGAGTGAAAAAAAAACATCCTATTAGTAATTTACCCTGAAGGAAAAAGGAAAACGAAGCAAAAGCAAAGCCCAAGAAAGAAAAAAATAGCCATTCAGTATATTCTCTGCCATCGTAAAAGGGAAAAAGAGTAATTTTCTCAAGCATTTTTATGAGTTGGGAGAAAAGTTATCCCTCTCTGCCCGCATAGCTGAGCACTGTCATGGGACAAGAAAAGCCAGAGGCAAAACCAAACCAAAACAAACAAAAGCCCAAAACCCACACTGCCTCCTCCAAAATCTTCTCAGCCTGTACAAACAACTTACAAATTATGTTTTCTGCCTTGCAACGAGCAGGGTCAACACAAAATCGTTTGCGTGAAATCTGTTTTCAATAGTATTCTTTTCTTTTCATTTGCCTCAAAAAGGGGAATATTAAGAATAAAAGAAGAACGTATAAAGATGCTTCTTTCTGTCCGGTTTAGGATGCGATGTCAAAAGTTATCTGCAAAAATTGCTAGGACACCAAGGACGATACATTAATACGACCTCTTTAGCTGGTGTATAATCCCAATGTACCCAATACCAAGACAGACGTATCAAAAGATGCAGGTGGACGATGTGAAATGATCTGTCATAACCATAGAAATGTCATAACCATAGAAATGGTCAATTTGTGGACCTCCTCCTCTACTTTGATAATAAGCAGCTGCTCAGATCCATATTTAAGCCATCACTGACTCATCCTTATTTGCATTTCTGTATTGCCTGGACCACAGAGCAGCTGATGGCCCTCAGGATTTCGTTTTATGTTTTGATTCCCCTTTCTTTTCAAAAGCAAAACCCTGGAAATTTGCCAGACAGGTAAGGAAGCAACACCTGTAAAAAGGATTTTTCTAAGCTGTTACACAGCAAGAATCTTTCACAGCAGTTCACAGGCCAAGCGATGCCATTAGATCTGGTGTCACCTGGGCATTTGTATCGGACCAGTATCTGCTGGAAGACTGGTTTCTCCCTTAAGTTCCGGGGGGAAATAGCCAGGCTTGATGCTGGAAAATGACAAAGTACCAGAAAACTATCTGTCTAAACTAAAATCCCAGGGTAAGTGTTAAACCTATTAAAATATATGACGAAGACAAAAGCTGGAAAGAAAGAAAAAAAAAAAAAAAAAGAAAGATAGATATTAATAAGTCTCTGAATTTTAACTTGCATCCTCACAAGTTCACTAACTCTGGTGCTCCTTCCCATAAAATATATTACATCTGCAGTGTTCCATTTCCTTTATACTGGTCTCTTTGGTAACTTTGACAGCTCTCATTAGCAGTTGCCCTTGATTTATCCAAATTTCCAGGTTAATACATTTTAAAGACCAAAGGAGCCACCATTAGCATATTCCGAGTAAGCAAAGGCGAAGAATCCTCTGTATGGCAATCCTTGCAAAGAGTAATGATTTGGAATTTTATGTGATTTACATGGGACTTGGCAATAGCAGTTAGAAAGTGAAAAAAGGGGTATTTCATACTGCAGAGTGATATACAGATAGAGAAGCCTGAGCTGGAATTTACAAATTCTAAGCAAAAATCAAAACATTCAGATTGGTGGTTGGGGGAGTTATTCTATTGACACTTGTCCATTGTCAATGACACATAAATAACTGGTATTTCAGAGACTCTGGTCACTGTCTAATGGTAGGACAGATTTTTTTTTTCGCTTGAGAATAATTTCCATACATTCCAAGTAATCATCTGTAGTCACAAAGTAAAACTTAATTTCATGTAGGAATCCACTTCATCCATTTTTACTAATCCCTTAAAACCCTTTACACTTTCATGCATTTCTAGTCCATGTACATTTCAGAAATAGGACACTATTAAAAGAAATCCTTTCCTGGTCTGAATCAAGAGTGTGTGAAAAATTGCTCTAAAGCAGATGGTTATCTGGGAAATGGTGAGGAAAAAAAAAAAATGTTGCACCAAACATTTGGATTCTCTAATTATAGATTATTTCACTTAAAGTGCCTTATTTTTATTGTGGATGGACTTATGCTTCTCTAAAAAATAGTAAGCTTAATTATAAATTAAATGCAATTCTAAAAGGCAACCCTCTCTGAAAGACTTAAAGGGCTTTTCTTACAAGATTCCCCATTTCCTGAAAATTATGTTCTCTCTTCTCAAAGGCTGAGGGATTTGCAAAAGCAGCATGTGAGATACCTGAGGTAGCAGAGCACAGATCAGCCCATCAGACAGCTATTTAGTGCCAGTGATTTCAGATGGTGAGGTCATTAGGTGGGATTATCACAGAACGCTACGGGGTTGGAAGGGACCTCTGGAGATCATCTAGTCCAACCCACTCTGACAAAGCAGGTCCACCTAAAGCAGGTTGCACAGGAACGTATTCAGGCAGGTCTGGAATGTCTCTGGAGACACAGACTCCACCACCTCTCTGCACAGCCTCTTCCAGGGCTCTGCCACCCCCACAGGAAAGAGGTTTTTCCTTGTGTTTAGATAGAATTTTCTACATCCATGTTTTTGCCTATTACTTCTTGTCCTGTTACCAGCGTATCGGCTTTACTTCTCATGGACCTAAGGCTGGACACTTGGAAAGTCTCTTTTCTTCTGTCCCACGTGGGATAGAAGTGTCACATGTATTTTATGAGGAAAGCATGAAAACTAAATGTGTTTCATAAAGCGATGCAATACTCCAAGCATATGCCAAGGGTTCCTGCATAATCACAGTAACATATATATATGCCTGATTATATGAACAGATAATAATAATAATAATTAAAAACATATATACAACTACACACCTCTTCTGCAATCAGCACAGAGAGGTCACACTGCTTTTCTTACAAGACTGTTTCCAGGACTGATCTAATTAAGGATAAGAAAAACATTGCACAGACAGCAATTACAGAATCACAAAATCATAGAATGGTTAGAGTTGGAAGACACCTCAGAGATCATCCAGTTCCAACCCCCTTTCCATGGGCAGGGACACCTCCCACCACACCACGTTGCTCCAAGCCCCATCCAGCCTGGCCTTGAACCCCTCCAGGGATGGGGCAGCCACAGCTTCTCTGGGCAACCTCTTCCAGTGCCTCACCACCCTCACAGCAAAGAATTTCTTCCTAATATCCAACCTAAATCTCCCCTCTTCCAGTTTAAAACCATTACCCCTTGTCCTATCACCACGCTTCCTGACAAAGAGTCCCTCTCCTGCTCTCCTGTAGGCTGGAGAGGGATTACTCCATAGAAAGTGATTACTCCATAGAAAGTGATTCTTAGTATTTAGAGAAGTTTCTGATTTCTTCTTTCAGGTACCACCTAAACTCAAAAATTGTTACAAAATCAGCCACAATTTTCCTCCTTATAGGAAAAATTCAATGGTATTCCTTGGAAAAGTCCCCACCTACCTAGGTTTCATGGAAGACGTTTCCCAATATCGGTGCTAGGCACGGTGTGTATTCAGCTGGGGAGGGTCAAAAGCTTGACTGTATTAGCCATCGGGTCTCAGCGCTCTTTAGGAACACTCTGACATTTGGGCTTGATATTCTTACTGATTAGTAAAGCAAGGTGTTTTTTACATTCCTTCGCATCTCCTTGTTGTTTGATAGATGTTGATACTCAAACTCGTACGCCCTGATGCAGCAAACATAGCCACATGAAAGCAATTAATTAAGGTGAAACAAACCGGACCACTTACTGAGAAAAATATTCACCTACTTAAAAACTTGATGAATACTTCAGCTGTTGGCTTGAGCTAACGAAAATTGCACCCGTTGTAGGCAAGAGCATTACTTCACTAGCATCTTCGATGCCCAAAGTCTCCTTGAGGGAAATCTTGACAACACATCTCATTTTTTCCTACATTTTTGCTGACTCTGTTCATCATAGGATCGAAACCCACGCGTTGCATTTTAGTTTCACAGTTCCACAGGTAAAACCTTGCTTATAAAGAAAAATCATACAGCTGATCAGTTTGCAAAAGATATAAACAAGTAAGTTTTTCTCTTTGGGAGCTATGGTTTTTATTATTTTCCTATGTGACTTGAGAGAAAGCAGGGCCTCTCTGAAAATACCATCAAAAAGCCCGATTTGATTTTTACAAAATATTGCCTTAGTGGCATAGAGGGTAGGTGTGGATTCATTTCAAACTGGTGAAATTAGAACATTTCATTAAGAAGACAACTGATGCTAACTCTGAAAGCAATGCAAGGCATGAAAAAAGGGGGGTGGGGAGGGGCAAAAAGCAAAGATTACAGTGGAATGGATGAAAAAATAGTTGATTTTTAATAGAAGTGGAAAAGACCATTGCATAAGAAAACAGTGCTAGGGCTATTTGTCTCATGGAACGTCATCTGGCATCAGGGGAAACAGGATGATAACTCTAACAGTTGAATTTTTCAATGACCTTTTACTGTGCTCATAGAATCAATGAATGGTTTGAGTTGGAAGGGACCTTCAACATCATCCAGTTCCAACCCCCCTGCCCTGGGCAGGGACACCTCCCACCACACCAGGTTGCTCCAAGCCCCATCCAGCCTGGCCTTGAACCCCTCCAGGGATGGGGCAGCCACAGCTTCTCTGGGCAACCTCTTCCAGTGCCTCACCACCCTCACAGGAAGGAATTTCTTCCTAATATCCAATCTAAATCTCCCCTCTTCCAGTTTAAAACCATTACCCCTTGTCCTATCACAACTCTTCCTGACCACGAGTCCCTCTCCAGCTCTCCTGTAACCCCCTTGAGATCCTGAAAGGCTGCTCTAAGGTCTCCCCAGAGCCTTCTCTTTTCCAGGCTGAACAGCCCCAGCTCCATCAGCCTGTCCTCATAGGAGAGGTGCTCCATCGCCCTAACCATCTTCATGGCCCTCCATTGGACCCGTTCCATCAGTACAATTGAGTCAAAAATGTTACAAGACATCAGAATATTCCCAAAGCCTTGAAATATGAGAATCACAAAATCAACAAACTTTTGTGTAAGATACATCAGCTAAATTAATTTGGGCCATGTGTAGCTGCAGACACAGCAGTGGGAACAGCAGGGAGCCTCTCTGCCTGCAGTTACTCCCAAGACCTGCTCGTGCTGCAGAGGTAGGGTACAAGGGTAATGTATTAGGCCACATTTTACCTAAAAGGCCCCAAACATTCTCATAAAATTGGGTTCCACCTTTATCAGAAGCTAAATCAATGTGCTGCCCCACGGTCAGGGTGAGTTTTCCATTGTGCTTTTGCCCTGGTAAAAAAAAAAAAAAAAAAAAAAAAAAAAAAAAGTTACCCAAAAGGTTTATATAAAACACA
>VZRU01006490.1:148185-233957 GCA_013398155.1 Pedionomus torquatus | reverse complement strand
TTTTTTTTTGTTTCAAAATCCTGGGAGAAATCTCACTTTATAATGAATGTAATGTCAGAAAAAGTCACTGCTAAGTTGGCCTCCCCTGGAAAAGAATTTTTTTTGGAGCGAGCTGCGGTTGCACCGCAGTTCAGCAGTTCACCGCTCTCTACAGTAGCACTTTGTAACTCCCCTTTGAGGAGGCTGGAGTCCCATAGGGAACTATTCTTTTTTTTCCAGTGTATTTGACACGTTCAGCTGTTAGTGCTCATTATGGTCATTATGAGCTATTACTGCTCATTATGCTGTTAGGCAGATGACACCTAGATTTACCGAACTAATGGCGACGGGGGTGGAAGAACCTTTCTTTTTAGATACAGGAGTGATCAAAAAGGAGAGCTAAAAAATCTTGGAGACGAGAGGAAGAAAAAGAGGTATCGAAGGAAACGCTGCGCTTCCAAAATCTAAGCGGCGATATCAAATCGGGGATGCCACCCGGCACTGCGCGTAAGCGGCCCTGTTACATTCATCTCCCCCTGATTTTCTCTCTACCAAGCTCTAGAAACCATATATCTCAACTACCAGAAACAACAATGAATCTAAGCTAATTAGAAGAATAATTACGATATTACTGTTCTATTTTCTCTGTGCCATCCCTCACGCAATGACACATTTCACTTTGGCGACTTACTTTACTGATACATTTTCAGAGAGCCCTAGGCATGACAATTCAATTATTCTCTAAAACAAAAATAGAAATATTGACATAGGCAGTTTCTGAAAATAATATCAAGAGCTCTACAGGAACAGGACTCTCTGGAAAAAAACATTCAATTATACATTTACTGTTTCCATTACCTATTCATCCAAATAACGTGCAAATTTAGAGTTAGAAACCATTTGAAATTAGCAGCACACAATGTTTGTCCCATGAAAGCTTACAACCCAGCAGCCAACAGGTTAAATGGGCTTAAATAAGAGTTACCGACAGGGACTTTTCTCCAGCCATCATTACTTATTATTTGAAGACGTAGGTGGGAAGACTCTGGAGGGAAAACACACGAGTAGCTACGATGTTTGACTTAGTTTCACTTGAAATTAAGCTTCCTTTAGGTGAAGGACGTGAGATTAAACACATCTTCTTGAAAAAAATAAATGGATTCTAATGCAAAATTTTCACTCTCTCTTCTATTACTGCTCCAGATGTAAGGATGCAGCACAGTCTGGCCCTTTATTAACTTCCCCGTGTGTCACACAATTCACCGCAGCACTCGAGCTCCTTGACAAGAAACCCCAGAA
This sequence comes from Pedionomus torquatus, assembly GCA_013398155.1. Classification (NCBI taxonomy): domain Eukaryota; kingdom Metazoa; phylum Chordata; class Aves; order Charadriiformes; family Pedionomidae; genus Pedionomus; species Pedionomus torquatus. The sequence continues at coordinate 232,679 of VZRU01006490.1, read as the reverse complement.
TAGAGTCTCAGAGGGTTTACGGGGTTGTAATAGCTTTAAGTACCATGCACTCACTAGTGTAAAGTGCCTGGTATAAACTGGAGGATGGAGGGAAAGGAAATGCCAGCGCTACCTGCTATTTGGTGTAGAACAAGAAAGAAGCAAGTAATCATCTTTCCCCTCCTGGTTTCCTCTCAGCTGTGTACGGGCAGGAGGTGAGGCCAACGTTCACTGGCTGAGAAACAAAGTAAACGATGATGAAAAGGGTGGGATGAGATACCTTCTACGAATCTGCCTGTTGCATCCCAGAAATCAAATATTTGGACTGCGCGTAGCTGGAGTGATGGAAGTCTCACTGTCATAAGCCCCATCTCTCTCTCTAATAAACCAAAAAGACAGTCATTAATGAATTGATTGGGTGTCATTAGCAAATAGATAAATGATATGCGTCGGCGTTTGTGTCAGAGGGTAGTTTTAACAATCTCTGTGTTTCCAGTTCTGTCTCTTCTGCCGACAAACAGTGGTAAAGGGCACTAAAAAAATAAATAAATACATCTCTCTTTCAGCTAAACCAATAAACCAAGCCAAAACCACGCACCACAATGTCGTGATGCCACATGCCAGCTGACGTGTATAACGTGTCAGCTCTTTCCTGCTAGCCAAATGTTCAGCAGTGGCAACTTCTGGGGGAAAAATTAAAAAAAGAAAAAAAAAAAGGAAATTATGGAATAAGTAAGCATATCCTTCAAGCTCCAACAGACAGAAATGGATTTTTTCTGTCAGTAATCACAGCTCGTATCAAATTTAGGTGGATAGCATCATGACAGGAACAACACAACTTTTAAGTAAACAAAAATAAACATAATTTCTGACTTAATTTCCTAATTTTTGATGAAAGAATACTCTGAATAGCTTTTATTCTTTTTAACCGGGCACTGTCTGATGGCTAATCGTGCACCAGTAAGCGCAATCTAGTGCTTTCCTCATGCCTGAGAATTACATTGCCAGATGTCAGGAACACAGTGGACAGTTACATCACATTATAAATATGGGGCTTGATCCAACGCAATTAAATGTAATGAGGTTTTTATCGCCTGAAATTTGCTCGAATTAAGGCCACAATTAAAAAATATGGTTACACTTTTAAAAGCAATCTATTCATTTCTGTTATATCTATATATTCTATGATTCTATTTATAGTATGTAAGAATCTTGCAACTATCTTGTACATAAAAAAGTCACTACGGCTGTAGTTTTAACTGAAAAAAACCCGCCCTGTTTTCAATGATCAGGTTTTGTTTCTTTAAAAAATAGACCGTTTCGACTGTTGTGATCTAGAAAAATCCCACAAAGGTTTTAAGATAATCAAGAACAGGAAATGAACTTTCCAGTAAGTGTCTTTGGAATTAGTCATACCTATTTTACAATTGATACCCAAAAGAAATATGGTCAAATTGAAATCACACTTATTCTGCACTGAGATTCAAAGGCAGGGGCGGGGGTTAATATTTATTTTTCCGGTTCCCTTAAGAGGAAAATTTAGTATCTTCTTCACCGTATTCTCCAAGGCTCAGATTCTATAAATGTCTATTATATGTTTATTTTATATATGCAAGCACTCTAACTGCAATCAGAACTACTCGTATTCATAGTTAATCAGGAACAAAAGAATGATGGGCGGTTATGAAATCACAAGATCTGCTTTAGCAACAAAGCCCAAGTATAAAGAGAGAAAAGAAAGATCAAACCCATGATTTTTTTAACAGGGTCTAGATTTTCTACCATACTCTGTTTATTATGCTCTTAAGATAGTTTTCCTCCTCTCTCGAATTGTCCCCTCGCTTCAGGCAGATGCGAAACTATGCTACCATCGCTGACATCTCTTCGGAGAATGTACCATCATAAGTGAGAGAAAAAAAAAAACAACTCTAGTAAAAAGAAACCTTCAAAAAGCTTTTACTTGTGTGCTATTAGAGAAGGATGTCGAGGTCACCCACGTCATCCAGAATGTGACAGTGCGCCGCCCGCTGAAGAGCATTAGATGAGCGTTGCCCCCAGCAAGGAGCGATGTGCGAATGGCACCGCTTCAGATCTGAGAGCACAGTTAATTGCGTTGGGAAAGCAGGAGTGAAACTAAGAAACTTCAAAAGAAGTAGACGTCTCTCTGAAGGGGTGGATGAGTAGGAGAAAATGGAAATTGTAACACAGGAGTACTGTGGGGTAGAGTAGGAAAGGTAATTTAACTAAATTAAAGGCAGAATTTTAGTTTTAAATTGTCACATAACCTACAACTTCATTCCTAATTTCAAGTAGTTATATATATATATTATTAGTATTTTCATGGTCATCAGAGTGTTCAGTATTTGATACAAATCCATTTCTACATTGATATGTGTTAATGTGATAGTACTTTAAAGAAAATATTTAATAAACAAGTGTTTAAAGTTGCTTTGAATTACCCAAATTGCTAAAACACCTGCGTCCTCCCTTTCCTTCCTTTGATGCACCACCAGGATGTTTGCCAGCGTGGCATAAAATAAGGAATTTTTAGCTTTATACGGCAGCAAACAAGCGGTTGTTTGTCCTGCGGAGTGTTAGAGCTGACCCAGGTAGCAGCGTTTTATAGTCTGAAGATCAAAGTGCAGCTTCCCCAACGAAATGGCATCTCAGCCTTTGTCTGTTGCTCTCTTAACCTTTCGTCTGTCCTTCGTGTGCTTTACACAGCACTGGAAAACGCAAATATAATAAAACGTTCAGAAAGGCCCGTTTGGGTGAGTGTTTATTTCTTGACCTATAGTATTAGCAAGTTCTTTCCTTGAAATTCTTCCATCTTTAAAACTACCTTTGTATTTCCTCTGAGAAAGGAGAGGTTTAATATACAAAAAAACATATTCTGCTTTCGGAAAGAAAGTGTTTCAATTTGTTCCATTCACCTCAGCGACACTGACGTTAAAAAGTTGGTATTAATGAAAGCACTTAATGAAATAATGAAGTTTGTCACTGGCATCGGTTTATCTTTGTCATATCCTTTTTTTAACTAACATTATTTTAGGAGGATTTTTTTTTTTTTTAAGGGAAGGCAGCAAACAATATCTGATATATATAAACTCTCTCAAGGAAAGACGGAACAGAACCATATATCAAGTTGTGTTCTTACAGAGAAATCCCCGAAGAAGTCTTTTGAACAGCCTTCTAGATTCTGCAAGTTGTTAAGCATGGGACATTTAACCTGCTTTTTGCGACTGCTTCATTCTAAAGCATTTCACTACTTGCATTTACTGAGAAGCTGCTATTAAAAGTACCTTCAATCTGCTTTATACATGTCAATTGCAGAAAGCTATTAGCTATAATTGGCAATTTAATTTTTTTTTCCCCTTTTGCTGCTTTTAGAGGATGATCAGATTCCAAAAAGTAAGGTTTTCGAATTTCACTAATGTATCCCTGGTGTAGGTAGTTTTTAGTTAAGAAATCGGTCTTCATCAACATGTGATTTTTCAACATGTGTCGAGAGTTGTGAAGAAATATGTGCTCTGGAACTGCCAAATTGTGTGGAAAAGGAAAAGTGAGATAAGTGACAGCACAGAGGAAACATCCTGTCATGATGAAAACAAAAAAAAAAAACAGGATGCCATGTAGGTCAGTGGTTGGTAGGCTGAACCTAAATAATTGCCATCAAACTAAACCAAGGCAACATTTCATGGTGTCCTGGTTTGAGGTAAAACAAACCAATTTTCTGTTTTAGAATTTTACTTTTTTTAGCCTCTTCTAACTAACTGAACTCTGAAATTAACAGCACATTGTTCAGAATACTGTTCACTCTCACAGTGATCAGACCTGATGACACCAAGGAATGGTGCAGAGAAGCCCTGGCTTATCCTTATTGCTAGAACAAACAAGGGCAGGGAATTGTGTTATTTGCCCCATTGGAGGGTTGGAAGAGGGAGAAAACATCAAGGGGTCACACCTGTAAGGAGGAACAGACAGGACGGGGGACCCAAAACTGACCNCCTTTTTTCCGCCCCTTTTCTTTTTATTATTTATTATATTATTATTTATATTTTCATTAAAGGAGTTTTTTTCTAAACTCAAATCTCTTTAATCTCGTCCTCTCTTTTCCCTAGAGGCGGGGGACAGGACATCGTCTGTCTTTTCTGATTGGTCAGAACCACGACACATGGGTATAGCTACACCTTACACCAAATCCTTCCCTAAGGGGAAAGCCAGCCAACAAAAGGACAGAAAAAGTAGTATTTCACTTCTAACTTGCAGCTGATCTTTGAGACTCCTCAAAATCAGGAGCTCCTTTCCAAGAAAGCTCAAAGTCCAACCAAAAAAGCTCTAAAGACACCACTTGATCTAACCTGTGACCACGTGATTCTTCAAACGCCCTCAACATTTAATGTCTGGGTAGTACTAGGAGAAGTGCAAAGTTTGCCAAAAGAGCTTGAGAAGCTGAGCTTAAGTGTGGAAAGGTTCAGCATCTCTGCTTTGAATGTGAGCCACTGTAAAGTTTGCAGGAGATGAATCATTATCTCTCGCTGCCCAACTGTCCAAACAGCACTTGGATACTCCATTAGGATGGAATAACAAGTGGATCCTTTCTGGGCCTGGGAGAAACAGGCCAAAACCATCGCAAGCGAAAGGAGGTGATATATCTACTCACATCAAAAAAGGTAGCAGTGTGGGTACTGCTTTCCAGAAGAGCATATTTTTTGCCTAAAACAACTATAATGGGCTAATTAGTTTTCACGAGAGTCCAGTCCACGCAGGGACAAGGTTTACAGAGATAATCAGGACTTAAAAAAATCAGGTAGAGACCTAGACAACAATTCATCTGCCCCCTCTTAGTGCTTACTCCTCCTTAGTGTTGCCCTAAAGATTACAGAATCACAGCTTCAAGGCAGCAGGAACCTCTGGAGATTTAGTTCACCACCTCCTCAGGGTCAACTACAGCCAGTTACTCAGGACCACATCCAGGTGGGCTTTGAACATGTACAGACAACCAGAGACTCCACAACCTCTCCAGGCAACCTGTTCCAGGGTTTGACCACCTTCCAAGTAAACAAGGATTTTCTTACTGGAATTTGCTATATAATTGGTGCCCATTGCTGCTCAGTCTTTTGCAAGAGGACTTTTTTTGGGGAAAAAAAAAAATGTTCTCATTCTATATAAAATTAAATAGAAGCTAGTGAAAAGCAAACTCCTTCACAAGCTTGTTTTCATTTCTTTTGGCTTCCTGCATATCGCTCACTTGCCGGCGAGAACCACGTTCTGAATACGTTTCTGCTGGGTTCTGCAACTTTGCAGGATGACTTTAACAAGTAACTATTAGCACATATTGATCGTCACCTGTAATTTTGTTTCTTCCAGAGTGAGATTGATTATCTTTCCCTAACTCCTGCCGATCTCCAGGGAGGATAGACGGAGGAACCGCAGAGAGTGTGATGGAAAAAGCTTTTAAAGGACTCAAAAGTTTTAGCACCAAAAGACTGACTAAGCGCTTCTGTAGATTCAAAGTGTAGTCTCATGACTAAAGCTCTCCGCTAAAGAGTCAAAGGAACTCGGTTTATCTATTTCCATCATCCAAATGCCAGCATTCAATCATTAATGGGAAATAAACCTACGTGGGCTCATTTTTCAGAATTATTTCATTGGCATGTTGCAATATGCCAATATTGCATGGAAGAACCATGGAAGTGCAGAGAAAGACCCACATACTGCTAGTGCAGTATGTGAACTGAACATACTTGTACTGAACAAGTACTGAACACTTGTCCAGAGTTGTTCTGGAACGTTGTGACCTCGCAGAAACAGGAATAACAGAGTTATAACAAAACATCTAGACCCTGTTTTCCTTGGTGTTCTGGGCACCAGCAACCAGCCCTCCAGCTCCTTCAGAGGCACGGCACCAACCGGTTCTCCTACAGATACAACACATTGTCATCACTGGCTCTTGGCTGCAAAACACATAATATTTCCCATTTGTAGCTGGTAGTAGTAAAAATAACGATGCTTCTAGCAAAGCTGATTGCTCCTAATGACAGCTGCTGGCAACTGGCAAGAGCCTGTTCCACGGTAATCTGGGACTGCAAGTAGTTAGGAGACAACATCATTTGCAAGAGAAGGGTTTTTTTCCCCCCATATCCTTAACATTTTCTGACCCTCAGTTTCATCTTTGATATACTATAGCCAAGTAATGGTAGTTTTTTCATATTTTGTATGTCTGAGGAAGGTTAAAACTGAGCATTTATTCTAGATAATGCTTCTTGGAAATTATCAGCTCCACTACACCTACCAAATATACTCCTGTTTGTAAATCCGTTTGCACACAGGACTTAAAAGAAACTTATCAACAAAAACATCTGCTGCCGTGACTGAATTTGAACCAGAGATCAAAACCCTACCTATGAAATATTTATAAAAAGAGACTAGCCAAGAACTGTATGGAAGTTTCAAAGGACGAAAAAGAAAGAAACCACCACTACATACTTCCAGAAAGGAAACAAAAGGAAATATATGCATTATTTGAAAGCTATTTGAGAACGTAACCTTAGATTTCAAATTGTCATCATCACTTCCATAACACTTAGCATAGAGACAAAAGCAAAGAGGGAATTTGGGCACTACCGCAGGCAGTAAATTTTGTGGCTGCTGGAAAACGCAGGCTGTATCTTGTTATTTATCAATAACATTTTTAAAGCACATCTTCAGCTGGAGGAAACCCAAATGAGAATAGAGCTGTATTAGCAAGGTAAATGCCAAGTGAATTCTTTCCTATTAGAAAAATATATATATATTGAACAGCGAGCACATTTCTATTTTAAGTTATCTTTTTAATATAAATTCAAGAACCTCTTGAAAAACAAAATCCAAGCCACGTGCATCCAGACTAATTACAACAGGAGAAACTTCACAATGAAAAGGTCTGTAAGCTTTGAAAAAGGCAGGATGGGCAAGCCCACAAGGTGTTAAGAGAGAAAATATAAAATTATCAGGAAAAAAACGGTTAAAAGAAAGTTAATACTCCTTTTATTGTGAACATTCCACTTCCAGTCTACCACAGATTAGCCTTCCTAGTTAAGGACTATATAAAAGCAAAAGGAAAATATTTAGAGAACTTTTTTCAAGAGACATGTAATAATAAAGTGAGTAATTATAATAGCATTAAGATGCTCAGGAGTGTATTTTACAGGGTCATTAATATGGTTCATGGGTAGCTGAAAGCACAGGGCCTTTGGCCTCGTGCCTCACAACACACAGGGGGCATGCACTAATGGCTCTGCAAAGCACACCCTATCGCATCTCTCTGCCTTAATAAAGCCTTACAGATGAAATGCAAACCCATTTGCAGTTGAGCTAGAGCATTTCACTGAAGTTGAAAGGAAAATTTCCATCGTAGAAGCAAATCAACTAATGTGCAATAAATTATACCAACAAGTAGGGACAGTGGCAAACTTTTTTTGTTGTTGTTTGTTTTGTTTAGAAGAAATGACTTCTCCTGTTGAAATCAGTGAGTTGATACAAATAAGTGCTTACCAAACTGATGAGATATTAGAAACTCAGTAAGGAAAACAGGTTTTCTATTTGAATTTATTTGGAGCTATACGACCCTATACTGAGAATCACAGAAGGGCTTGGGTTGGAAGGACCTTAAAAACCATCCAGTTCCAACCTCCCTGCCATGGGCATGGACACCTCCCACCAGACCAGGTTGCTCCAAGCCCTATCCATCCTGGCCTCTTTTCTCTTTATATTTTGTAGATCTGTAATGAACACTTCATTATCAATTAAAAATCTTTTTTAAAAAAGGTAAAGAATTTTGTCAGCGTACCTATTTCAAAGGAAGATCCCTGCATGGAAATCTTGGTGGAAAGTGTTGAGAAGAACAAATTATAACAGACGTCAGCAATTTCTGTCAGCTCTTGACTGTTGGATTTTATGAAAAATGCAGCAAAAATAACTTTTAAAAAATCAGTAGGATTCCTGATTGTGTAGTGAATCTCTCAGAGAAGGTCTGCTCACCTCCTTTTGATTCCCTTGCATTAGGATCTTGACATACACAGCGGGAAGAATTGCTACCAAACAATGAAAAGCCTCAGTAAGCTTTATTTTGTCTTGCTGCTTATTTTCAGCAACAATAAACCCCCTGAAACATGGAGATATTTCAAATAGTTAATTAAGATACTTAACTAATCTTTTTGTTTATTTTTTTTGGTAAAAAACATTTAGCCTGCAACTTATAGAACACAAGAAATACTGAAAATACTTATACAAATACGTTGGTATCTACAATTTGTTTTTGCTTGAAGGAAATTTTCATACTCTCAGATTAATAAGGGTTGTTAACTTAATAAGAGAGGTTAACCAATCTACATCATTTCCTTGGGCCTTTTGTAGGCCTTCATCTAGCAGTTTTCCATGTAATAATGTGTTCAACTTCAGTTTTCAACAAAATGACGTTTATTTGCCGGTATATCATGGGATATAAGAAATCAGTATGTCAAACAACTCCGTCTTCTGTATGGTTTCCATTATAAAGTAACACAAATTGCTACATTTTACAGAATTTTCTGTTGGCTAAGGCAAGCATTCACACATGGATCACTCCTTAAATAGAAGAAAAAAAAAAATTGAGGACCCTCTCTCTTGCTAGTACTGCTGCCAAGAGAGTTTTGGTCCTCGATCTGTTGTTTGCATTGCTCTTTTGAACAACTAAAGAAGCGCTGCTACAACCACAAACACAGATCTTGTTCAACTGATTAAAAAAAAGAAAAATAAATATCATGAAGTATTACATCAAAGACGTATCAGAATGGTATTTGAGCTAGTACCTATATATGTAAACTAATTTGCACACGAAAAAAAACACGCATAAAACTTGAGCAATTTTATGCATTTCAAATGTGTGAAAAAACGAGAGCAACATTTGCAATGGAAATGCCTGTCAAGTTAGCTAGTTCTTCCCAAAGCCCCACAGTATACAGAAGCGCTTCATTTAAGCTTCAGAAAACTTGGGACTATTTTAATACATGCAATTAAATGCAGTGAATCGGGAATTCAGCAGCACGCTGTCTGCTTGTCCTGCTATTTCTGTCAGAAGTGTCAAAAGGATCTTCATTTGCCTTTTTTTTTTTTTCTGGGCACGTATTCCAGCTCTGTAAAACGGGGGGTGAGGAGTGCCCACCAACACCGGGCACAGCCCTAAGCGAGATGCTGAGCCATGGCCCATCTCTTCACCTCTTCCTGCCTTGGTTGAAAATCAGAATCCTGGATTATTTCAGTATTGGTACACCCTGCAGTGGGATAGAGATTGCATAAAAATACTAATTTATCCCCACTTTTCGGTTAGCAGGCAAGACAGATCCTTTCCTGGGACGCCTGGCCTCCTGGCAAACGCAGAGCAGCCTAAATTCTTTTTGCTTCTAAGGATGAGGCCAAAGGCGGCTTTTGGACACATCTCCCATCATAATCAAAGGCTTAGGAGAGTGTACAGCCTATAACAAGTTATTCTGTATACCTGAAACATCTGTAATACTGGAGAGTAGAGGTTTTGAACGGGGTTCAGCAATGGTGGAGAAATAATTTGGTCAAATATTACTTTGACGACAGCGAAGGAAGCTACACATGGCTTCCTCATAAACATTTCAATTAACTTCACGTAAAATAACGCGGTCAAAGGTTTTGATTGTGGTTTTTTTTTCCCGTGGTAGTACGATGTCTCTAATTTGTCTTCAGTGAACACTTTTTCTTTCCTATTTTGCAAATATTACCCAGTTGAAGTTTATTACGCTCTCTAAGATAAATCTGCTATCTGGAAAAACTGGAATACTTTTATTATATGATTAAATATTGATCAAGGAAATTTATCTTACCGAAAAGTAATTTCTCTTGACAAAAATGACACAAACTGCTCTTATGCCAAAATAAATAGTTTTAAAGTTTGTTATTTGTTATTTTTCTGTTTACCAAAAAAAGAAGTCTAGTGACAAATGTTAGAATAAACCTGTTATTTAAAATGTACCCGTACCGAGACAGAAATCTATTCAATGGCCAAGAAAATGATGTCTTTGTGCCCTAAAAAAAAATTAAAAAAAAAATAGAGAAGCGGGTGCGTATCCATCTATCCAAGCAGATGGATAATGTCAATTTGCTGTGCTAGAAAAAGCACAAATAGAAAAGAAATGGTTCATTTTAAAAGTGTACTATATATTCAGGGTTCCCATTTCATAAATATCTTGCCTGCTGTGCACTGCCATTGACCCTTTAAACATCTCCAGTCAATAACCTATTGTTTACCGCAAGTCCATTTTGTCATTTTGATGGTACGGATTCAAGTGTGGCAATCTGCCTTTCTCTGCTTCACTGCATACATGCCTCCCTTTGGCTGGTGCTAGCTCACCAAAAAGCCACTAAAATGTCATTAATTACAGCGGGTTTGAGATCAGAACGCTAATTCTATTAATGGACCTTATGAAATTAGGACACTGTAAATCTAGTTGAGCCGCGCTTGGGCCTCCTGCAAACCGGGCTGACCCGAAGTCACCTACTCTGTTCGGTAAGAGCTAACACGTTTTTAGAATTCTAAGTTTGCATAAATGAAACCTTGTGGACCATGTCATCAAAGGGAGCAGATAACTGCAGTATGCTTTCCATCTGAACCTCTTCTCTTGATCTACCATCGCATGCGAGTGCTTGATACCAAGGAACAGAGATGCCCAAGGCTAAGGTGGGAACCGATAAGGGGACGCTTTCCCTACTGCATAACCCCAGAAGCTTAAAATTTCATTTACAAGCAGCCAAATATTGATATCTCTAAAGGAAGTTGCCAAGGGTCCCCAAAAGCGTTCACGAATTAACTGTCTCAGCATGTTCTTCCAATTCAGAATGTAAATGAATTATTTTTGACCGCACATTTTTATGTGTTTTGCTATTCGTTTCCCATCTTTGCTTCCAATGTAATGTGCTTTTAATTAGGCAATAATATATAATCTTTGGTTCATCTATCATTTTTACTCAAACATGCTAGGAAATGGATAATAGAGAAGAGGCTCATCAGAGCCCCTTCGGTGGTACAGCAAAGCTGGAATAAAATACCATCTCCTGACAGTACCTTGAAGGTTTCATAAAAGGATAATGGATGTGCTTGTCACTGACGCTAATGATCAAACATTTTCCCAGTTTTACTGGATATTAAATTGTGAACTATAAAAGAACCCCCCCCAGTCTAAGCAACGTAGGAAAAAGAATCTTGCTACATTTTTTTTATCGCCTTTGATACGTAACGAACATAAACTTTCTTATTCCTTTTTTAGTTTCACTGAAGAATAGTCACCATGGCACACGGGAGTGATGCTTACTGTTGCTAAAGTGAAAAGGCTTATTTTCAGGAGGAAAGACAACACTCTGGGTTGCAGAGCAGGAACGTGACAGGTTATATATGCACAAATATTTCAGCGACACAGGACACTAATTCATCACGTTATTGTTAAAAAAATAAATCACAGCTTTTGTCAACCTCCTAATCTCGCACAAAGCAATTTTTGAAAAGGTGAGGTCTAAATCTTACAGATGATTTTGAAACATATTTGAATGATATCCTCTGTTTAGTACATTCAGTAGTATTACCATGATATCAAAACAAAGAGAAGAGAAAAGTAACAAAAACCATCCCAAACTACGTGATGGGAACAGTACAAAGGAAATGATTACCAAAACAAGGATCTATGTTTGACAGATTAGATCTGATTTTTTTCAGTGTTAATTTTAAAGCACAGGGAAAAAAAAAAAAAAAGAAAAAAGGTGGCATGTTATTCTATGTTATTCTATTTAGAAGGAGAAAAATATCAAACCAAAACAAGAGTACCTTCTGGTCAATCGCAATGGAATTAGATTCCTAAAAGAGACAGGTGCTTCCGAATTGTCCTGATTTAGTTTTCATTATAATATAGTCCCATCTCTCTGTTCAATCCTGCAAAGGGTCAACTCAATAATCCTTCATCCCATAAAAAAGGTTCCCTGAACTACATCCTGGAATTATTAGAGCAACAGGAAGAAACTCCTGTGCATAAACTTACTCATGAAGGAAAGGCTGGGCATTTTTTCCCCCCCTGTTGAGAATGCACAACATGTCTTGCAGAAGAGAAAGATGGATATTGGTAGAAAAGTTGAGCCTGGCACTGAGCGTCCGAGCTCCTGCAGGGTTCCATCCTTATATTTCACCTACCCCTTTGGCCAGTTCGATATTGCTGCTTGGTCTGATTCTGCAGAGAACCAATACAAATCCAATGTATTTTCCTAACGTATTCTGGCACAAAACAACAAAACACGTTCAGGAGAAATAAGACTCATCCTCTGTCACTACATCATCCATAAAGCTCTAGCGGAGCTTTAGCAAAAGTAGGAAAGGGCTTTTGTGACTGGATTTTTGCTTTGGTCTGTTTTCTTTCGCTATTCTCAGCTTCATTTTACACGAATGTTGCTGCCCAACAGAGCCAGCTGATACAAAACGTTCCTGAAAAACTGAGCTTTGGGCTGGAAAACACAACAGGTCTAAGAACAGCTTTTCTGAGAAGCTCTGTGCAGGAATAGCAATTTCCCAGTACCCTTTTTCCTCATTGTATCATTAAATTATGGGTAACTAAGCTCTGACTCAGAGGGAAGCACCAGACTTCTAAGCCCCATTGATTTCAGTGCAGTTATTTGGGAAATAATGTATCAGTAAGAATATAAGGATATTGGTTCTTTCAAACATTGTGCTGCAGTAACTTTACTTACAGCATTAAAAGTAAAAACTGGGGGGGAAAAGAAAAATAATCAAAGTGGAGGAATACCTAGATAGGGGTTTTCTACTCAGTAATCCCAGTCAATATCCTCCAGCTAAAGGGTGACAATAGAAATAAAAGACTAAATGACAGCAATGGTGCCTATGTTCTCCTCAAAAGGGAAAAGAATGCATAAGCAAGAGAATCTCGCTCATGTGTGTGCTTCCATCTTGGCAAAAAATTAAGGTCTTCCAGTTACAGAATGTTCACCTTCCTGAGGCAGACATTTAGAACGCCAAATTGAAAATACAAAATATAGATAAGTTTTCCTTTGTCTTCGTTGCCACCTTTTAGCCCAGACCTTTGCAATGACAATTTGCTGTTACTGTAGGGAAAAGCATTGCCTCCTAAAGAGGGAAAAATGGGAAATTTAAAGCAGTGCTTAACCTAGAGATTCCTGTGAATTATTCTTCCATCCCCCACCTCCATTCGCGAGCTGCATTAAAATATCTTTCTCCCAGTTCTATTAAAGTCCTGTGGTTAAAAGATAATCGAGAGCGAGAAGTATAAATTAATAAAATAGAGAAATGAGTATGCAGTTAGTGTGAACCAGCTTTCTCCTTTCTGTCCCCACTCTTGAGAGCAAAAGGGGTAGCAGCCAAGGCTGACCCAAAGCGTTCTCCTTTTCTAAATAAATCTTTCATAAGAAAGAACACAGAAAACAGCACTGGCAGTTTTAAATCTGTCTATTATGATTTTTTTTTCTGGATGTTAAATAGACCCCTTTTATAATCCCTTTATGTTTCTTTTATGAAATTTAAATTAAAAGCTCCTGCTTTTTACTAGTTGGAGATATTTTAAATAAACATTTGAAGTCTTAAATTAGTTGAGTTCAAAATCCAAATTTGTCTTCATATCTGTCCTTTCCTTAAAGCAAGCCACAAATATACATCTGCACTTACGTCTATGCTGTCCTTCAATGGCATTAGACTACTTATGCAGTATTCCTCACTGGACAAGACCTGCATTTAAAGAGAATCTAAAGAAGATATAAATAGTCTGTTTCCAATGGCTTCTTATTCAGTCGTCCCTCGCTTTCCATGGCAAACACTTCTCTCTTCCAATTTATCATTATCTAAGGGAAGATTCAAAGAGACTCTCATTCTCAGACTTGTTTCAAAGACGAAATTAGGCCAGGGAACTCACTGGGGTTTTGTTTGGCTTCTTAAATGCACTTGCTCCATGCTTTAATTTTTATCATTGTTTTCTCTTTACCAAACAGACTTCACTTTTAAGTCATTTCTAACATTTTATTTAGAAGCAAATTTTGCGTCTGGATAAAATGCAGGTCTTTAGGCAGATTGCTCTATAGGGCAGAGGATGTCTCAATTAAGAATAAACAGGAAAATAATCTGAATTGCACTAAAAGCTGTTAACTGCGGACTTAGTAGTAGCAGTGTAAGGAATCTAATATCACAGCATACCCTCGCTTCCCATCGGGATCAGTCCGGAAGAAAATGCTGCTGTTGCTGCTCTAAACATTTATTTAACCAGCATTTGGTTAAAAAATGTCACAGTGTGAACTTTGATGAAACAGCAGCAGAACTCTAGGACTCACACAGATTGCCTGTATTTAGATATACATCCACAAAGACTGATACAGGAAGCCTGGAACAACAAAGGTCATAAGAAAGTGAGAACATAGACCTTATTTTGTCCCTACATCTCCTGTGGAAAAAAAATACATCTCTGTATTACTTCTCCCTGTACAGCCAAGCACTTCACACAGCACTGAAGTGAGATGTAGGTGTCCCACAGGCGATGGACCGTGAAGCTGAACCTCTCACCTTATGGGATGTGATCAGCTGAAAGAAGCTGAGAATTTGTCAGCTGTGTGTTTTTAAAACCGCATCTTATTTAACGTGACTGCAAAGGGTAATGTTCTGCTCTACAGCGATGAACGAGAGTCTCAAAACAGCCCAAGTAAAAACCGATACCTGCTAAGACTATGCAAAAGTCCTACCCTGAGGCTATCTTAAGACCAGGAACCATAAAGAAAGGCAGAAAAAGTGCAAGCTGGGCAAATTTTTGATTACTAGAGTGTTTCTACACTACCTATTTAGTGATACATCATCGTTATTTAATAAGTGACAAATAAGTATTGTACCAGGTATAAAATATACGAACGACTGTTACATATCATAGAATGGTTAGAGTTGGAAGGGACCTTGAAGATCATCGAGTTCCAACAGGTGCATATATTTTACTAAGGCAACCCTGCAAGCCTGATACAGGCTTATTTTCAGTTAGTTTGAAAGCAATTTCAAGTATTCATACCAATCGCTGAATTCTACTGTGAGTTTCAGAGACGTGACTATAATAGGACTCACTTAAAAGAAAATTAGCTCCCTGGCCCTTGAGGATCTTTAAAGCCTCCAAAGTCCAAAGAACCACAAAAGCAGGAACACAAATGAAATCCTCCTCAGCTCAGTGAGATGTTAGCAGTGGGTTACCACAGGGATTAGTGTTAAATTACAAGTGGAAAAGCCATTACCATCAACGAAGGTGAATTAATTTTCATCTTTCAAGCAGCTAGCGCTTTCAAACACCGTGGCTACAAGTGTTTTAGGAGTTAGACTAAATAATTTACAAAAACAAACAGTGCTTTCAGATAATGGATACTGTATTAATGCACAGAATACCCTACTGGCACATAATATAGATAAATGTTGTTTGAAAGACGAGAGCACTAGTGAAAAATCAAAATGTTGATTAGAGGCAGAGATTATAGATTATGAAATGCTGCACTAATGTGTGCCCAAGGACTTGAAGTCACTGTATCAACTGGAACACAGGAGGAGAGAGAAAAACATACAAAATATCAAGATTTCCATACTTAAAGCACATCACAAATGAAACCTCCAACTGGATACTAAAGAGATAAATCCAGCAAAACAGTAATGATCCCTCTGAAAATGATTCAATCCCTTGTAAAACACTACTGTAGCAGACAAAGTTTCAAAATCTGAAATTGAAATCCATTCCACACCCCTCCCGCCAAAAAAAAAATTAAAGCACTTTCAGATGTCAAATTTTTCACCAAACCAAAACCATTGCAAGAAGATTGAGCCCAGATGGGCAAAACCAGAACTAATGACTTGGGAGATTGCGCTAACTGGATTCAAAGCACCAAGAAATAGAGCAACGACGAAATAAAATGACCACACATAAGAAACCCAGAGCAGCAGACGTTACTAAAGCCTACAAATTGAAATATGAAGCTGACACACCTTCAGAACCAACTCAGTGCTGTGAAGGACACCTGGGTTATTGCACCACTTCAGGTGGTACAGGGAATACCCTTATACATACGGATACTCTGAGGTTAACTGCACTAACCTCCAGAATATCCCAGAACTGAACTGCTTTCAAGAGTCTTAACATGCAACAGCTTGGTAAAACGTGCAGAAGAAACAACATCAGCAATCACCTTGTCTCAAGAGCTGGCAAACTCGTACTGTGTGTCTACGCCCAACCAATCGCCAAGTCTAACCTTTTAAGAGACACAAGCTACTGGAGAGACACCACACATCTACCACCAGCATCATCTTACTCACTGCATTTGAAGCAATGAGAAGTAACTCTATTGGCTCTCTGGTTTGGCTGGGAAATACTGGATGTGTTCGAATTATACCTATAACACTTTTCAAAACCACGAAATAAAACAAAGAGGTAAAAAGTACAGCTCTTAATTAATAACGTATTCATAACCTCATCAGCATTTTCAAAGCATGAAAAAAAAAATCACAGTAATCAGAACTAAATCCCTTTCTTGCAAAATAAAACAACCCTGTAATTAATGACATAACATTATTTTTTAACAAATATCCCATTTACCTGTCTGTGAAGTACATCATTACTGTTATTCACAGAAAAAAAGATATAATAAAGGAACTCTTCTGTCTGAACAGCTCAACAACAGGAACACTCGCTTCATACCACTAAAAGCAAGACAGCGGGTTCTTCCAGATAAAACTTGTAATGCCACAGTTATCCCCAGAGAACAAACCCGACATTTGACAAAGAAAACAAAAAAGTTGTTGCTGTTCTCTTACTTGTTGGATTTTTTTTGCTGCTGGTTGGTTTTTTTTTTTGCTCTTTCCTTTTTTCAAATACATTCTCAAGTATAACAAGAATTGCATTGCAGATAGCAGGGATTAATGGAAAGCTGAAAGCTTCTTACCAAGTACCCCAAGGCGATAGTTGACTGTGATGACTATCACATTCCCATAACTTGCTAGAACACTGCCATCATATAAATTTCCAGTGCCTTCCATGTAGGACCCTCCGTGAATATACACCATCACAGGCTTGGGTCCCCCACTGTCCCGAATGTCTGGAAAAAACATTAAGACACATTTTATCTCAAGAAAGCACCAAAAAAAGATACATGCAATATTTTATATATATATATATTTAGTGAGGTTATTTTTCTTGAAGTGTTTCTCAAGCAACATATTTTACATAAAGACAAGGGCAGGTGGGCATAAGTGTTTCTTTGCGGCTCGCTCGTAACTAAAGATCCTATTTTTGAAACACTTGTTGGCCTCAGACAAGTAGAAAGGAATTGAAAATGGTAACATTGGCTCAAAGGCAATAGGGACCGTGACCTGATGCTGTTTTCTGCTGAATTTGACATAAAACGTCTACTAACATCAGTGTGATCTCGTTTAGGTGAAGTCTAAGCACTTCTGAAAGCTCAGCCCATCCTTCCATTCTCTCATTTAAAGGCAATTCACCCTATTATGATAAATGAGGGTTCTGCTCATACAAAAATTGTTGATTGCTTCCAGTACACTAAGACCCATAGTTTATTAGAAGGGTGTATAAACACCTGTCTTTTAATAAATCTGAAGCTCTAGTTTTCAAAAAGTACACAGAAGCAGCTTAACACTTCGCCCTCAAATGGCTATTCTTTGTAAACTGAAGTTTTAGATGTGGGGGTACTTTTAACTTCACTACATTGGGAAAAAGAACATATGTTATATTTGAGAAAAGAGTTGTCTGGAACAATGTTTATAAATTCCCAGTTGGCATTCAAACAAGTTTTAGGGTGCTCAAAAGTAAGACTGAATGCAGGTAAATACTTTAAATATCAGAAGCTCTGCCACTCTCTCAGACAAAATTAGACACTGACATATTGTTTTGAGTCTTTTTTAATGAAGACATTGATTTGAGTATCTCTCTCTATCCTCTAAATAGTCCTATTTGCAAATTGAAACATCTACTCTGAAGAAAAATTTGAATATCTAAACACCACTGCTCCTTGTGAGAAAAGTTCTTCTGAAGTTCCAATGCAAAGGAACAGCTAATGCTGGAAAAAAAATGTATTTTAAAAAGATTGTTGCTGGTTGACTAGAAAGAAATCAGCTAAATTTAAACTTTTACATCTGGATTAAGTTGTATTTTGATCTCACTTACTAGGTGCCTGAGTCTTTTCTGCTACCCAAGTCGTAATATTCCATTCTAACAATCCCTAAAATCAAGGAAGACAATAGCAAGAAAGCATATGAAAGCTTCCCACTGAGGAACATTGCTTCATTTTGTGATTCAAAGACTTTTTTTGTCATTATGACAGTATTCGAGTGACTTCTCCGATTACTCACTTCAGAGTGTGAAGAAACCTCAGATGTATTGCTTGCTCCTCAGTTTGGAAGCATCTTGGTTAAGAAGGTTTCAAGTAAGCTCTCTGGAGAACTGTTGGAATCGTTGTAAAGGCAACCAGGTGAGGGCAGTTACGCTAAAAGTCCTCCTTTCTGAATGTGCTGAGAAAGATCACTACAGATATGCCTGTTTATAGAAATGCTATTATTATTTTGATATCTATTCTAATTTGAAGAAAATGCCAGAAGAGTCAAGATCAGAAATTGGATCTTCAATATTGGAAGTACTAGAACAATCGCTTATTCAAGACCAAAAGGATGATGAAAGGTTGTGCATGAAATTGCTTGTATTGCTTTCCTCACTCAAGCATAGAGTAAGGGCTTTCCAACACGCAATTTTCAGAGCGTAAAGCCAAAGAGATTATTTATCTTCGTTGTCCATAGGATAGAATTATGAGCTCCTGAGGTTTAAAACTACGAGGACAAAGTCTTTTCAAATTCATGTACTCTTTTCAGTAGATCATTTGTTCATAGTCTATGCTTCTTCTTTTTTTTTTTTTTTTGATACAAATATGGAAGCAACAATAAATTATTAATCTGAAATCACTGTGCGACTGTTCCCAGCAGAAATTGTACACAGTTAATTGTATGCTTGGTGGTAGCACAGGGGGAGACTGCCTCAGAATTCTTCTTTAATTAAAATTACATAGAATTACAGAACACCAACTGTGATCAGTAATGAAATGTTGGTAGTACTGGCCTGTTTATCTGGAAAATAATATCGGTATGTTTAGGAGGGCTNCAAGAAGAAATTCCTTCCTGTGAGGGTGGTGAGGCACCGGAACAGGCTGTCCCAGAGAAGCTGTGGCTGCCCCATCCCTGGAGGGGTTCAAGGCCAGGCTGGATGGGGCTTTGAGCAACCTGGTGTGGTGGGAGGTGTCCCTGCCCAGGGCAGGGGGGTTGGAACTGGATGATCTTCAAGGTCCCTTCCACCTCCTTCTCTGAGAAGTGAACTACACATTCATGATTAAAATCTGACAAATAAAGAAGTGATTCTCTGAGCAAATCCTGTCTATACCATACTTCTGTTGTTTCCTACTGCTAATATTCTTGTAAAGATTACAGACAGATGAAGAAAGACTAATTTTCAGCTCTGCCTACGTGTCATGTCAAAACAGATGACATGCAGCATGAATTTTCCTCACGCTGCTTTGCCAAAGTCATCAGTCTTAAGAGAAATCCCTTCTACATAAGAAAAATTGTGGTTTTATGTGTTTTCTTAAGCAGTAATATAGCATTGGAGACGTCTGTGAGGTTGGGCAGCGTTCAGTTGAGGGTGGTGGGACTTTGGGCTATGGATTTTATGGAAGCCATGGAGCTCTTCACACGAAGTAGAGAGATGACTGCATTTTGGTCCTACAGCCAGTAGTTTTGTATCGATTACAGTTGAGAGCTAGGAATATTTGAAAGCTGCAGATATTCAGCTGGGAAAGCGCTGTTTAAGTACAGACATTATTAACTAGTGGATGTTATTAAATAACAGGATCAAAAGAAGGAAGCAAAAAAAATCAGGCTATAATCAAGAATTGATTCCTACCTGAGACTAAGTGCTCCCCCCTGAAAACTGTCATCCTTAGAATTCAAACAGAGGAAGTATTAAGATAATACTCTAAGAAGAGAAACCCTGGATTGGTAAAAAAGTGGCTTTTAAAAGTGCTTATTGGAATTAAGTGTCAAAATCGGCAAAGAAAATACTTGAGATTTTGGCACTCAGACTCTTTTCAAATCCTGACCCGAAATGATTTGATACTTTTTCCACCACCACCCCCCCCATAACAGCTGCCATCAGTCCTTTCTGCTCCTGTTGAAGCAGTTGTGGTAAACTGCAGTTACGTTGTCTCACAGAGATCAATAATAATAATATATAAATATTGCATAGACAGATTTAACAGTTACTTGTAGAAGTAGCTCACTCTGAACAGGTCTAAAAGAATCAGGGTGCAAATATGAGATCTTTACCATGATGCATAGATTTACACCGTGATTTGATTTAATTCAGTTGCACACTCTACCTGTTACATTTTATTCAGTCTTGCTTTAATTAAAAAGCAGACACTTGACTATTTTCCAAGACGCAGGCAGGGACAGTGCCGTGCAAAATGCTTCTCCAGTTCAACTCTCTTCTGTTTTTATTCACAGAGAAGGTAAGTCCTGAGCGCTGTGATTTGTTTAGCTTTAAATTGCTAGTTCATAAAACATCTAAGTAGGTCTTACTTGACAGCAGAGAATGATGGCATTTATATGTCATATACATGAACTTTCTTATTATGATTTCCATCATCCCCTTTCTCCGGTACCTTTCTAATGTTTTGTACATCCAGTTTTTATGTCTGATCTTAATTACATTACAGGCAATTTAGGAATAGGGCTGTCTTTTATTCCGTTTGTTACATCACGCAACGGGGAGCCAGGTCTGACTGTGAATCCCCGTCACAATTGTCATATGCAGCCAAACATAATTATAGCTTCAGTCATTTGGAGCTGATGTGAATTGGCCACGTGGCCTAACAAGGATCATTTGCAGGGAACAGCCAAAATAGGAAAGGAAGAAAGCCTACCTGGAGACAACTTAGTGCAAAAATATAATTAGTTTAGCACAGATGTCACAAGCAGGTTTTCCTAAATGCTATAAAAGATTGTGACGTTTTGTTGTAGAATATTGAGGAAATCTTGGTGTTTCAACATGAAACAGCATGAGAAGAGTGGAAAAATTTTCAATGGGTTATTGTAAAACCTGTGCGTTCCTTATGTGGGATATAATATGGACATATGTGTAGCTCTTCCCCAAACTTAACTCCTAAAATATTAAGTGAAGAACAGTTCTAATCAGTGCAACTTTTAATCACATAAAAGCCTTTTAATGGTGTTTGAGCTTTCAGTTCAAACCTAACAGATGCCTCCTAGATGAACTGCTGTCTTAATAAGCTAGGGAGCTCCTCAGTGCTAAGATGTAAACATCCATTAGTGCCATGTTTTTAATGTGTGATATAAACCTACATGATGTCCTAAAGCCTATCACAACACCTATTGAGCTTATGGTAGGAGTGGAAGACAGTTCTAGACGTGTTTTATATTTTAAAAAACACCCATTAAGTTTCAAAAAAAAAATAATTCTTCTTTTCTTGTTTGGTGTTTTTTTAATCTTTTTTTGTTGTATCTGTTAAATCCACAGATCATATTGTGCCCTCTCAAACATGTAACTACCTTCACCTGAAAGTCATTTGAGATTCCGATGGAAAACTCCAGGAATATATATTCTAACAGTAAAAAAAGGGCTATGCATTTACACATAAGCATCTGGAGCCAATTCTCATTAGAGTAGGACCTCAACAGCCAGGTAGGTAGTAATTTTCAATTATTGAAAGAGGTTGGTTAGAAATCCAAAAGCTGACAGACCTTTCCCTGTTCAAGCAATGCTTGGCAGTGCTAAAAGTATAACGGAGCCCTGAAGAAGTGCTTTAATTCAAGGTCTGTCAGAATTTTCAGGGCGCCTGTTTTCAAGTATTAATAACACCCCTGCAAAAATTCAAGATCATCTCTACCAATGTTCTCGGTGTAAAAGGGAAAAATATAAATCAGCAACAGTAAATACGCGAGTGACACCGGAACCTGCACGGGGGAGCTGGAATGACAGAACTAACACAGGTGACAGAACGGACAGGAATCACGAGCACGTCTGTACGCACCAGTCAACAAGTTCACCCCAAGTGGTGAGATCTGTGCTCCTCCAGCCGGGCTGGAACTCATTAGAGGCTCTAATTAAGACTGGAGCATGTGGTTGCTTTGAGAGATAGACAAATGCGTTCTGCTGTTTACTTATCTCTCAAGTCCGAAAAAATGTACAACTGGTGCCAGACGGAAAGCTTGTTTCTCTCTCCCTATTTCTTATCATGACAGTTGAAAGCAGATGAAACGCTAAACTTAGCAACGTCGTCTATTTTAATACTAATGGAGCGATCGGGGGTTTTTTTGGGGGGAGAAGATCCTCAGTTCTGAAATGTGCTGTTTTGCACCAATGATGCTACGGTCTGTTAAGCATAAGAAGGGATGTGCAGATGCATTCTGTTTTGTTAGCAATTGAAAATTGGAGTGGATCTGTTTGGTTTGATTTAAAAAATGCTCTGGCCCTAGAACTTCCTGCAGTCAATGAAGTCCAATAGCCCACCCTAAGACAGTAGATCTGCCTAGATGATCAGCCTTCCAGGATCTGAAGGGAGCCTACAGGAGAGCTGGAACAGGACTCTTAGTCAGGAACTGGAGTGATAAGACAAGGGGGAATGGTTTTAAACTGGAAGAGGGGAGATTTAGATTCGATATTAGGAATACATTCTTTGCTGTGAGGGTGGTCAGGCACTGGAACAGGCTGTCCCAGAGAAGCTGTGGCTGCCCCATCCCTGGAGGGGTTCAAGGCCAGGCTGGATGGGGCTTGGAGCAACCTGGTGTGGTGGGAGGTGTCTCTGTCCAGGGCAGGGGGGTTGGAACTTGATCTTCAAGGTCCTTTCCAACTCTAACCATTCTATGATTCTACGATCACAGTTATAGCCGGGGAGCAAACAGCAACATCTGTTCCTAATTTGTCTCCTTTTTCACAGGAGAGACCGGCATGGAGAAGGGGAGAGTAAAACCATCCGGGGATCACAGCACAGGTCCTGCTGCTGAGGCGCCTACCCTCAGTTCCCTGCTTTGCTATGGCCATGGTGTCCGTGCTCCTCAACCATAGCATCTGCCTTCCTCCTTTCTTAAAATGGAATAACAGCATTCCTCTCTCGCAGAAGGATGCTGCGAGGCTGAATACATTAAAAATTGCAAGATGCTCAAATAGCACCGGGGACTAAATAAGCATCTGAGATTGACAGATTGATGCGCCAGGTAAGGTGCGTGTCTGACAGAGTGGGGGATGATAAGAATTCATTTGTGAGCAATCCTTCACAGCTCTTTCATACAGTGCTAACTACCTAGAAGTCCAGTTCTCACCCCTGAGTGCCACAGGCTGATTAACGCTTTGTGGTGTTGTATTTTAAGGCACACCAAGGATTTTTAGCATGTAAGAACTCAGGGTGCCTAAAGAATCACTGGATTTTTGCTACAGCCAAATTAAATCCACTTAAGCCATTACCATATTAAAATTAAGACTGATATTTGGATTAAAATATATTTTTTAAACCAAGTCTTGTTTCTAGACTGGGGAAAGTACAGTTTATTCAACTGCTGGGCAACTTCACTCTTACATTTACACTGGCTATTGGGGACCTGCATGGCAGCAAGTGGGCAAAGCCACCACTGCTATAAGGCAGCAAAGCCCTGATGCTGAGTGGTTGCAGGTGCTTTTGGTGCCTGCTCAAGTAGTTCAATCCTTACCAAACATCGGGTAAACAATTTCAAGCGTAGATGTGAAAGGGTTAAGCAGAAACAAGAATGCATCCAGCCTGGGGAGGCCAGGGGGGGGAAAGACATTTATATGATTTCTGACTTTTCACACATTTCACACTTGTAGAATTTGAAAACACCTTCATTTTTTAAACAGCAAATTTGCAGATCATTAGCTGGTAATGTGCACCACTGCCTTTGGGTCTTTTGAAAACAAAAATGAAAAATGATCTAATTAAGCCTGCTATACTGGTTGCTGCACATACCAGGGATCCAAGTTTGATTACTGATTCCAGGGCTCGTGCTGGCAGGGTTTGGACCACAATAGTGTGATGGTGACACGTAGCAGCAGATGGGAGTAGGATTATTGAATGCTGCTTCAAAATGAGATCGTCTAATCAAACTCTGATGTTTGAGTGGCACAACACAGAATACCTTCCAGGCACTTGCTCCAAGGAGCTGCTATGAAAGATTTTTCTTCAGGAAAGGCATAATATCAGAAATGGACATGGGAGCTCTGGATCTCCTCGTACAGAGACCATCCTTGGCATTTCAGAAATCACTGTGTGCTGTTACTTAGCATGATTACATGACACAGTTGATTTTCACCATGTGTAGCCCAATTTCCCTAATATTCCAACCTCATCATTCATCCAGTTTGGTATTTGTTCTATTTCATCAGCAGTTATTTGTTTGGAAATGTTTTATTGAGCAAGAGCTACAGTACTGTAATAGCTGAAAGGTTTGATGGGCACATGAGCTCTAGACAGCTCAGATGACTTTTTGCTTTGCCTCTCTCTTTCCTGCTACTGATACCCAAATAGATATGAAGTTTATGAGCTCCAGTTCTGCACATGCAACAAGTGCTAGAATTCCAGTGCAGAACAGGTTCACAAAGCACAGATCTGGTCACATCTTACACTACTCTTCCACTGTGGGATTCAACAAAACAGGATTCCCACCAACCCAGCACATCCCAGCAGCCTCCAGTGCCTGCTGATCATAAAAAAATACATTTGCCCTGTCTCTCTGACTCTCAAAAGCAGTGAAAGTCTAATTACTGTCTGCATTCTACTCTGGGCATGGAAAGAAGAACAAAACTGTCACTTGTATGCTAGAGAAAATTAATCCCAGTCCTAGAAATAACAAAGATTAATGCTGTAAATGTGTTGCTTCCCCCTTAGTTTGACTCCTGTGTTCTTACAGTCCTTTCTCGCTCTCCAACCATTGTCAAAGCAGGAAAGGGGTTTTCTCTGACAAGGAGGCTTGTTCTCCGAAGACTGAGATCCCTCCTCCCATCTGACTCCAGATACTAAATTGCTTTTTGATAGCAACCACTCTCTGCTGAATGTAAGCAAACTAAGTAGCATCTTTTTGGTGTGTCTAAGCAGAGAGGAGCAGATTTAGATTGGATGTTAGGAGCAAGTTCTTTCCTCTGAGGGTGGTGGAACACTGGACCAGGTTGCCCAGGGAGGTGGTTGAGGCCCCTTCCCTGGAGATATTCAAGGTGAGGCTGGATGAGGCCCTGGGGAACCTGGTCTAGTTGGGGGTGTCCCTGCGACTGCGGGGAGGTGGGACTAGATGACCTTTTAAAGTCCCTTCCAGCCTGGATGATTCTATGATTCAACAAATGTTAAGCCATTAGCATCTGTCTTGACAATTATACAGCAATTTAGGAGTGACATTAAGGTCCACTGGATGAATAACCCAGGTTTCAAAGGGTTTCTTAAAAAGTATTATTAAACCAAGACAGAGCAACTTTTACAACGGCTAATTCAGCATCATAGGTCTTGCAAAATACACATGAACATCACTTCCAATATTGTATAATGAACTAATGTAGAAGTGACTTGGCCTCATAGACCTACGTGGGTCTGAATGATCAT
Source organism: Pedionomus torquatus (assembly GCA_013398155.1). Classification (NCBI taxonomy): domain Eukaryota; kingdom Metazoa; phylum Chordata; class Aves; order Charadriiformes; family Pedionomidae; genus Pedionomus; species Pedionomus torquatus. Next base: position 206,963 of record VZRU01006490.1, on the reverse strand, counting down.
ACTTTGCTCTGAGTAAAAGAGGAGCTTTCAAAGGACATTTTCAGTTATGTTTTCCAGTCTTGGGCCAGCTGGTGGGCTTCCATTTCTATATTTAGCATACACATTCAGTAGAGGATCATAAATAAGTCATATAAATTTGTGGGTTTTTCTGTAAAGTCTCTGTTCAGTTATTGGGCAAGAAGTTAAGCGCTCATATTTGCCTGCCTTCATCTTTTGTGACAAGACTGCACATTTGTTTGAATAAAACAGTTAATGTAGTGTGATGAAAAATGTCTTCATCAAGAATCTCACAGTGTACAAGTTAAGCCTCAATGTATTTTCTGGGAAAAAAAACCCCACCCAGATATTAAGGGAGAAGCAAGCAGCAACTCTATCAGTCCCAGATGGTGATTTGTTTTACACATTGACCATAAAATATACTTTGTATATGTTTAAGATTCAGAATTTTGAAGCACCTCTACTTGAAGGGATGAGACAGCTCAGGATAAAGAGCCCCTTGTTACCATTTTCATAGCCCTGAAAAAAATATCAAATCTGCATAGATTACACAATTAACAGACAATTTGTGAACAGAATAATATGCTTGACATCTCAAACCTTCCATTTTACTTGGTAATATGGTTTTCTAAGGGTCAGCAGAAGGAGAGAGGCATCTTTCTATGGCTGTGGAAAAACAGAAGGGATCAGATTCCTTTGGGTGACATCAGCTGAGCTCCACCGAGTTTACCGGTGCTGGGCAGAGCCTCACCAGTTGCAAATATTGCCTACCTTTCTGGGGCTACTTCTCTTCTACAGCGAGGTAGAAATAAACGTAAGGCTGCTCTATTTGGTCAGAGCAACGTAAAAGCGTAAGGGTTTGTATTTGGGGAAATTCAGTTGCTTAAGAGACACTTTCTAAGATTTTTCTCTATTTTTCTTTTTATAAACACAACATTTTACACGTTTATCAAACCGAGATCAGTCAGTGAAAAAAAGAAACATCTTTCTACTTGGTGAAATACATAGGGTTAGAAAACATGCAAAAAGGTGTACAGAGAAACTTTAAAAGAGTGTTAGTTTAAATAGTATGGACAAAATTCAGTCAAAAGGTGGGATGCAACATATCAAGAGTCCATTTCAAGAAAACAAAAAACCCTCCTCTTAAATATTGTTACTGGTTTGTATCAAAATGTAGAACTTAACGACATTCTTTCTTTTAAAAAATTAAAAATATATATGTATAACAACAAGCAAGAAGACAAAACACATCAAAAATGGGAATTAAAAAAAAAAAAACTCTTCAAAAGAAGACAAGAAGTCAAAAAAAGAGGGGAGAAAAAAGATTTTCAGGGATCCTTGTCATGCAAATCAGTTTGGCGGCAAAAAAAATACCTTCATCTTCAGCACCGTCATTATCACCTAAATCATCTGTCTGTTTCTTTGTAAGGGGACCTAGGATTGAGAACGGAGAAAATGGAGGAAAAAAGACAATTCAAGAATATACAAGACTGAGGAAAAAAAACAGCGAATATTAAATTCCCATGGACGTTTCAAGAAAAACATTTGCAGGGAGGGAAATCTTAGTTTATATATAACAACCAATTTTTCATTATTTTTTATCAAACATTACAGCAAACCTTCCCTAGGGGGTATGGCTATTAGAAACATCTAGCACAAGAATGAAAGAGTGCCCAGTGCTTTATTGTTTTTAAATGAAGAATCAAAACTTGTTTACTAAAAGCATACCCACCATAAACTATATTTATCCATTTAATTTAATTGGGTTTTTGTTGTTGTTATTAGGAACAGCGGAGACAAGAACTGCCAAATTACCTCTTGCATTTGATGCAATAAAGGTGGCTAATAAATGTCTCGACAGTTGGCTGAAACAATATTTTCTGTGAAATGCTAATAAACATTTCTAAGTTCAATCATTTAAGCTTTTATGAAGATAAGCATGGGTTTGCTTTATTCTTTTTTTTTTTTTTTTGACACACTCATTTCATTCTAAGAAAAATTTGTCGATTCCCTTGAAACCTTTGACCACCTGCTGAGATATTTGGAAAGAAACATGAGAATCCACATGTCAACTAAGAACGAGAGTGAAATCCTAGACCAACTGAAGACAATGATTTTTGTTATTGATTTCAGTAGGACCAGGGTTTCCTGCACAGTATAAATGAAGTTGCATTGAATATGGAATTAAAATTTTTGCTTGGGCAAGACACACAATTTTTTAATTCCTTATTTCTATAAATGGATGGCAAGAGAGAATTCTTTCATGCCCACAACATGTATTATTAACAAGTATTAATAAATTCATCATCTTTTCCAATGGGAAAAATGCCCACTTTTTTACCGAGTAACAGAAATATACACCAGAAGGAAAGTCAAAGGCTATTCTGAAAATATTTCCATGTCATATATTTTACACACTTACGCACAAACAAAAGACAGTTGGAACTCAGCATTATCTTTCCTTTTTTTTCAGAGCTCTCTCATTTCCATGACATTCTGTAATTTGCATGCAAAAAAGCAATCAGTACAAACACAGGACTAAGTAACAAAAAAAAAAAAAAAAGAAAGAGCCAGCCAAGCACACAGTAGAAAACAAGAACTTTCTCATGCATAAAATAGCAATAGACAAAAAAAAACAACAAAAAAAAGAGATGATCAGTTTGTGTTGATATCTGCCGTAGATATAGGCAAGAGACATGCATTAACTCTAAGCGCTATGGAATATTAAAACATTTGTATTTAAAATGCTCTCTCTAGCTCTGTTATTTCACAGTATATTAGTCATTCAGCATTAAACCTGTCATTTATAGGCAAAATACCATGTATTTGAATGATGCATTTAAAAAAAAAATTCATAAAATGTTTATACCAAGGCACATGGATTTGAGAAACAGAAACAACCCTTCAAGTACCGTGAACTTTTAACCATGAATGTAAGAACCAGACCATAATATTGAAATCCAAAGCTGAACACCTTCATTATCACGTCACTTGGGAGGACAGTTTTAAACTCATTCTAGATACAGAATGTTGGAATTACACACAATCATTTTTGTCGACGTACCTGCACCAATCATTCTGCTTAAGCACAGAGCCTTGGCGAATGCAATGGCTTTTCCTAATCCAAACCCCGAAAGGAATCTTTACATCATATGCTTATCTAGAGAACGTCACCTGTCACCCTAACTCAAACACCTCCATTCAGATGTCTTGTTGCCCATCATTCCCACACCAGAGCAACTTTGCTTCTGAAAGAATAAAGCTAGAAAAATAAAAGGTGTATGTGAAGAACAACAGTGATTTCATGGCGGTTTTTCAGCACAGCAAACAGGAAGAATGGACTTCAAATTCTAAGAACTACGCACATCATTACAAAGAATCATAGAATCCTCCAGGCCAGAAGGGACCTCCAAAGGTCATCTAGTCCCACCTCCCCGCAGTCGCAGGGACACCCCCAACTAGACCAGGTTGCCCAGGGCCTCATCGAGCTTCACCTTGAATATCTCCAGGGAAGGGGCCTCAACCACCTCCCTGGGCAACCTGGTCCAGTGTTCCACCACCCTCAGAGTAAAGAATTTTTTTCTAATATTCAACTTAAATCTACCCTTCTCCAGCTTAAGTCCTATCGCAGCAGGCCTTTGTGAACAGCCCCTCCCCAGCCTTCCTGTAGCCCCTTCAGGTACTGGAAGGCTGCGATTAGGTCTCCCTGGAGCCTCCTCTTCTCCAGGCTGAACAGCCCCAGTTCCCTCAGCCTATCTGAACCAGGCACAGCCAAAGATAAACACACACACATTTTTACTGGCTTCTTGTTATCTTTTAAATACTTAAGTCACAAGAAAGGAACAAAGTGGCATCTGGAAAGGCAAACAGCATATATTTTTCCAAGTAACTTGCACAGAGAGGGGCGATTTCTTTTCTGGATGAAACCCCGACCATGAATACTAACATTTTTAATAGCTGGTCTTTGTGAAGTATTTTGTACGGATCACGGTTCCAGATCTCAACTGCAGTTACACAGTGCATCAAACATCTCAATGCAAATGCCTGATCTCACAGCATCTCTGAATTCACAATATGGTGAAGCAGAATTGAGGCTAGCTAATAAAAATAACCTGGGTAATTGTACTTATACACCTGTGAGTTTGTGAATCATTAAAAAAAACCACAAGCACACCATCTTCCTTTCCATCATGTTGCAATACACATTCTACACATTCCTCTTGCAAAGAGGCTGACCTATTTTTAAGCCGTCATAGATTAACCACGCTTTCTAATACAGCTGTGTATCCATTTCCCAATACAGGAGCTCTATTTGCCACATCCCTTAAATGGGACACCCCATCACTGCTGCAGACACATGACAGACCCCAAGGCAGGCACCACTAAAAGTATTCTCTTAGATGAGATGTGACTTCTGCCACAAGTTTGCTCCAGTCTGTAAATATGATGGACCACGTTCATTCCATCACAGCAAGAGGTCACTTTAAGAGACAGAGACCGAAAATGCTTCAGATAACATTGCAGTTCCAGGAAGGAGAAGATCTATCTGCAGTCTAGAAATCAAAGCAGGGTTTGTTCCTTATGCACTAGGCATAAAGCAACCTGCCTATATTCTATACTTTCCCTATTCCTACAGGGATGATGTGAATCATAGAATGGTTAGAGTTAGAAGGGACCTTAAAGACCATCCAGATCCAACCCCTGCCATGGGCAGGGACACCTCCCACCACACCAGGTTGCTCCAAGCCCCATCCAGCCTGGCCTAGAACCCCTCCAGGGATGGGACAGCCACAGCTTCTCTGGGCAACCTCTTCCAGTGCCTCACCACCCTCACAGCAAAGAATTTCTTCCTAATATTTAATCTAAACCTTCCCTCTTGCAATTTAAAACCATTCCCCCTTGTCCTATCACTCCACTCCCTAACAGACCCTCTGCAGCAATCCTGGAGCTCCCTTCAGATCCTGGAAGGCTGCTCTAAGGTCTCCTTGGAACCTTCTCTTTTCCAGGCTGAACAGCCCCAGCTCTCCCAGTCTCTCCTCATAGGAGAGGTGCTCCATCCTTCATGGCCCTCCACTGGTCTCGTCGAAACTTCATTTGTGTTTGAAACTTATTTTGCAATCCCTAAAAGAAGCATCGGCTCAAGACCAGTTGTGCACAGGGCTGTCTACAACAGCATTCAGCAGCATCGAGTGGTTCGATCCTGAACCCCCCCAAAAGGAAGCAGAGCTCCGAGCTTCACCGTTCACGTTCTGTGTTGCCCGTTTGATCTATGGCTGCTGAAGACATTCTCTGAAATCATGAAGTGAGTACCATGAGAACTTCTGCATTAGACTTCCATGTGCTTCAGCAGTAATTTTCACTCTAAAACAATCAGTAAGAAATGGCCTTAGCTTCAGATCCTCCAGATACCTGACTGCATCAACAGCATCGCTGTGTCTGTATGATCATAAAGACAGACTGACGTCTTGCAGCCTGGCCGAGGAAAACATACTGAAATCACTGTCAGATAAACAACATAAAATCTTATGGAAAGATCCTATAAAATGCAACAGCAATACCTTCTTCAAGTAAAAATAAATCAGGACTGAAATTGGTTAGTAGATGTATAATTTTCCGTTATTTTTGGCAGGTCTGAATTAATATTTTACAGAAAGCTTATGATTTTGTAAATTAAATGTATCCCTCAAGGAGATTTATTTTTTTAGCCCTGACTGTTTACTGAATATATGATTCTTTCGGGTTCTTCCATCATCTTAATATTCTTTTCAGGTACCAGAAACCAGTTTTTAAACTACTGACAGTAAGACATGATGGACTGGAAGCTAATAAAACAAAACAAAACAAAAAGTATACGCTTTACAGATTTATAATCACCAAAGTTCTTTTGCACACAATTACTTTCCACTGATGCTCTACTGGAGCTTCATCTTTTGTGAAGGTCGACTTATTCTTCCTCTTTGACTACTTTACTTCCAAGAATGGGCATCCACTACAAAAAACGACCATTTTACTATGTTTAAGACAAGCCTTATTATTCCGGCCTATATTTTAGCTAAAATTTATACAATAAATGTTAAATATCAACGAAGAAATCAGGTGCCATAAATAATAGAGAGGGGAAGAGGAGACCAAATCATCAAAAATGCTGATGCAAAGATGATTCACTTATGAGGCATTCTAAGGCTTAGTCTCATTTAGTCTCGTGTTGCAGCATATCCCTAAGTCTCATTAACGGTAACGGGAAAGGAGACCCCCTAAGTCAGTTCAAAATGGGGAAGAAGCAATTATTGCATTTTGTGTCTCCTAAAGACAATTAGTAGTTTTGCTGCAAAAGCTGAAGGAACCCTGTGCAGGAGGAACTCCAAACAAACTCCTGACTCGTTTAATTTAAAAATAGTTCTTATATGATTGAAATTATTATCCCAATATTTCTTCTATGTGTACTGCAATCGACGCTAAGAAAGTCATGCATTTTAAAAATCTCAGTATTCATTACTGTACGTTTGGGGATGGCCTCCCTTTGCCCAAAACAAGAAATAACACACCTCCTGTCCAGTTAGTTACAGAGCAATTATGCACTGAGAAATAATTAAAGTCCAGCCATATTAATTCTGGTTTTTAGCATTCCCTTTGATGAAGGACTAAGGTACTTTAGCTCCTAAATACATGAAAGCTGATTATAAATTCTGTCTTTATGGTCTTGATTGGGCAGAAATTATCTGTGGCCTTTTGAGCTGCACGCGTGTGGGAGGCATGGAAGCTGTGAATGTCATTAGCTTTTTGGCCCGGGAAAGCTATTCATCATCAAGAAGTCATACTGCAAGTTGACACTGCTTTGTAAGACAACAGTACAAATCCTCTAAACTTAATAAATTGGCGCTTATGTATACAGCCATTGTTTGAGCCAAAATGTTCCCCTTCGGTAATGAGAAAGATGGGAAAGAAAAAGAGGACCTTCTACACTAGGTTAAGTAGACTCCACGGATCTAGCAATTTAGAAATCACCATAGCAATAATCATTCTTTGAGTTAAGGTGCCTGTTCAATAAAAAGGGAAAGAGGTGAGATTAAGCCAACTGCTGAAATAATACAGGTAGGAGAAAGATTCACTAAGTGGGTCGCAACACTGGTCGCGAATCTGGTGACGCGCACATTGAATACAATTATATACTTATCTTTCAACTTAGTTAAGTGCCTCCATCCATCCATTGCTACTTCTTCATCGGCTCATTTTTTAATTGCGCAATGAAGAACCGTGAAGTAAAATTGCCTCACCCTCACAGTTTTAGGCCCAACAACTCAGATTCAAATATGAAATACCCCCCATCTTTGGCGATTTCAACTACCATTTTTATGCAACATTCTCCAACCAAAGAAAAAAAATAATAATCTGTGCTGAGTTATTAGTCTAGCAGATGTTAGCTGAGGCACAATAACATGTTGTACCTATCTCCTGCGTTCAATTTAAAAGAAATTAATGATGAGTTATAATTAACAACCTTCAGACTTCACCATTTTCATTGAAGAGAATTCAGAAATCACATTCTCATACCTTGAAATTAAAACATAACTATATAACACTCTTTCTTATAAGCGTCATGACAAATTGGAAAGCCACAGCATAATAGACATCTAATGAATGATTCCATAAAATCATCAGCTTTCATTTGAAAAATCAGAACGCAGTCAGCAAAACCAGAAGAAGTGGAATTCCTTATGGAGGAGAGGTTTGGAAGGTACAAATGGCAGCTGGGTCTTAAGAAACACTTAACTTTTTCCATGACCATACTTTGCTGCAATAGACAAAACAATCTACTTTCTATTTTCCCTTATTACTCTCTTGCTTCCACCAGATGCTCACTCCCTTCTTTCCTTGTTATTTTTCCCCCCTTAAATTCCTTTGATTTCCATATTGTACTTATTTGTAGTATTTGTGCTTATCAGCAGGGCAAAGCCCTGGTCGACTTTGCTTTTTGATGATCCCATTTGCACTCATGTTTTAACAACAAACGATGGCACAGACCTCAGTCGTTTCACATCTTACTACCTGATTTGTGATGACAATCAAGTACTGTAATTAGAGCTGCGAGTAACTCAAATTTGCATCTGCAAGTGAATGACAGGTGCAAATTGAACCCACAAAAGGGTTGCCAACTTTCTTTGAAAATTTACATGTATAAATGCTTTGTCACTAAAGCAGCTATTCTGACACTTCAAGACTAACTCCTGCTGTGTCTTTTATAACAGCATATTGCTGAAGTGTCACACAGAACGAACGCCTAATCCCAAACCTTTTTATTCACAAGATTAATCACACTGGCTGGATCTTGATTTCCCTTAAATCTGAAGGAACTTCATTACTCAACATTAGATTTGTGTGAATTTCAATGAGATCCGAATCTGAGAATGTCGATACAGAGTTTGACTCCTCTGCTTCCCATCTTAGGCGCAGCCTGAAATTCAGTGTATTCTCAGATGTGAAGGCACTTCATATTCAGATGTCCTGTGGAGAGCAGCTCAAATGAAGCTGTGCTTCAGGCTCTCCCTAGACCCCATTCCCTTTCATAGAATCATGGAATGGTTAGAGTTGGAAGGGACCTCAAAGATCATCAAGGTACACCCCCCTGCCCTGGGCAGGGGCACCTCCCACCACACCAGGTTGCTCCAAGACCCATCCAACCCGGCCTTGAACCCCTCCCGGGATGGGGCAGCCNCACAGCTTCTCCGGGCAGCCTGTCCAGGGTCTTACCACCCTCACAGGAAGGAATTTCTTCCTGATATCTAATCTAAATCTCCCCTCTTCCAGTTTAAAACCATTACCCCTTATTCTGTCACTTCACTCCCTGACAAAAAGTCCCTCCCCATCCCTCCTGTTTCTTCCAGAAGTTATTTTTTCATTTTAAATCCTTTGCAACTGGCCACTCAATAAATCCAATTCCCTTTCTAGAAGGTGTTTGGTTGCACGATATGCTTTATGTGGAGTCATGCAGCATTACTAGAAAGAGGCAAAGGCACAGACCACTGGGTGAGCCCCAGTGTCCTGACTCCCATCCACCCAGTGGGCAAGTTCAGCCCTGAAGATACCAGCAGCGTGCACACTTGATCCCTCTGGACATCTGCCTGCATCGGGCAGCCTTCACTGCTCTGCCAGGTAGAATCATAGAATGGTTGGAAGGGACCTCTGAAGGTCATCTAGTCCAACCCCACCACAACGAGCAGGGACATCCAGAACCAGATCAGGTTGCTCAGAAACCCATCCAACCCAAGCTGGAATGTTTCCAAGGATAGGGCATCAACCACCTCTTTGGACAAACTGGGACAGCATCTCACCACCCAACGGTGATAATTGGATGGGCAAACATCTATTCCACTCCACTCTACTCCACAACAGCGCACACACTGGTACCTCTTTGCCAGGACAAGTTAAAGAAGAAAAGTACAGGTACTATTTTCCCCTAACTTTTCATAAAATACAAAGCCAATATTCTAGGGGAGCTGCCTGCTAATCCTTCTAGGGATGAAAGCACAGCTCATGTAGCACGTATACTTAATACGAGGAGGAAGTAATCCAATGGAAGAGTCGTCAACATCATAATTATTCTACTGAATGTCTGAATGTAGCTTCTCTGATTTCTGTTGTAGTGAACAGGGGTGGAAAAAAAAAAAAACAAACAGAAAAGTTACATCAGAGAGGGAAGATGAAGAAAAAGATAAACTTAATTTCTTTCCAACAGAGGTAAGGGAAGGAAGAGATGCTTATGGTAAAGCAGCGGCTATCCCACCCATTGGAATTATATGTGAGAAAAAGGATGTTTCAAACAGATCAGACATGTGGACATGGAAAAATAAAGCCCTTTAACCAGGAACACTGCAGTTGGAGTACAAAGCTCTGGAGGTGAGGGATAGGCAAATAACAGACGCGAAAAATGACACCTGTAAGCTGTTAGGTGGCCGTTACCATCAGCATTTACCACTCCACTTGCTTATATCACAAGTCCATGCAGCTTTTAACATTTCACTTGCATTAATAATTCATATTGTTTTACAGATACTCACATTCCAGGGTGACACACTGCTGTAATGAATCGAGCACAACATTACACAGCTGTGCCACCACCTGAGCTTTCAGATCATGAATCAATTCTCCTTCTCTACAGGTAATGACTACCATCCAAATCCTAATGAAGACTTATGCACATGCTTAACTTTAAGCCTCCAAGTAAGTTCTCTCAAGTCAACGGGCTAATCTCCTAATAACACAAAGACAGATCCAGGGAACACTCCTCCTATTTGCAACCTGGGCCAGGAGGCAAACTCAGGAGTAAGAGCTAAGCAAGAAGGAGCATCCCAAGTTTCTAACTTCCCTGAATTATTTCATGAGTAAATCTAATAGCAAGATAGTATTTCAACCTCTTGAACACACTAGCAAAGCTCTGAGATGAAACTAAATTTCCTTTTTTATAAATGGGTTGCTTTTTAGTCTGTGTACATACAAGCAAAATGTTACATTCATTTTCTACAGCTCTCATAACAACATTGCTTCCTAATTTTAAGGAAAATATGAACTCATTTTATACCACAAGCTTAAAAGACTGACCGTGTTTAGCTTGTCCAAGAGAACTGAAGACTTGTCATTTTAAGATGCAAATTTCAGTTCCAAAATGAAGATTTACAATTCTCAGGAAACTATCAACGTTAATCTTCACTTTCAAAGATGTCTATAACGTTGCTGCAATAACAGCCCAAGTCAGGATGCAGTAAGTGCATCCTTCATGTAAGAATGGAGAGACACAGCTAAAAAAAAGCATCATCAACTTCAGTAGAATTGATGAGCTTTAGTCTCTTTTTCTGCAGCTTTAGTGGTTTTTTTTTCACATTGTTTTGTTTCAGACAGGTAAGGCAGGTCATCCACGATGATAAGGTATGGTACAGAAAAACTTCTTTACTACCTCTTGACATAAATACAAAAAAAAACAAAACCCAAAAACCCAACCCCATTCAAACTGCACTTTAAATTATTAGCACTGGAACGGGTTACCCAGAGAAGATGTGGCTGCCCCATCCAGTTCAAGACCAGGCTGGATGGGGCTTTAAACAACCTGGTGTGGTGGGAGGTGTCCTTGCCCATGGCAGGGGGGTTGGAACTGGATGATCTTCAAGGTCCCTTCCAACTTGAACCATTCTATGATTTTATTTTACTTTTTATTTCATTTTCCCTTTCTGTTCTCACACTTGGAATGGAAAAAGATTCAGCCCAAAACAACTAGGCAAATAAATAACCTTTGTAACCTTGCCCCGACATCTCTCACTGGAAAGAAACTAGTCCAGAAGAGCAGTCTCGGCAGGGGAGAGAGCTTTGGGATTTTTCCAGAAGTCGTTACCTTTGCTAGGGACGAATCCTGTTCATCTGCCTGCTGCTGGAAAAGCCTTCTCTACCCAACTAATTCTAGTAACTGCAGGGGCTGGTGTTACAGCAGTGATATAGTTTTGTTTATGGCACAGCTGAGCATACAGTCCAGCTCTCCTGAGACCCAGTTTCATAGCCTAAATAGCAGAGCAAAATGGTCTTCATGTAACCATGTAATTGAACATTGCAGAGAAAATCAAGTTAATTGGGCATAATATTTTCATATAGAGTTTGGAATGAGATAAGTTCTCCCACCCCTCTCCCCAATGCAGTTCATGTCATCTGGTTTGAAGCCACATCTTTTAAGCTCTGTATCATTTACTCTACCACTGCAACCTGTGCAGTATTTTAGCATCTACAAAGCCCTGCTCTTGCCTACCACAGGGACCAAAACGCAGAAGTCTTATCTTCTCAATTTTCTGAACGAGCCACGATCAGCAAAATTTAATTCTCCAACCACCTTGCAGAGCTGAATTTCTTCAGAAAAGTGGTAAAAGGAAGGGGAATGTTTCACGTTGTACAGCTGACTGCAATCCAACTCTCTCCTGGCAGACACTCAGCAGACAGAAGGGCAGGGAGTTTACAGGCAAAGCACCTGGTTGATCAACCTTTTCAATTCCCCCATAATAGCTCTCAATCAGTGAATTTCTTGCTGGGTTTTGAGCAGGGCAAAAAAAAATCTAATTTTATAGTAAGCAACCAAGGTAGATGTCATGTATCATTAACGAATCAGACACCATTACACCCACCTTCATTAATGGCAAAGGCTTGTCTTCAGCATGGACCAGAACGTCCCAAGCATCTAATGCTGGTGCTGGCACCTAAGTCAGAGTTTCCCTGTTCTTACCATCATACTCGGGTTTGTCTCTTGTGATCTCAAGGGCCAGGATAATACTTCTGACACTTTACATCTATCTGCAGGCACGGTCATATTTAAACATTTTACAGTGTTCACAAAATTGTTCTTTTTTCCTAGAAGATAAAGGAAGATGATTTTCTTTTCGTTTCTTATGGCTATATAGACCTATGTATACACAGGGGCAGCTTCTTCTGTATGCCTTTTTGACACAGGCAGATTCTTCCTACAGGTGTGAAGCTCTAACCATCACCAAGATAAAAATAGAAATACATTGAAAAAATACCAACACTGATACTAATAACCCAGTGTTCAGAACTATGGTCTTTCCATTAACTTGGATCTTAAAAAGAATAAAGACACTTCGAGTCAAATGTTTCTCCACTATGCAAAGCTTTCAAAGCATCCTTTAAAGACCATTTAATTGAGACTGTGGTCACCAGCTTTTAGAAACATAATATATCTGCTCTCATTACCACACCTTTTAACAGAATCAAAGTGCATCGCTCTGAGAAACAGCGATGGGAGAACTGAGGGGGCAGCATTTATGTACAAGGCTGTCAGAAGCAAAGTGCCTTGCCTCACTTATTTTCCCCGTATTTACATACCGTATTTTTAGAAGAGCATAATTCTAGGCAGGAAAACTCAAAACATCTCAGCGATGGAGCAATCACAAAAACCAGGAACGGCACAGCCAGCACTTGAAGATTAGCAGGATCAAATACTTGTCATAAGAAAAATCATTCTCATTTTGACATGTTTTCAATATTAGCGTGGTACTTGTTTTGAAACTACAGTTGACTTGCTCCGTATGTTATATTAAGGATTCCCAAATGGATAGATAAAACCTTTCTACTGAATGGAGCATGAAAGGAAATCAGCACATCCCTTCTAATCTAGCAGAATTTACAGGCAGGCAGCAATACTCGGGACCACATATTTACACAGTTACTGTCGGCTCCTGTATAAGGACAGACGGCTCAAAACCCTTCCAGTAGAAGCTTTGCCTTCATCATGACTATTTAATAATTGAATACCTTCACACAGAAGCTGGTGAACAGGAAATGATCATAAAAAAAAAAATAGATTTACAAAATGTCAAGCCTAGGACTACAATATATTATTTAAAAAAAGCACAGCAAATCTAAAAGCAAAATGTCAGAGTAGCCCTTGCTCTCATTTTTGCGACAGCCGTTTAGGCGAGAGTTGACGCGTTTGGGACAATATGACATTTCTAATTCTTTATCTGCTGACAATAACCCCGCTCTCCGGAGAAAAGCAACCAAACGCACAGCAGATAAAAGCATAACATTTCTCAGCATTGGACAAACAGCACTCTCCCTTCTGGATTTATTTATTTTCCTTCTCAGAAGTCTACTGGCTTAGAATCAAAGTACGGGCACAGTTACCAGGGGGTTTATATTGAGCTACGTCTCCCTTTCTTAAAGCTAATCCTAGAGAGGTAAAAGGTGCTTCCTTTTCCCTAACAAGGGATTTGCATAAAGAGTATCAACTACTTGGTGATAACGATGGTCCAAGATCTCACGTAGGGGCCCTTTTGACAACAAAAAATCAGTAGCTCAATTAAATACAGAGCATGGAACAAACTACACACATAACATTTAGTTACTTTATAACAACTTTAACTCTTGATTGATAATTATTATGGTTTCTTTAAGAGTAGACCCCAATATCAGGTGGAGGTGGGACCAGATGACCTTTGAAGGTCCCTTCCTGGAGATTCTATGATTCTATGACTACAATATCATCTGTTCAGAAAGGAAGCAAATCTACGAGGAATATTTCTGAGTGCATTTGAGCAAAAAATAAATAAATTTTAAAAAGTCCTTATGACCCTTTCCCAAGTCAATCAAAATTAGTGGAAAAACCCCATCGCAGTAATCCAAGCTGCATCCCGCTGAGCAGAATGAACACCTGCAGCAAGTACAGCGAACTCCCAGTACTAAAAACAATACTTTAGACTATCAAACTATCAAAAAAAAAAAAACAACCTGGGGAAAGTGAGACTTATTCCTGTAGGAGACAATGAAGAGCCTGCTCCTAACAGGGCAGCAAAAAATGACTTTGCTTACGGACCCAACAGTACAGGTAATCTTGATCCTTGCTTTCACTTCAGCATCAGTCAAGGAGTCATTTCCATAGGACAAGGCAAAGTTTAAGATTTATAACCTTCCTTTTAAGGTTTCAGTTTGCAAACGTTGCAGATTCAATAGAATTTTGGTGATACAAGACAGATTCATTCCAGCTCTTCAGCTTCGGGATTATTAACTAACTGTAAATGCAGGGTATTTAATGTAGACAAATGGGAACAATCCAATTAATTTCAATAGACTCTGAGAGCTTTTAACTCATGTCTTCAGATATATAGATGTGCTGAGTGTATATTAACTTTGTGATTTAGATGGAGAAGAAAAGTTTTTGAAATGTATGTGGGCATAAATGCCTTTTACATTCTTTGCTAATGTGAGAGTTAAAAATAATTCACTTTCTCCTGGGATTTTGTGTACACAATTTGTGTTTATCTGATGGAAAAAGACTAAATGCAGACATAATAGCTTGAAAGCAAAAGAAAAGCAACACATTACTGACAGCAGCTCCCCCAAAATACATAATGAACTAGGTTTACTTTTCTTTTATTGGTGAAATCTGGTTTCCTGGAAACCATACTGGTCAGGATCACAGTTCGGCGATATTCAGCAAGTCATTTCACATTAAAATGTTTTTTGACAGAACAGTTCTGTTATCAATGCTACACGAGCCTATATTTTTTGAAGTAATGACTACAGACATAATCAGACTTCTATTTATACAACACATAAATTAATCGCTTCATTTACCAGAAGAAATTTAAGCTTTATATTGTCAGTACATAAGTGGGGGTTGGCTGGGGGTGCGGGAATCCGCAATCACTGCTCTGCTCTGCCAGTCGATCACCAGGTGGTGACAGCAATTGCATTGCATCACTATTTTCTATTATTATTATTTTCTCTTCCATTACTTCACTATCTTTATCTCAGCCTATGAGGTTTGGGGGTTGTTTCCCCCTTGTCCTCCCCAATCTTTTTTTTCTCCATTTTCTCCTTACCCCCTGGGAGCGGAGTGGGGAGGGAGGAAGGGAGCAAGCAGCTGTGTAGTCCTAGTTGCCAGCTGGGGTTAACCCACAACACCAGCCTTCATATGAAACACAGTTAAGATATTTATTTCTTTTAAATTTAATTTCTTGACACAATCAATCTTGTAGTTCTATAGAACACATCAGTTATTTTTTAACTTTTGTGTGGAATTCCTTTCATGCAGGCAGGAAGAACTGGATTTATAAACTCACTAAAGTAAACATACCATACAGCATTACACCTATATAATAGTCTGATATTCTATTGTCTCGAATATTAGTGCACATCCCTGAAAGCACAGATGGGTGATTCAAATAAGTATGTGTCATATGCAAAATTCACTGAACCTTTAAAGTCTTCCAACTAGTTGCATCTGTCATATCTATTATGTCAAATAATAAACTGCAGAGCCTATTTTGGGTTTCAAGCTCGAATTAAAGGTCCCTAAGATCCTCCTCTCCCATCATCCTTCAGAGCAAAATTTACATTATGTGCACCTACGAAGGGAGAACAAAGTATCTAGAAACCTCTACTATTTTGGTGGCAAGAGATTCCAGGCACACATCTGTCTGGTTACTACCACTTGCTCAGGCTAAAACAACCTATAATTTTATGCCCTCCAACTAAAATTTATCAGTTGAAAAAGGTCCAATCTCCTTTTGCTAAAGATTTGTCCCAAAGTTTCATATTAACTTTGAATTTTAAGTTTCCTAATAAGAAAATGATATATTTAATGGACCACAGCTGCTGGGAAAGTACATATTTTATAGGCGTATGGTACTAATTTGGAAAATGAGTATGATTTACTTGATGAGTCACAACGAATGCCTGTAAATATATATTTAAGTTCTTTACTAGAGACTGGTCTTGCAAGTGGTATTATACAGAAAAATCATACTTAAGCACACGAATATCACCCCTGAAGAACAGGGGCCAAAGCTAACAGCTCCCATCTTTACCACTGTCACAGAACAGTTTGGGTTGGAAGGGACCATAAAGATCATCTAGTTCCAACTCCCCTGCCACAGGCTGGGCTTTCGGTTGATGAAATCTCTAAGTAAGATGTTGCCAAAGAGAACAAGTATTGAATGCAACAGATTTTCTTCCCAGCTTAACTTATTTCGTAGGACAGAAATCCTATGGCATGGCAATGGGCAGCCCCTGCCATCATTGACGTGCAGCTCCATTACAGCCAGGCACCTCAGGCACTGGCCTGGCTATGAAGGATGGGGTGGGTTCTGGCATCCCGCAGCATATTCCTGGCTGCTATCTCCCTTTTGGGCCCTGGAAATGCATGTTTGCATGGTTTATGTTGGGAGAAAACACAGATATTGAGTCTTGGGGAGAAGGCAGGGTGAGCAGAATAAGCAGGAAGAAAGCGCACGGACACAACTGAATCTATGCCTTAGTGAAGAACGCAGATTGTCCTACCAAGAAATGACTTGCTAAATAATTACCTGTATCAGGTTTCCCTCTCATTTTGAGAAAAATTGTATAGAACAATCAAGCAGCTTTGGATTTCCTGGATTTCTGCATGAGGAAGGGAAGAAGAAGGCATTTTGCATCAAGTCTTCCTCCATCAAACAAAGACATTTGAATAATTAGCACGGTGCATTGCCAGAAACACGATATTTCAAACTTAAAAGATAACCATTGATAGCATTAATTTAAGATAATAAGGTGACTAATTGAGTGACTAATAGTGTCAGTGAATAGAAGTTAAGATTGTAATCAGAGGCAAATCTCAGCTCTTAGAAATGTGCTAGGCAGAACGCTGAATACTAAACCATAACGATCATAGAATGGTTAGAGTTGGAAGGGACCTTAAAGATCATCCAGTTCCAACCCCCCTGCCTTGGGCAGGGACACCTCCCCGCCACACCAGGTTGCTCAAAGCCCCATCCAGCCTGGCCTTGAACCCCTCCAGGCATGGGGCACCCACACCTTCTCTGGGCAACCTGNGGGGCAGCCACAGCTTCTCTGGGTAACCTGTTCCAGTGCCTCACCACCCTCACAGCAAAGAATTTCTTCCTCATATCCAATTTAGATCTCCCCTCTTCCAGTTTAAAACCATTACCCCTTGTCCTATCACTCCACTTCCTGACTAAGAGTCCCTCTCCAGCTCTCCTGTAGGCTCTCTTCAGATACTGGAAGGCTGCACATACTTGTTTTTTATTTGCTCATATAAAGTGCTGAAGTATTGAAAAAAATCAAGAGAAAAATGGGTTTATTACCATCATAAACCACCAAGCTGCTTTATACTTGTTGATTATATCCGCCTTTAATTTAGAAAGAAATCAAGCTTTTCAAAACAGCACAACTCAGCCTCAAAGAAGTCATTTCTTTGAGCAGCTTCTCACAGAAAGTAAAACGAGATGAAAAAAAAAAAATCACTTCGTGTACCTAAGGATGGTTCACAACGTTCAGATAGGAAATCGAAGCTATGGTGATAACATGGCAAAACACTGAAGACCTAAACATTCCAGCAACTTTAAATACACCAGTAACCCCTTTGAGTGTCATTGGATTAACCCTGCTTACACAAACAGCATCTTCAGAAGACATTTCAGAGAAAAGTCTCAAGACGTACTTTAAGAAAGAAGACAGAAGGGAACCATCATCTGTAGGTAGTTGCCAGCTGATTGGCTTTAATTATTTTAACGATGCCGGTGCTTTTCAGTAAGGTCAAGTAGCTTTACACTACGGTGCCTCAAGTTCTGTAGAACCTTCTGAAAAACTAAATGTAAAGTTGTAAAATTATAGCTCACCCATGCCTTTATTTGATTAAATATTTCACAGGACCAGCAATTAACAGCAGAATACCAGGCAACCAATAAATAATAATAATAATAATAGGAATCCCAAACAGCTATTTTAATTGTGGGACACATTAGCAAATATAAATTAACATTTGAAATTTTATAAAGTTTTTCTTCCTCTCTTCAGTGATATGAAAGTATAGTAAGCTCTTCCAGTATGTAAACTAATGAGAATAAAATCACCACCACATTTAACACGTTAACAATTTCTACATCTACTAATAGTTAAGGTAGCCAAAATGTTAATTAGCATCTGTGAAAGGGAAACTGAAGTTCCTCCAGCAGCACTTGGAAATCTGTTTGGTTTTTTTGTTTGTTTGAGGGGTGTTTTTGGTGGTTTTTTTTTTTTTTTTTTTTGTGTGTGTTTTTTTAAAAAGGCTTTAAAACCCACATGAAGATGACTACGCTGTTGTTTTAAACCCCTCCATTATACCACAGCACCTAAATTATAAGGGAGGGTGCATTTACAACTCTCGATCCATTTTAGCAAACCTTGACTCGTCAGTTACGTGAAGTGTCCCCAAAAGAATATAAACACAGTCTTTTCTAAAAATAAAACAAAAGCAGAAAGCCAGGACAAGGCCCACTTTACAAAAGCAAATTGCAGTTATGTCCTATTTTATAAGAGCAAGTGGAATTCACGTGGTTCCAAAGCCTTTAGTCACCTCTTGTAAAAGGATGAGTTTCTGTTTTGCTGTGTTTTCTGCAACACGCTTCCATCCTAGGTCAATATTTTCCTATTAAAAATAGCAAAGCATTTAGATGTCCAAGACCATTTTAGAAATCTTGCAGGCACTTGCCCATGAATAAAAAAGCATTTTTCAGAAGGAGATGCAGCATTTTATTTTTGGAAGAGTTAAAGGATAAGTGTAACTTTAGATGTAGGTTTCCTTGGGCTTTGGAGGATGAAAGGGATTAATGGAAGGTCACAAGAGGAGGATGGGCAAAATGGAAATAAGAGAGTGCTGCTGGATGCAGCTTATCCTTTCCCTAGGCAGTGGTTAGAAGTGTCTACCAGAGGAGAAAGGATCGGCTACTTCTTACTGCAGATTTCCCACAGTTATTCCGACAGAAGGATGAGTATGGTTCAAAATGGGATTTTTCTATTCTATTTGTTAAGAGTAAGACTAAGGCTGTAATGTCCTTTATACGCAATTTGATTTAGTGTAAAACTCTTTGCTCCTTCAGGCTGAGTTACTGGAGTGCTTGGCTAGGACTCTACATGCTCCTTGTTTCATTACAGGACTTGGAATAAAGCTGAGAAATGTATACTATGCAGTTAGGTCCTGCTTTCTGGAATGAATATATATTAAAGAGAATACTGCCAGTACTCCTTGAGATTTATGCGCCAAAACACCGAAGTGGATTTACAAGAATTCAAATTATTACAGAGAAAGCTGTGGCAACTGGGTCTCAGTACAGAAAAACGATTCTTCATCAAGTACATGTTGCAATATTATCATTCTTTAAAATGCCATTTGGATGAACAGCAGTTGTAAGCGTAGGATCGAGTTTGGAATGTTTCCTATTATTTAAAAATAAGACTGAATCATGTTCCTAGGGACATGACCCATATAAAAAGTTCTATTGGACTGGAAAACCTCCCCCTGCTAATACAGATCTTTGTACAAGTAGGGGCAGCGGGTGATGGAAGTTACACTGCTCTCCTGCTACCCAGACAACAGGAAAAAAATCCCCATTTGCAAGAGCAGAACCCATTACTCCATGAATATTTGATAGACTTTGCAAACACAGCGTACAAGTATTGCAACAAGCAAGGTCTTTTTAAGAGCCCATGTTTAAGTTCATTTATAATAGAAAGCCTTTTCTTAAAAAATGTTAAGCTACGCACTTTGTGAGTCACCGTTCTACATGCTGAAATAGAAATACATTGAAAACAATGCTGTAATTAAGGGCTTGATATTAAGTCTTTGCAGAGCATGGAAGGTGGAGAAGAAAAGGCTCTATATAAGCTTCCAAAAATAGATAATGAATTTTCTAAGAGGGTAGGAAATTTACCGTTACCTGACAGGTCTCTGGGCCTGCTCAGCATATAATGAACTAGGACTGGGAGTAATGTGTACATTTCTGACTATCAGATTATAGGAAGCACGATGCAAAGATTCAAAATACACAACAGATGGCATCTGAAATGAGTCAGGTTCTGTGCATGTAAGACACGCTACGACTACGCTAAAATTAATTTCTAGGCTTCAGAAAACAGGAAACTGAACAGATACGTAACAGAGACAAGAAAATAAACAGATATGCCAGTGAAGAGCTTGAGATGAAGCCCACAATAAAGGCATCCTGTGATATTAGTGGAAAAACAGGAGGCCCTGCAAGCAGAAGCAACGTAGCCAAAGACTGAACCCAGGCTTAACATAACGTCACTTAAGCATAATTCTCCCACAGCATGGTCAGAAACAGAAGCTTTGTGCAGCTTTTAAAGGCTGAGCAGAGGGAAAAGAAAGTAAAAATTTCAACTACTGTTCAAATTTAACATTAATTGCAATTTACAGGGTTATATAGACTCGGGGTCTTCCGAGATACGAACTAGAACCAATTGGAGAAGTTTCCAGAGGCACAGGAGGGAGTGAAGCGCTATGTTTCCTGCGCCTTTTGACCCTCACTTCTTCCTGCCTTCAATATCTCTTGTGTTTATTATTGTTTTTACAACACTCGTGTGTGTCTGAGTATTTCTTATAAATGAATGAATTTACGATCACAATTCACCTGTGAAGTACAAATGTTTTTGCATTTCCATTTGGGTGAATGGTAAACAAGCGAGTGATGAAATGCTTTGCTTGAGGTCACATACAAAGCGTGGCAGAAGTGGTTTAAATTTCTTTTCTCGCCGTGCATCCCTCTTTACAAAACCTATAGACACTCTCAACACTGAAAAACGAGATGCATTTTACCCACCATCTGTGTTATTTGCCAAAAAAAATCCAACCCTTTAAGGAGGTTAATAGTATTCTGTTTCTTTCGACATGATTTTTGCAAACAAGTGGGGCTACTCTAGTCATCAGCAATCAGTTTTTAATACTTCTTTTTCTTTTAAATGGGAAAAAATATGCTACATCTTTTAACTCACTCCATCAGTATCTTAAGACAACCGTAATTATACAGTATTTCTCTTTATTCCTGTTTCTCTAAGCCCTTTCTTCCAAGAAATGGATTTTTTTCCCCAGTCATTTACACTGAGCTTTGACATTTTCTGCATTTTTGTGACTTTGGGAAAAGTAACTTCATGATTAACACAGAAATAAAAGGCCGACCTTGGGAAATGTAACTTCAAGATTAACACAGAAATACAAGGCAGACCTCAGCAAGAAGTGATAGTCTAAATGGTTTCTTAGGAAGCCTCATAATTTAACCTCTGTTATAAAATATCTCAAAGCAAAACTGTGTGTTTGGGTTTTTTTCTTACATCCACTGGAGGTGGACGCCCTTTATCTTTTTTTCTGCTGTTAATTGCTTTCTTCATCTGTGTGGCTTCAATTCTATGATTCTTTTTTCAATAGTGGAAATATAGAAAAGACTAAGTTTCTTCTTTTTCTACTCCACAAATGGGAAATTGTTAAAACATTGAGAAAGGTAAACATCCAAGCACTACTTCTACAACTTCATCTCCCTTCAGAGTTCATCAAGCTTTCCCACTTGGTTTTAGCCACAACTACTCAGCACAGAGTAATCTCAGTCTGGATGAATAAAACCAGTTATTGCACATGAAACCAGGTAACATCTGCTGCTGTGCAACGGGCAAGCGTGACAGAGCTGCACACTTACCGTCCCTGCTGAGCCCTGTTCTGCAGGTTTAAGGCAGGTAGGACAAGGTGCAATGGTTTTAAACTGGAAGAGGGGAGATTTAAATTGGATATTAGGAAAAAATTCTTTGCTGTGAGGGTGGTGAGGTGCTGGAAGAGGTTGCCCAGAGAAGCTGTGGCTGCCCCATCCCTGGAGGGGTTCAAGGCCAGGCTGGATGGGGCTTGGAGCAACCTGGTGTGGTGGGAGGTGTCCCTGCCCAGGGCAGCGGGTTTGGAACTCGATGATCTTTAAGATCCCTTCCAACTCTAACCATTCTATGATTCAGCTGTAGCGAGCAAATAAACAATGCTGACTTACATACGAGGATAAAATTTAGATTTTTGGTCTTTGGAGGATACATTTAACCATCATGTAGCACAGCAATAGCCTACTTGGAATGCCCACATCCCCCACATTGCATGGGGAACGCTTTCATCGCCTTCAGACTTGCTCCCAGTCTCTCACACTTTGATCCTGGAAGGCTCCCTGTGTTAGTACTTCCATTCTTTCAGTAAGGCCTGAAATGGGAAAGCTGTTATTTTTCTCCTGCTAGCTGGCCAAAGAATATTTTCCAAGGCTTACTCAGAAAAAGCTATATCGCAATGGTTTTGTGTCATTATGTGCCACCACAGTGAAAAAAAAAAAAGAATAAAGAAAATAAAGCAAACCCTTGAGCTTTTCTATAAAGTATGTGGAAAAAGAAATGCAACCAAAAGCAATCAATGTACTCCCTTTATTTCTTCCTACTCCTCCCTCGTCCTTCTATTTCCACTTTAACCTCTACAAATTCTTGCTGGTGGCCTTAACACAATCTTACGATTTCCTTTTTTTTTTTTTTTTTAATTTTTAAATCCTTGAAGTAAACAAACATCTTCCCTAGTCCATAGGAAATTCTATTAAGTAGGGTTTCCTGCAGCTGCTTTCCTACCCCTTCTTCCAGCTGTGGTTCTCCTTGCCTGCTCTTAACCTGCGTATTGCTCTTGTTGCGGCAGATAACACTTCTATTTGTGGTCAATTACATTTTACTACTATAGCAATAGAGTATTCTTCTATTTTTATTTTCAGGTCTTGCCACCACATCAATCCAAATCTCACCAAATCTGTGATTTTGGTTCCTTATTTTGTTGTTTCCTGTCACCTTTGGGAAATCTCCATTACTAATCTTACTGTGCTGCTCCCTCTTTTGAGGTCCCAGTCCTAAGGAGCACTAGGCTACTACTGTAAGAGTACAGACGAGAATGGTTCGCAATGTTCCCTGAAAGGGTAAGTACAGACAAATAAGAAGAGGAATGAAGATATTGGGAATTAAATCCAGGTCTTTATCATTGCAGTTCAGAACACTTTATCCTGGCAATTAATGATTAACTTTGAATTCATCACTGCAGTTCGTAAATCATCTTCAAACAAAAGATCCCTGTGGGGACCCCAATGCTGTATGGTCATTTTTAATTTCATTTTTTGTTTCAAATCTTATCCTTTAAGCTGATTTTGNCTATGCTTTGCATCTTTTGAGTGATTTTATGTATCATTGGAAAGCATCTATATTTTGAGGAAGATATAAATGCTCATTCTCTTAACTCCATCAGATTTGTTTCTGCTTTTCCTATAACTGCTGGTGATTTCATCACATTTAGAATAGATTTTTATTTCTTTGTCAGAAAGGGAGTGCTGAAGCTTTCATAGAGTCTAAAATGTTAATGGGTCACTAATAACAGTCACCTAAAAAAAGATAATAGTCTAACTGTAAATTCCTACTCCTCTCATTTATTCAGCTTTCACTCTATTGAGTTTATAAAAGTCAATTCCAATGAAGCTATTCCTAAAATGGCAAAAACCCCAAATCTGGCCCTGCACTTATTCGATTTTCATTTATCCAGTCCATCATGATTGAGGGATTTTTCTTCACTGCTACATTGTTAAAGGGGCATCTGGATATGCTCCATAACCAATTTCCCATCCAAGCAGCAAAACTCTTTGCTCGGACGTGGAGCAACTACAGCTTCTTGTTGATCCTTTCAGGTATAGCCTAACACTACAGTGCTGCTCACTGTGAAACAGTAATCCACAGGCTTTACACTGAGACATGCTAAACCTTTCAGGTAAAAATAATCCTCTCCCAGCTATTCAACATTTCTCCATGGTCCCCAAAAGACACATTCTCCTGTGCTGCTCTGATAAAGACGAATAGACCATCTCAGCTTAATGGGTCGCTGTCATCTCTGAAGGTGACATCTGACATCCTACGAAAACAAACAAGTGCTGACAACAGCACAGAGATGGAAAAGTAGAACATGTTCCTGGGCACCTTTTTAATGCAGCTGCCAAACCAGGAATTCACGTAAAGGCCAAACACCAGAACTATCCCATTCAGGTCTTCCAAGGTAGACCAGATCTCCACAGCAAAGAAACGCACGCTGCTTCCTTGCTGAAACAAGGTTTCTAAATACCCAGTTGGCTTGCTAGATGAAAAGCTCCCTGAACCTTCCTTTGAATAGCTAAAATAATTGCTATTAGCAAATCAATGCCATACAAAACTTTCCAACCACACAGAGATGCGTCCAAGGCAGATACCTCAGAGCATGAGAAACACCACAAGTTCTGTACAGGAAAGAAGTACCTACTCCATGAATAAGGTGGTAGCCTAGAAAAGAAATTTCATTTGTAATTATGGTGGCTAGAGATTCAGGTTTGCAATGCAAAATTTACTAGAGAATTTTTTTATCCTTAGCTGCTAATATTAAATTACTAGCAAGACTCATTTATATCCAATTCCCAAAACCTTACCATGAATTCTTTATCGTGCATTTCTTATAAAATATTTACAAAATATATAACCTTATTAACAAAAACATATTTCCCTCTAGCATACCTTTCACATAGAGTTCAGAACCATCGAGTAGGAATCCCACAATAAGCTAAATAGAAATCACAGTTAACTTGGGAAAAAACCCAAACCCAAATAGTCTGCAACAATATTTAACGAGAAGCTCTAATAGCACCAAAAAAAAAAAAATCCATAAAACTGTCAGGATGATGAGAAGCTAAAGCCTAACATCTTACATACCAAAAGTCTCCCATACCATAGGGCTGCTTCAGGCCATGTGCACCCATCAACCAAAGCTCAGGCTAAGTTCCAGTCCAAAATTATTACTTTTGCAGCGAAAGTAAATACACAAGGGATGGGCATGGTACTCCACTAAAAAAAGAGAAAGAAATAAGAATGGGTGGTACCTTGCTGCCTCTGGTCCTTGGTTAAGCCATACCAGTTTCTTTCTGGTTTGTCAACGAAAAGTTTCAATTAAAATGCAGCTATTTAATTCCTTAGTTGTATCAAGAGCTACCCACGCATCATTCCTCTTTCTTTCTCTACATTGATTCCCCACAGAATATTGGGTCAGATTCAACATCTTGCTTATACACTTCAAAACCCTCTAAGGAACCCATTCAAAATACCTGTGGGAACACCCTTCTTCCTAACACTAAAATCCCACGAGAACAAGGTTCTCCAGAAACTCTGAAGCTGTCATCCTCAAAGACGACACTTATGATTACAGGAGACGGGGCTGTTTCCACAGAGGACTTCAGCCTGGGTTCACATCAGAGGAATTTACAGTGACCACAAATAAAACAAAGTAAAATCAGTTTCTGTAGCCTAGTATTTTCAAGGCGGAAGAAAAGAAGTAAAGATAAAGGAGGGATGCTATTAGAAGAGAGTACAGAGACACAAACCAGAATTAAAAGGCTACAGAACCCCAAATATTATGCGGGATGTAACAGAGATCAGTAGTGCAGTTTATGTTGTTATTACTTGGAAAACAGAGTTTCTGCAGTGAAGAGACATGAAAAGCCAACAGAGACAGACTGAAAAAAAAGCATTTCCGTAAGTGAAATTTATGCCTCTGTTAAACAGAAGTTTTTAGACCCAATAATAAACTCAGCAAGCGTTTTCCTAACACAATCATCTGAGAAAGGCACATTCCATTTACACTGTATGGGTCACAGTTTGGATTCTGGGACTAAAAAAGATCTAAAGCTGCTTGTCAGCTTCAAGGTTGCCTTCTTTACAAATTAGATAGCCGTGTAAGCAAAGGTTCGTACGGCAGCAATAGAACACACACAAGAACCACGCAGCGAGGGGTTCGAAATAAACCCATGAAACCAGGCCATTTCAGAGTTAAGCCTATCAGTCTATCTCTACCTTATCTCCCAGTGTCTGGCTGTTGCAGTAATCTTGTACAAAATCATTCAAGGAGATTTTGTCCCATGTGTGCTGTAACACTGACCTGGAGAAGGCACCGAGCTGAATTAATAGATAAGCAAGAGCTTTAGCTTCTATTTTCATTGATTTTTTTTTTTTTTTTTGGACTTAAGTTAAAACCATTTAGTTATTTGAAGGCTTCTTTCTTTATGTTATTTATTCAAATACACCTCAAGCATATAGGTGCTTGAGGTGTATTTATATATGCCATGTTCTACATGGCACAGGAACACGGCTCATTAACATGCAATATTACATTAATCAGTAGCATTGATTCCTGTTGCTTGTTGTAATGATAATGGGCGCTATTACAATGGGTGTTACAGCAGAGAGGGACAAGTACTTCCCTCCCTGCTGAAGCAACAGCCAACATGAGAATTTCATCTAAATAAAGCACCAAAGACTTCTTTGTGGGCCTTATATTCATAGAAACAGCACTAGTAAAACCTCCAAAGGAAGCAGACACAGGATTGGGCTGGTAACAAAATACAGGATTTTTAACCATGTTTGTTTGCAGGAATTGAAAAAAAAAATCTTTTATATCTGGAATGCAGAAGGATACTCATCTGATTCACAATAATGTGCTTTTTAAAACCTTGTTTCCCATTTCAAATTAAGACAAACAAGGCTTCTGCCTAAAACCCATTGTCTATTTTGTCTCTGAGTCCTTGCAAAAACATGCTCCAGGCAAACCTGCAAAGTCCTGGGTTCCACACACTAGAACTGGGATGCATAATTCAAAGGTTACATCGTATTGGGAATGCTGCTCCCCCGGCAGCAGGAGAAAAACTTCACAGAGGCCAAGTTATAACTATTTACCTTCCTCTGCTTCCTCCCTGCAGCACCAGCACAGCTCTGCACCTTGGACAGATTCACCAGAGTAACCAAAAAGTTTACAGCCTCCCCATCGGCCTTGCTCAACGGGATCCGCTATACTGTATGATGTGACCACAAGCCGTGTCACACCCCTTCCAGCAAAACACCCCCCAGGATATTTTACATCCTGGACCGTAAGTACAGCAGAATTAAGATACCTGATGGTACAAGCTCCTTTACTCAAAACAGGCAAAATGACAAATCAATTGTGACACTCATCCTTTTATTCATATAGGATAAATAGATAAGCTCATTACTCCTCTTGCTTGCTATTCTATCCTGTTTCTATAAAGCCATGTGGAAATGTTTAATGTCATGAACATACTCAGATTACCTTCAGCTGTCTTAGTGGCAAGAAAAATGAGCCAAAATCGTTAAAAAACACTATATGCCTACATGCGAGTCTGTATGGGTCATATATATATGCACGAGGTACTTCATGGTGCCTGTACATCCATGCTCCAGCTCTGTTTTACCTTTGCCACCCAACTGACAGAATATCTGACCCAGGTCCAGCCTCAACAGAGTTTTCAGAGTGACACGTGACAGGTTCCTGCCAGAAATTCCCCTCTTCCTGTAAAACCATCAGGTAATACGATCATGACATACTATCTGGATTTACCAGGCTATTTTGCCTTATTTTAAGAGGTATTCATTCAACTTCTGAAAGTTTAGGCTTGAACCACTTGGGGTATTTGTGATAAAAGATACAACTTCAGTTCAGACAGTTCAGCAGACTCAAGACCATGGCAAAAAAAAAAAGAAAATTAGAGAAGGAAGTAAATGGTACTAATTTGTTTCATTCACATTTCTGTTATTTTTGACATGAAATATCTGACAGAGATTTACTTGGTTAGGTACATATTAGTAAAAAAAAAATTTGAGCTAACTTACTACTATTTTATACTAAGATATTATGGCTCTTCAACTTTTCCCTCCAGGTACAGGAACATTCATTTCACAATATATTTGGGTGCACTTCAGAGCTTTTGTGCCCTCAACTGTCTCTGCTTCGCTTCTAATGCTGCATCGCTCAATGCAGGATCCAGAAATTGTTGGAATGCTGTTAGTCACTATTACCAAGGTTGATGTGAGCTGCTTGAGCCCTGAAGCCATAGATGATGTCTATGTATGAGAGAATATATTTGGCATTTCAGCAGTGTTTCAGAACATCTACACTTTTAGATGCTCAGCTGAAACAAACAGCATTATCACTGTAATGATCAGATATTAGAAAAAACAAGGCTTATAAAGTGAGGTAGTATCATTAAGCAAGCCTGGCAGGCTAGCTGCAAACAGAACATACATGCTAAATATATTTAAAAGAATAAATTAATTTGGTAGAACTGATTAACATCACTAAGTTAAAACCAACAGAAGTTATTTCTAACTTCAGCATAGCACAGAGTTAGCTGTTACTTTGACCAGAGGAAAGGACACTTGAGTAAAAAAATAACTTCTTTTCTCTGCTACATCAGCAAAAGGAAGAAATCATGGAGCAGCATTGCCAAAGTATCCTTATTTCAGTAACTATATATCACTTCACAAGCTTACAAGAAAAAGCAGGAAGGACTAAAGAAATAAAGCAATGAATCTAACCCAGAAGCTTTCTTTTCCTAAAATGTTCTACCAGGTTGGTTTTTTTCTTTTCTTTTCTTCCTTAAGACTGCAACAGGAGAAGTTATGGTAAATTGATAGCAGTCACAAATCCTAAATAGAGTCAAGCTTTGAAAAGCTATGCAGAAGTAAATGAGCCCTCATTTCATTTTACCACATCACTAAAATTTCTCAATGGCCTTCTCCCTGCATATATTATATGCTCTCTGCTTTTTGCTTTTCTTTTTCTTAAATAAGGCAAGGCTTGCATAGGAAAAAAAAACAACAAAACCCAACAAAACCTCAACAAACCTTGAATGCTACTTATTAACTGCAAGGAGCAAAGAGCTGATTCGACATAATAAGGTTATAATTGTAATAATTGAATGCTAGTGAAGCAATTGTCTTCGATATTATGTTTCTGCTGACAAGAGTTCAATGAACTAAAGTGCTGTATATACATAGTCTAAAGCCATTTAAAAATAATCAGGAAGAGAACTGATGCTTCCAGTATTTTCCATATAAATCTAACTTGGATGGCAAATGAACTGCATGCCAAGTTGCGTTGGAACCAAAGGCAAAGCATACCCCTCCCCATTTGAATTAATATTAGGACAAAACAAGCACACGGTATCATTTTGATCATAAACATCTCACCCCGTAACAAAGCCATGCAGTCTCTTCCTGCTTTTAACTCCTCAAGTGTTTTCCTTTTTAACCCTTTTGGTGTTTGCCCACCACAGAATGCCAGAAGCAGCCAGACTGGATTGCTTTGTCTCATAGACAGTACATTATGAAGAGCAGTTATTACAGCAGGAAACAGACTGATATTCTCCAGCTAAATTCTGAGTAGCACCTAATGTATTCTAATTAACAATGATTAGTATGGCTTTTGCACTGTCAACCCGAAGCTTATCCACGTTACTTATCAATTGCCCTAACCATATCCTAAGCTCAGTTTAAGAGCCAAAGCAGTGAAAGCTGTCCGAGACCAAGAGAGAAACCCACAAGTGACCTTGGTGACTATCGTAAGACTCACAAACTTCCACTCAAAGTGCAAAATAACCCTAAGCCATTAGGTCTCTTTAGACACGCAAGAGAGATCAAAAGTCTGTATTTAAAAAAAAACAAACAAAAAAAAACAACAAAAAAAACCCACAACTAAACAGCCCCTCTAAAACCAAGCATATACTACAGAAGAAGTTCTGCTGTGTCCGATAAAAGAAAATGGTGAATACTAGCCAGGTGTGATGGACATTCTTCATATTGCTAAATGTTCTTTTAGAGGGAAACATTTTTAGGAAGAGGACAGTAGAGGTATCCTTATATAACAGCATGAAACATGTAAAACAGATTGCCTAAAAACTTACTGAAAGCCTCTAAGTGAGAGGTGACCCAGAAACGGTATCCCTTTTTTACCACTATTATTGCTGAGACTCTGGCAGAGCTCGCCACTTCGAATCGGCCAAGCCCAGCAACCTCGGGGAGCATCTCCATCACACCCGCAGCATTACACAAAGTCTCCTGAACAGCCCCAATCACCACAGAGACAGAGGGAATCTCTAAACACATGGTTGGGCATTCTTGGATAGAGACAGCTCAGTTAAGGTTGATGAGTCCTCAAGATAACGGCAAACAGCAAGAGGGAACAGACTCATCCATTACAACGTTGAGGAGCTGACATTTGGGGAGTTCATTAAACTGCCAAATAAAGCTGTGATGTCCTCACAACCCTCCCACAAATTCTGACCTGTCAGTGGTTTTACAACCAGGCAAGAAAAGCAAAAATTGAGCTTTCTCTCTCCAGTCTCAATTAGCAGACAGCAAATCTCCAAACAGTAAGTTTTCTTGGATACCACAAATGCTTCAATAGTAACCTACCAGCCTGCAACCATCTTCTCATAGGCTTATTTCAACAAGTCCCTCAGCCCATCAAGCAAACTAGACTTAAAAAGGAATTAGCAAAGCCTCTGAAATACCTGGTAAATATGCTTAATTTCTTTCAGAGGAAGTATAGTCTTATTAACCCTGGCAGTTCTGAAAAACCATAGCATTGGAAAAAAAGTCTTTGCCCAACAGGTTATCAAGCACTGGAACAGGCCACCCAGACTTGAGCCACCACTTGAGATGGTCACTATCCAGTTGAGTCACCATCGCCCAGACACACAGATGTGTCACTTAAGGACATGGTTTAGTGGTGGCTTTGGCAGTGCCAGGTCAATGCTTGGACTCCATCTTAAAGGCCTTTTCCAACCTAAACAATTCTGTGCCTGTCATACCCACAAGTGTTTTGTTTTTCTCTAAAATGTCGTACACAAAATTTGGCGTTACTCTTTAAGAAAGTATCATGTAAAGGCTTCTAATAGCATTAGCTCTAAAATTAATAACTACTCGTATCCTTATAAACTATCCAAAACCAGTGCGAAGAAAAGAGACTTCCAAAAATCAGGAGAGGTGGTTGTTATTTACGTGAGCCCCTAAATCAAGCAAAACCCGTTGGTGAGGTTCCTCAGATAATTGGGTAATTGCTATTACAAATTAACCACACAGTCGTCAAGACTTGATGTCCAGATACACCTAATCGTAACAGTAGTGCATAAGATATAGGACAGGAGAACATCAGCGTCCTGTAGTGTGTACAGGGACCTGTCCCTCCGGCCTGAACATCGCCACCCCTCAACGATTCCAAACACATGGTCTGGCTGGAAACTTCCACACGACATCCAAAGCAACCTCTTGGCACATCCCAAGAGATGACCACCAGAAACCAGAAAGGCATTTAGTCACCTCACAAAGGGACAGCATCACTCATCTTGACTGTCATTTCGCAACAAGCTCCTGAGCAAGAAGAGTGTTGTGTAGCTCCAGTTTAAAGCTTTTCAAGAACCAGTGATGCTGGTTTCAACGTGCCCTAGTGAGTCCAACCATTGGGGGGAATGTTCATTCCATGAGCAAGTAGTCATAGAGGCAATTTTTTCCCCTGAAGTTCAGCGTTCACAGGAAGTACGTTTGAAGAGAGAAGCTAGAAAGGAGATAGTACAAGTTGGTAAAAAGCAAGAGGTACTTGGACATCTGCTGGTAACCTCTACTTTTTGAAAAATATATGCAAATCTAGAATCTCACAAATGCAAAGCCCAGTTCTCTCAAAAAAAAATTTAAGAGCCAGACCCAGGAGTCAGCACTGACAAATACAGTTTATGGTATGTGGGGAAAAAAAGAAAAAAAAAAAGAAATAAGAAAAACAAACAAGAATCGTCAACAAGAGTAAGGGAAAAGTCCACCTCCACAACTGTTTCCTTTCATTGGAACTCTGGCTCATGGCTGTTGACTGGGCTTTTACACTAGAGTATGCAATAACAGAAGGTCATGAGTGTAAATCCCCTCTAGCTTTTAGTTCACAGCTAAACCAAACTGAAGGCAGGTTAAGAACACTTCTTGATAGTTTCTGCCAATCATTTGCCCAGCTGAAATGAGACAAACTACACAGGGTTAACTGAGAAAACAGAGTTGGGGCTCCTTTGATATAGATGGGAATTGAACTCCCGGGACTGTGCTGCTGAGAAAGATTTTGCAATGTATTTTCAACTTTCCCAGGATTATTATTTTTTTCCCTAATTCTCTAGGCATCTTGCAAAGACCACATTTATTCACTGCCATTTAGGGAGTGAACCAAACCCACTGAAGTCAATAGGAGACTTTTCATTGACTTCAGTGACCTTTAGATCAGGTGGTTTGTTTTTTTAAGAGACTGACGGAACACAGATGGAAGGAAGATTTGATAGAACTTCTCGATTTGGTGCAGACTATGGCCGCTGCATTTTTATTTATGAAAGTATCTGTAACACAGACTTTTTGTTCAGCCCTATGTGGCAAAAAAAAAAAAAAAATCTGACTGAATTCTTTTACTGTGGTAAATGTGATGAGCACTGGGCAGTTATCTGATGAAATACAATACAGTAATCTTAGACAACTCGTGGAAGAAGGAAAACTTGACCCCACATAGAGTAAATTCTTCCTATTGTGGAACATACATGGGTCTACCTATTGAAGAAAGTCAAAGAATCCAGTGAAAAGCTAAAAATACTTAATTTTAACCAAAGTCCACATACAAAAACCTGTATCAAATTTAACATTCAAGTGACCAACTTAAGTCTGACGGCCTTACAAAAGATTATGGTTTAACAGAAGAGGCTTAAAATGAGAAAAATTACAGCATTTGTCTTCAAAAGCTATACAAGACATTTTATATTCTGTTGATTCAACCTATTCTTGGTAGCTGATATGCCTTAAATATTAGTATCAACATAAAACATAAATGAGAAGAAGTTAAGACCCCCAAAAAGCAATTGTCAATATTCCAGTACTAAAGTAGAGTTTATTAGTTGCTAAAAATGTCACTTTCTGAAGCCACAGATAAGCTAAGCTCTCAGAAAAACATACCGAGCAGAGAATTATTAAACCCAGCCTGGCCAATTAACACAGGTCATCCGCTG
Source organism: Pedionomus torquatus (assembly GCA_013398155.1). Classification (NCBI taxonomy): domain Eukaryota; kingdom Metazoa; phylum Chordata; class Aves; order Charadriiformes; family Pedionomidae; genus Pedionomus; species Pedionomus torquatus. The sequence goes on along the minus strand of VZRU01006490.1, from coordinate 173,718 downwards.
TCCCAAAGGATACAATCTGGGTTTTGGCAGCTTTGTAATCAGTTCTACACTGTGCCCAGTGTCACGGCTTGTCTTGTGACAAGAACAAGCATACAGTTTTGCTAACAATTGGTAAGGACTTCCCTTCATTCTGGCCTAGGTATTTGAATGTGTCTCTCATCCCAAATCACTTCCTTGCATTTTAAGGAAAGGATTGTTTGTAGTCTTTAACTCCATCATAACCAGGCAAGCTTTTCCAAGCTAAACACTCAGTATCAAAGAGCATTTGTCCTACACAGGTTTTATGACGCATCTTAAAGCAAACCGCGAGTCTCAGGCCGCTCAGCTGGTCTCAGGAGCAGAAGCTGAAATGCCAAAACTACACAAGAACGGCAGCTGTTTACTTTCCACTGAATAAGAAGCTATTCAGAGCTATTCAGAGCCAACAGCAGCAGTTTTCAGTTTTTTTTAATTAGTGGAAGAGACATGGCTAAATTAATATTTTGTGTTATTTTCTAATAAGATTTGTTGCAGGAAGTTACCCTGTACGAGCACAGAAATGGACGATCCTGTAGTTCTACAGCCTTTTTCAATGTCTATCTCGTTAGACCCTCTAACCACTGGTTACAGATGCAAATGCTAAGGATACATTGACATCCTCAGGGACTTAAGACATAGGGCTATACAATGACTGCCATTAAGCCAGTCACAAGAGGCACAGGGACTCAAGCAATACAAAGCCTCCTCCACGCAGGCTACGGCACAGCACGGCCCCTTCAATCAGAGGGGGTGAACACCGAAGTCATCAACTTGGAGATGACTTCTAAAAGTTGAAGTCATTTCAACTGAGATGTTAACTCATAAGGACAACTGTAAGCAGACGACATTAAAAGCTTTGTCGATAGCACACAGCTACATGTTGGACTTAGAGGATTCTATACAAAACACACTTTAATTTCTTTTTTTTCCCTCCATTATTTTTTTTATAAATAAAATTCCCTCTTGTGTTATGGACTTTCCTTTTCTATTGCCTTAGCCTTCCGTTTCCTCAGTACCTTTATGTGTCTCCTCATATTTTCTAATCCCACTCTATTATTCTTTTCCCATGATGTTTTACTGCTTCCCTAGTTTTTTGCATAGAGATTCTTCCCATATTTTTTTACATATTTTGTATAGCTCTGCCCACTCCACAGCCTGACATTTAATTACGAATTCTCAAGAAACCTTTCCCTCCATGTAAAAAGTTCCTTTTGTACAAGGGCTTTGACAAAAGGACAGAAGGTCCCCACAGTTTTGTCTGTCTTTTATTAAATCATGAGCTAATATAAGCAAACCTGGTAATTTCTCAGGATAAAGCGCTGCATTACACTGCCACTGCTGGAAACCCAGTTATCCAGGCAGCACACGGGTCTCTGGAGTCTCCTGACATTGTCATCAACTTGACCCGGACAGACAACTCTCACTTCCTTCTGGAGTCCTAAAAAGTAATTATATCACTTGATGTTTCTGCTTGTAGAGATTTTTAAATCTTTAATATGAGATACAAGATTTTGTGTTACAAAGTCCACCAAGAACCTCTAATCATGCACATCCCATATAAACATCGTGCATCATTGGTAAAAAGAATGGCGTGTAAATAACTGTTGAAAAATTAGCTCTTGCAATTTTAAGATTCCTATTTTTCCTCAATACCAAGGTTTGTCACCTTGAAGCCTTATAAAAACAAAAAGGCTTCTGCCAAAACCAATTATCTGAAAGATGCTGCTCTTTCAATTATCCAACAAGTGTTCTCACTGTCAATTCACTTTTGGGATATTTTTGCTCTTTCTTTGCTGAATCCTTACAGTGAAGATGCTACCTAAATCGTCACCTTTGCACCCGGCAGGTTTTAGGAACCAAAATGTAGCATTATAATATCGCACGGATAAAGCTCAGCTTTAAACAATTTAAGGCGCATCAAGAGACTCCAAAGTTTTATTTGGTGATATAACAAAACAAATCCTTGTACCTAAATCAGTTCTCATTTACATTCTTAAGTCCACTGCAGCTTAAACCCTACGGGGTTCGCAGAGCTATTTATATGAATATTTCATCTAGTTTGGAAGTTTCCAATAAATTAATCTGTTTCCATATTTCACTATTTGCCTCTGTTCCTTATCCTTATTGATTAATTAGTTATAAGTTAACAATAAAGTTTTCTGACAGAGTATACTTCCATTATCTTGTTGTTTTCTTGGACATCTCTCTCTCAGAGATTGTAGCAGAACAAATTAAATAGAAAAAAAATGTCATAATCCTAATTAGCTCCCAACTTTAGGATATCTTGCACATCAAACTATTCTGTTTCTATGTACCTGTAACCTGTGAATTTTTCAAGACTGGTGGGTTCCTTACGAAAAGTCTGCTACAAGCAAACTATATAGGTAAATAGTGTGGCAAATTAAATGCAGATGACTTCAAAAATGATCAATAAAGCAGGTTGTGGCACTTCAGTTTCATGTGCTCAAATTTTATTGAGCACTCCAATTTACGTGTTGTCATCATTAGAGTTAATATTTACATGCTCCAATCACACTAAACAAGCAGGTCCTTAATTTCAGTGATTTTTCAGCAGTTGCTCTAATTTCTGCCTCTTCACTTGTAGCTGGCAGTTGTTCTCTTTGCTGCTACCACCATCCAGCTGGAAAGATGTATGTGCACCCCTTCCGTATCACCAACACGCACTAAAATTTCTCCCTTCCCTAAACTTCCTTCTGTTTTACTCAGATGTAACACCATAAGGAAACAATAACCATCAACTTCAGAGGTCCCTTCCAACCCAAACTAGTCTACCTGGTCCAACCCGCCCCGCAACAAGCAGGGACATCTTCAACTAGATGGCCTCAAATGTTTCCAGGTACAGGCCATCTCCCAACTTCTCTGGACAAGTCGTGTCTATGTTTCATCACCTCCACCGCAGAAAATGTCTTCCTTCTATCTACTGTAAACTGAAAGAGGGTAAATTTAAAGACATTATCCCTTTTTAACAACAGGCCCTGCTAAAAAGTTTGTCTCCACCTTTCTTGTAAGGTCCCTCTAGGTACTGAAAAGCTGTGACAAGGTTCCTCTGGAGTCTTCCCTTCAGGCTGAAGAACCCCAGCTCTCTCAGCCTGTCCAGCCCTCTGATCATTTTTGTGGCCTCCTCCAGACCTACAACAAAGGTCCACATCCTTCCTGTGCTGAGGACTCCAGAGCCAGACAAAGTACTACAGGTGGGGTCTCATGACAGCAGAGTAGGGGGCAGAATCATCTCCACCTGGTGGCCACGCTGCTGTTGATGCAGCCCAGGATACGGCTGGCTTTCTGGGCTGTGAGCACACAGTGTCAGCTCACATCCAGCTTCTCATAAACTAATACCCCCAAGTCCTTGTCAGCAGGGTTGCTCTCAAACCCCTTCATCCCCCAGCCTGTATCAGTACCAGGGTTTACCTCAGTCCCTGGGGCCTGCTTATTGTAACGGACATGCTTATCATGAGGAACTAAACTACAGAGCCCGAGATCATAGAATCATAGAATGGTTTGGGTTGGAAGGAACATCAGAGATCATCCAGTTCCAAGCCCCCTGCCCTGGGCAGGGACACCTCCCACCACACCAAGCCCCATCCAGCCTGGCCTTGAACCCCTCCAGCGATGGGGCAGCCACAGCTTCTCTGGGCAACCTGTACCAGTGCCTCACCACCCTCACAGCAAAGAAGTTCTCCCCAATATCCAATCTAAATCTCCCTTCTTCCAGTTTAAAGCCATTTCCCCTTGTCCTGTCACTCCACTTCCTGACAGAGACCCTCTCCAGCTCTCCTGTAGGTTCCCTCTTATTTTTCCCTCCGTTCCTGCAACGGCATCCCTCTTTGTTAATCCACCCCCCCAACCCCCCAAAAAATAATTACTAATTCCATTACTATAATATAATCTAGCTAAATCCAACACTTGTAGCACATCAAAGACAAGCTCACCAAGTGCAACAAGGGATTGCGACCCAACAGTACTTCACATAACTGTAAAATGGCACCACGGACGCCACGCGTTATCCTGGCTAACCCCAAGCACTGAGAAGATGCTGAGCTCCCGCCACGGGGCACTGCCAGGGCAGAAACAGAAAGTCTCTGACAAAGCTTTTAAGCAAGGACAAGGAACTTTATGACAAAAGTCTCAATAGGTGCGAGGTGAGGCAAAGGGAGGGTCAAACACAGCCAAGAGCCCGTTGGGAGCTCAGCAGGTCTCTGTAGCCATAATGCTCAGATAAATTGCTTCCTTCCAAGAGCTCCCAGGTGTATGGGTAGCTTGAGTTTAGGTCAAAGTAATAAGGTTTTAACATTCAACGTTTAAAAAGCTCCATGGTGAAAAGGTTCTTTCCTGTCACCAGATAGCTTGGAGTTTAGCAGCTGAAGGGAACATTTGTTTGAACAGTTAATTTGCTCCCTTAGGGGCTTAAAGTCACCTCAGAAGTAGCACTTTGTTTTGGAAACAAAACCACCCCCAGCTGTGAGGGGGTAAGAGTACCCATAGGATCTGCTGATCCTGGAATGGCATTAACACACATATTTTGCAGGTACGTGCTAACACTTCAGTAAAATAATGCTGACACCTTTCTCCATTCTTTCTAATCTCCAAAAATAAATTCTCATGTTAAATCTGCATTAAAAGGTGTGCTAGACACTGACCAATACACCAGTGTGATTCCCTAAACATAGAATCATAGAATGGTTGAGGTTCCTTCCAACTGCAAAGATCATCGAGTTCCAACACCTCCCACTAGACCAAGATTGCTCGAAGCCCCATCCAGCCTGGACTTGAACCCCTCCAGGGATGGGGCAGCCACAGCTTCTCTGGACAACCTGTTCCAGTGTCTCACCACCCTCACAGCAAAGAACTTCTTCCTGATATCTAATCTAAATCTCCCCTCTTCCAATTTAAAACCTTCACCCCTCATCCTATTGCTATAGCCCCAGATAGAGTCCCTCTCCAGCTCTCCTATAGCCCATTCAGATCCTGGAATGCTGCTCCAAGGTCTCCAGGGAGCCTTCTCTTCTCCAGGCTGAACAACCACAACTTTCTCAGCCTGTCCTCATGATCAGAGGGCTGGAGCATCTCTCCTATCTTCATGGCCCTCTGCTGAACCCATTCTAACAGGTCCATGTGCTCCTTGTGCTGAGGATTCCAAAGCTAGACGCTTTTCTAGGTGGGGGTCTCACAAGACCAGAGGGCGCTTGAAGCAGTTACTCAATTCCACCATCTTTATTTCACCAGAGGAAAAGGATAAGTGAAGAAAAGCTTAAAAAAAATAAATAATAAAAATTTAACAGGCCATCTTTCCCCCCTTCAGCTCAGCCTGTGTCAGAACCATGGCTGCCACACCTGGGGTAGCACTCACAGCAGGGAATTAATGCAGCACTGACATATTTCACACATACACACAGAGATATGGATTCATATTACTGTTCTGTTAAACATTTCCACCTAAAAAAAAAAAATATCTGTATTAAACGCCCACTCTAGGCCGCTCTTTGGCCCAGCGGCCTCCAGGTTAAAACCTGCGGCTGACAGGGCCGCCGCCCGCTCCCCGCTTTTCTGAAAAACATTCGGTCCCCGACAAAAAAAATCACTGCAGAGAAGGGTCGGGCTCAGTTGGTTCAACGATGTTTACACACCATGATTAAATAAAACTTATCGCTAAGGAACGTGGGGAAAAAAAAAAAGCACGGAGCAGAAGTCTGCTCACCCTGAAAATTATTAGGTCATGAAAGCTTGAATTTAACAAACTGCTAATTCACGCCGTTTAACTGCTCTTTATAATCCAAGTAGCAGTGTAAATAAGAAAGATAATAAAGTCTGATGAGAGATTAATGGCCGACTGAAGCAGTAATTCCTTTTCAAAGGAATAGAATCAGATTTATGACGTAGCGTGGAGGAGCTACCGCAGTTTAATGGATAACGGAGTACGGGCCAAATCCCGCTCCCGGTTGTACTAAACACATTTTTGTGCCAGATACAGAAGTTTCCCAATCCAGAAATTTTCCATAGGTTTAACGTATTCATTTTTCCGACGCTATTGCTCAGCCTGTAGAAGAGATAGGCAGAGCTAAAACAATTCAATGAAATAAGTTGTGCTGGGAACATAAATTTAATTAAGGTGGAAAAAAAAAAAGAAATATGGGATAGGTATTTTGCATTGCTTAACTCTAATTGTCCATAAAGCAATCAAAAACGGTTGTGGCAAAGAAAAGTGGCAGCCCCCACCACAGGCAAGGCTGCAGCCGCCATTTTGTAGCCCCATGAGGGAAAAGGGCTCTTGTCTCTCCACGGAGCACCTGCAAGGAGACTGTCTGGGTTTAGGGAGATTTTTACATCTCGATTCTGGAAGTAGAAATACTTTATCTGCCTATAATCCACCTTTGAGCAGGAGGACGCGTAATCCCCCAGCTGGCTGACTAGTTGTAGGAATTGGGAGAGTATTACCCTTTCCCTCAAACGCAAGGACGTCGAGAGGTTAAACGAGGTACCAGTGATCAAACCCAGAACTCATCCAGTGGGCGTCATCGCACGATGAATCAAATTATCAAGGGATGTGAAAAAAAAACCAACAACCAACCAACAAAAAACCCAAAGCCATCAGTTGTCATTAGGCTAATGCCAGAAGCTCCAACAAAAATAAGAGGAAGCTTCTAATACAGTCCATCTGAGGAGAAATTAGACAAAAAAAAAATTATCAGAATTATCAAAATCTGGTAGGAGGATTCATGATGGGAGTGTTTAAATTGTTTAAATACACCCAGTGAGGAAGAACAGCATGCCCAGCAAGGGCTGGGGAGAGAAAGCGTTACCACTTCAAATTATTCACACATCAGACATCCAAGTCCTGGAATGGATTAAAGTCCTATCTGACAGCGGCAACCGTTAACATTTGTTACAGAGTACCATATTAGATCAAAGAGCAGGATTTAACATGTATGATAAAGAGAAGAAAAATGCATTATCCAAGGTGACATCAGTCTGAAGGACCTATGCTACTTATCTCATGCTGCCATTACTGAAACGTCTCTAAAGGAGGTGTAAGCGATCCCACCCTGCTCACATTTGCTGTATAAGCAGCTCAGTCCCAACGAGACATGTAAACGCAAATAACTGGGCTTTTTTATTGTTCCAGAGGAAAAAAAACCCACCAACAAATTCTAATTCCATTATTACAATAGAAGATTGTTTTACTTTAGAAGTCATCCTGAATTAAGGGAAAAGTGAAAAAGACTACAAAAAGTCTGTCTCCAAAAGCGTGAGAAGAAAAAATAAAAAATAAAATCCTGATTGCATCGCATAAAAACTTAAATTTAAAAAGATAGCCGGAAAGCACTAATAAAAGAAACCTATGGCAAATAGGGAGGCACAATAATAAGGGAATTGAATCTATCAGCGAAGCATACATCCATTACTGTATTAGGAGTTTTCAAATATCAATAAAGACACATTAAAATGATTATTCAGTAAGTATTCCTGTTTACATCGGAAGGAAAAAAAAAACAAACCCAGAAGATATGTGGATATGCTGCACACTTAATTTAGTGGGCGGTTTTATCTCCACAGTAATTAGAGAACCAGTCTTCCGCTAATGGTGGTTTTTAAAAATAAGCAAAACCTTTTATCCAGTTCTACAGAAATTAGCTGGTTTCTAATGCATCTTGAGATACTGCAGAAATTCCAGAAGATTAATACAGGACACTCTTTGGGCAGAAATTGCGAGAGCACAAACCAAATTAATTCTGTACCTGCAACTCATCATGTTGATTCTAATCCTGAGCACAACAGTGAGCAGCTGCCAAGTGAGCAAAGAAATAAGGAATTGGAAGAAAAAAAAAGTGTCATTCTCCTTGATTTTATAAACATGTTTTTAAAGGCTTCTCAAAAAAAAATTCCTCTCAGCTTTAGTTGACAAAAAAACCCCAACTCTGAGACATTTAATGTTGAAGCACACGATGTTCTAATAAAAAAAAAAAATAGCACTACACAGAATTAAAGTGGCACATTTAAACGTGCTAAATGTGCACATTACTATGCCAAGGCTGACAACTTTAGAAGTTAGTGTTAGATATTCATTGCTCACTGGAGGTGCTGCTACGAGGGGTCTTTGAACATCTGTTCTCGACCCTGTACAATTTCGTAGCACTTTTACCAGCAAATTTAGGGGGAAACATATGATAGTCTAGCTTAATATATATTTTTGAGCAGAGCTGTGAATTCAAAAGACCTTTCCATTGGGGAATTCTGATTGGAGTCTTCTATGTTGGGAAGCTCTGAAAAGGCCGTATAAAGGGATAATCAGCTCTGCTTTTTGATGCGAGCTAACATAGATCCAGGTTGTATAAACAAATATCAAGGCAGAGCTAAATGGTATTATATTTTTATGAAATTTTAATGATGCTATTCTTCAAGTACTCGCCGGTTCCTGCATAGGTACTTTAAAAGAGAGTGGTTTTTTTTTCTAAAATATGAACAGGGTTCCAAGAATGAACTGTAAAATGCCCATATCTCCATATTAGGTTCCTTCCTCTTCTCCAAATGAGGAGTTTCTTTCTAGAAACTGCCAAACCATCTTTTCCAAAGGAAAAAAAAAAATAAAATTATTCTTAACTCTGAGACACTTCTAAAGAGCAAATATTTTGCCTTTGAAATACACCTCATTGCACCAGATGGTGTGTGTATATATATTCTTAAATGTTCCTGTGGATGAATACTCCCACATATTCCTCACAATAGCACCTTCATCACCACTCGGATCATCAAGACTCACTCAAAGGCACACAATTGTGAACTTAGTCATGCCAAAGAGTAGCAAAGTGGAGTAATAAGGAACAAAAAAAACCAAAAACCACCATTCAGCTGCATAAAACTCCTGTGCACGTTAACATCCGCGGTAGCAGCGCTACTATTTAGTGCTTAACACTTTTACCAAGACCTGGAGACCCTACAAAAAAAAAAATCTAGTGTAGCAAATACAGGAAAGTCTTCAAGTTGTGCCTATGTATCTGACAGACTGGAAAGACTCCCAGTCAGCTCATGTTTTATTAACACAGTTAATGCACCCAGTTCGTCAAGGAGTAAAGCACAAGCTTCTACTCTCTGGGCCGCCCGTAGCTTCCCTGCTTCCTACGGATGCGCTGCGTAGTTCACGGTTCAGTCGTCACTTGTGCAGGTCCGACACCAGTGACCTTAGTGAATTTCTGCCCAGTTTACAACACAAACTAGGAGAAGAACAAGCCTCCCAGTCTGGTTTTTAGTGAAGTTCAGTTATTCAGCATACAGCTACACCAGATTCCCTGCTGAGAAATCTTGACCCATCTCCTTTACCCAGCAACAAAGCCAAGATTAATCTTTTTCTTCTAATTCATCCCTATGTTTTCCCCTGAAATTTCTACAAATGGACTATTTTGCCAGTATGGTAACTCCTCCATTACACCAGCCCTACCTTAGGGTTTTTTCTTTTCTAAGCCGTTTCTAAGCCTTCTTGCAAAAGCTGTCTTAGAATGAACACCTTTGCTGTAAATTAAACTTAAAACTAAGCCTTGGATGGTGACTGCTGCACAGAACTGAAATACTGACCTAAACTAGCGTTACAACTGTATTCTTTCGTAGTTTTTCATCGTTTGCTGAGTTGTCAGCAGGAAGTAATAATTCAGTGGCATACAGGAGTGTGGTCACATCACACCTGACAAACCTACCCTAAAAGAACCCCTACAAAATGTCCTCTGGGCCAAAAACACCGGGCAGCCAGTCCTTAGTGATATTATTCAAGCCACATAGGCAAGGGCCGAAGAAACACGCTTGCTGCTTTCAATACCTCTTACCGGTGCTTTGCTATTTAAGCAGATTATTCCTCTCACAGCGTAAATACCTCCAAGTCTCTGTCTCTCAAATGGAGATAAATACATAAAACCCAGGCAGAGAACCGAGCGCATAAGCTCTAGCACGCAGAGCTCTATACGCTTCTGCCTCGTCCACTAGGAGTGGATCAAAACTGACAGTAAAGGAGAAAAAGTCCAGTCATTTTTTCGATCCCCGAATACTCTGTTGAGCACGGGAGAGAAACAAGATTGTCAGGTGCCTGGTTATAGCTTTTCAGATGCTCAGGGAGAATTTCTCCTGCCTTGAGCGCTGCCATAAGCTTAATTCAATAAGGATCAAATGAAAAAATAGGAACAATTAACAGAAAGCTTCCATCATTTAATTCTTACTTATAGTCTTTCACTTCTATAAATACATTTCTACAAATAATAAAAAGTACACCATCAGGAAAAAAAGAGCATCTGCCATCACTCTGCATTACTACTTGAATCAAGGGCCCAGATATAATCTTTACTTTCATCTCTCGTTGTCTACTTTGTGCTGCACCAGTAGAGCTTTTTCAAGACACTTCAGGTTTAGGTTTTTTTTTTTTTTTATTTATTTAACTAGCAAGGGACATAGAAAAGCACCACATCACAGAACGTAGAACAAGAAAAAGAGCTTTGAAATTGTTATTCCTTTAAGAATGGCTGCCGAGTAATAATGCTGGTTAAATTATGCAAGGAACACTGCATTCTCCCACAGACACACATTTAATATCCCCTGAGATTTGGTGTATTACATAGTCAAATGGAAAATGGGAAGATTCTTTTATAAGATTTCTTTGTAAAAACACTCCTGGAGATAGTAACTGTTCCATAGAGAAGAATTTAGTGACGGATAATTTTTCATATGTATAGCATCAGTATTAAAATGGAAATTAAGTTCATAAAAAAATTTTTAAAGAAAAAAAACACCAAAGAAACTGATGGTTTGGAATGTATAGTTGCTTTCAAAGTCCCAACCCCCAACCCCAAAAGGAATGGTCCTTGTTCATGCAGAACTTTTCAGACAAGGTGCTGAATGTCTTCATTCTGCAGGTTTTTTTATTTCTTCATCTCCGGCCTTTCTACCATGACATGAAGCATTTTTGCTGAAGCATTTCATACCGACGCTGGGTATACAGAACTCCCTCTTCTCATCCCAACAGAAATGCCAAGCTCCGATGGCCGGCTTGAAGCAGAGTTTTTATTTAGTTGTTTATTTTTTCCTCACTGACAGAATCTGTTTCGCTTTGGCATCTTTTCTTCCATCTCCTCAAGAGGTGCAACACACACGTTTTAGATCTTAATAGCAGAATATCCACTGAACAGCGAGTGAGGGGGAAGTCTAAAGAATAAAGCTGTGTAAATCTCAACTAGGAGACTGTGAAACTCTAATAAAGGTCCAGAGAAATATCTTTTCTCTGCATGTAGGCTGAGGCCTTGGCGTCTTTTCAAAGAACCCAAACACAAACCTTAGGAATATCTTGCCAAGGTCCAAGTGGACCTTTTAAATGTACAGAGCTGTGGCTACTCTCCTAAGAAAAGGATTTCTGAAATACCCTACCCCTTCCCAAAGGAGTACAACATAAAACGGTACACACTGATCAATCCAAACTCTGGTCTTGCAAAATAAATTGGCACGATAGAACCAAGCTGCAGATATTCTGATATCAACAGTGACAGAGAGCAGGGAAGCTCACAACAGCCTTTGGAGAAGAAGAGACCAGCAAAACGTAGAGAAAGGCTAGAAGAAAGAGGAAGCGAGGGTTTCCAGGGACCACGCTGGGGTTGAATCACCCTGATAATTTATTTGAAAAGAAAGGGGGTGGGAAGAGGAACAGCGAAGGCAATCACAGCCCTGCGGAAGAAAATGGCAAACTTCCATTGATTTTAACAGGCAAGCATTCAACCCAAGCAAGCTGAACAAACCCTTTAAACTGAATTTACATCCCTGCTGCAGCAGTTACTCAAAAAAAAAAAAAAAAAAAGGATCTCGTTTTTCATGAGAAGAAAACCCAAGTTAATTATAATTCCCTTTTCCTCATATTTATTAAACACTAACACCATGATTCACGACACAGTTGAAAAGTCACTAATAAGAGCCGGAAAACTCCCACACAGAGCAGGACTCAGGTAATCATTATTAGCAGTAAATATTGAGAAAAATATGAAGTATAATGCTATTAGTAGAATAGGACTGAGGCAAACGGAAAACACAGCAAGCTGTGAAGTGTTAGCTGGGTAATATTGATGCAAGTAGAGACACTGTGCAAATTGAAAAGATGGGCGAGGAGAGTCACTTTGTAAGGAAATAAATAATGAAAAAAAAAAAAGATGCTAGTACATATAAATGAGTATCTGAGACAGTACTCCTTGAAATCAATAGGTATTTTGAGCACGTTATGAATCCAGAGCTACATACTAAGAGCAGCAAGACACACACAAAAAAAGAAAAAGACAACAGGAAGAAAAATATGATACTAAGGGGACAATCTGTTTTCACTTATTATGCGAGTGGAAAAGGTGAAGTTCCCATTCGATAAGACAATGCCTAATTTACTTGGTCCCATGGAAGAACGCGAGGCATGTTAAATATAGATAAACTGCAGAAAAACCTAAAATAAGTGGACAAGTAATTGCTCATTATTAAACCCAAAATTTCACTACGAAACACTAAAAATTAAGTCACTATGTTATGTCACGGTGCTGTCATCATCCTGAGATTAACTCACGCACGTTCATGTTAAAAACTGAAGTTGTATGTAGAAAGAGGCATGGGGAAAGGGTCAAGACAAGACTATTTTGATTGAACAGGCCATTTTAACATTAAAAAAATATATATATTTTTTAAAAGGCTGGAAAAATTTTACTTCCTTTCCTGTAAGGTCATCAGCCCTTTTGCTTTCTTTCCAATATCTCAGAATGAATATGGCATGCAGCTGATACAGGTAGAAAATATGCTGTTGTATTTAAAAGGAATTAAAACATTCACTCAATTTTAATTAGCCCAATTATTTTTGTACAAAACCTGGCTCATCCACGCGTGCATTATGAAAAGGGTTTTATATTAATGTACATCTGTCATAAAACAGTACAAGTCTACATTGTGGAATGTATTCGCATCTTTTTCGGGACTGCTGTAAAAAGAGAAGAAAAAGGGAATTATTGATGCATTCAAACAGTGCGCATCTTGCTTTGTAATGTAATCTGTTTTTCTTTTCCTTAACACCTACACAGCTTATGTTCCTGGCTGGTACAGTTTAAAGAATAAATACGGACCCTGGGTATCAACTTGCAAAGAAAAACTTGTGAGAAGCTGTTTGCAGATTTGCATGTTATTTCAGAACACGAGAGTCGGGTTCAAGGGTTTTTTCTGCTTCTTGAGACACTTAAGCCAGATGAAAAGATTTTTGTTGTGGTTTCTAGAGTTCATATCTCAAGGTCCAATACAGCTGCCTTATCAGTTAATGCAAATTCTTTCCCTGCAGACTTCCAGAAAGGAGTCAGGAACTATTAAACCACATACGGAGACAGAAGACAACATTTCCTTCTGGGAATCAAAGTGCCCGTTGCCCTGACTCTATCCATGATGATCCTACAAATATGCAAACCAAGGAGAATCAGAGAGATTGCTGGCGTGCAAAACTGATGAACCTTTATATTCCAGGGAATTGCCGCATGGGAATACACTTCACTTGGAAAGAACAGTGAGTTTTTCAAATGATCCTTGAGTTTGCCCTCTTAAAACGGCATCTCAGAAACGTTTTGTGTTTACGCGCAGAGAGAGATCTTGGTTCAGCACAGAAACAAGACCTCGTCTGTGATTGCACTTTCGCCAATGGCACAGTGTAGGTGAGTGTGTGCAGCTCGACTGACACACGGCCCCAGAATCAGCCACGAGAAGTGTTAAGCCACATCTTGAATGTTGTCAAACACAACAACGCTGTGTTCAACAGCAACCCTTTGGGGGCCACTTCACAGGAGAGGGCTGGGCTAAGGGTGGAAGGAGAGGACAAAATCTCATGGAAGAAGAGAAAGGAGGAAGAAATGTCCAGGTGGTCTATTTCAGTCAAGTATTTGCTGTGGCTAAATGAAGAGGATTCTGTGCTGTTCCAAGGAAGTTGAGCTGCCCAAATTCAACTCCTGCAATTATGGGCTCTCTTAAGTGAGATGCATTTCTCCCAGGTAAATGCAGCACTTGTGGTCCTCTTCATCTAACTTAGTTTAGCGACGACTTTGGACAGTGTGCTTATGAATTAAGCACCAGTCAAGCCTCAGCCTTTCCCCAAACGGGAAAAGTGACTTTTAAATGAAGTGACTTGCTAGAGGTGGCTTATACAGACAAGTCACACAGTGAGATAATAGCACAACCATAAAAAAAGAATTCTGTAGGTCTTCTGGGACCAGGCTGGTAGGGATGAGATCGTGCAGGAACAGCAGCAGCTGACTCAAACTGAACCCAGGGGGGACAAGACACCATCCAGACTAGCAAAACACTAGCCTGCAGTCATCATTACTTGCTTAAATATGGACCCAAAAGACAGTCAATTTATTCTGCACTTCCAAGTACCTCAGGATTTCTCCCTGATGCTCAGTTTGGCTCTCAGTTTATGAGAACATGCTCGACCACCTCCAGTTGAGGACAGCCCTTCTCATTCTGAAGGGCAATAACCTGCTCATCATTAGGTGTGCTTCTGTCATGTCCCATTTGTTTAACAGAAGAGAATGGAATTGGGTCATATGATCTCAAACCTCACTAGTTTTCTCTTCTAACTCACGTTATGCCCTGGATCACTGATTTTTCTTTGTAAGTGCACATCCCCCATAATTATGTGCCTATGTGGTTTTGTTTTCATACAGAACTACTGCCTTACCTATCTGTTCTTTAAAACATTACGAGTTACACTTGCACATTTAGAAAAACTCCGTTTTCTTCTGGAAAGAAGAAAAGAAGAGGAAGTCTGATCTATGCAATAAATCTTATTTCTGCTGCTTCTTGTATAGATTAGATGCTCTTCCTTTAAACTTTCCTTATATCTTGTAGGCGATACAAAGCCAATAAAACAGCCTTTATGCAACAGATCCGGTTCTAAAATTATTATTCTCCTCCTAATCGATAAAAAAAATATTCTTATTGCAAGCTCACTCTCAATTTTTCAGTAAATAGAACTTCCATATATTTTTAGAATGATGATACTGCTTTGACTGTAGTAGGTTTCTTTTTCTAAATTGATTAGAAAGCAAGGAGTAAAGTGTAACAGGGATGGACAAAGCCTGTGCAAACTCTAAAATCACACTTTAGAAATATTGATGTAGATGGCGCCCAAATAAAAAGAATCTAGAAGGTACCTGTCTTGATGAAGATAAGTATCTATCAAGGTATCAGTGCTAATATGTGCATGTGACTAAAGCCAAGTTTTACCTTGTTATTGGATTTGCTCGCATAGCTACTATATTTAATTGTTAAAGTTCACCACTTTGCTTTCCTGTGTCTGTCCCACAGGTAAAAAAGGTGTTCAGAAACAAGAAAAAAACCTCTACAGCTATAGCACAAGGGGAGAAAGGGCATTTCTCCCAGATGGAATTAGATTGTACACCCAGGAATGCAAAAATGAACGAACAACATGTGTCATAACTTGTCTTAAAATTCATATAACAGAGCTGTAGGACAGAGAGCCTGCCCTGGCTGTGGCAGCACATGGAGCTTGAAGTACACTTTCCCTCTCATAGTTTAATACTTTTCTCTCTTCCTCACTGTATGATGCTTCTTGGCAACTCCACAGTTCAGTGCCGTTCATACACTGCAGAACATAAGAATGGAGGGAAAAAAAAAAAAGATACATCACACAAAAGAAAAGCCAGGTGGTAGCTGTGCCAACTTAGGGCAAGAAGAGCAAATGATATAAAAATCTGAGGTGGGCACACTCTCAGTCTAAGACGAAACATGGAGAATACGAGTAGATTGTGAACCAAGTGCCATGGAGAGATGCACCTCTGTTCATCGGTTCAGGAAACAAGAATTTCCCATCAGAGAGGCAGAAGGTGGAAGACGACAGACAAAGTACAGCTGTAGGAATAGAGGACTCCGTAGGAATGTGTAGGAGAAACAACGAACGGAGCATGGGAGGATCCTGTAAGGTTCCTTTAACATCAATCTACGACTTCACCAAGCGGGAAACGATGAAACAAAACACTTCTGCTCTCGCACCAACCACAGCAGAAACCCTTACATTTCTCTAGCTCAGTGCTGCTTCTGTACAGATCAGCACACAGGACAGCTTTCTTGTGGTGGAAATCTTACTATCTCAAGGAACCAAAAACAGGTCTTCCAGTGGTGGAACACCACAGCATCCAGAGGGCAGCCAGCCACAGCAGAGCTGAATCTGGTTGTTCCAACTTGCTACTACTTAATACTTGATTTTCTAACTTAGGTGTAAAAGACTTGTCAAGCATTTGCTATCTCACTGCCCAGGTGTGATTCCAGACTCGCAGATCCTGCTTTGAAAGCTTCCCTATAAACACACAGGAGATTCTTTATCTAACTTGGAACATGACTTCAAGAACTTGAGTGGACATGCTTGACACCTCTTTGTCAGTCCTCACTCTTCCAAGCATAATATAATTCTCAAAAGCAGCACACAAACTACCTTCCTGAGAAACACCCCTGACCAAACTAACCAAGACCTACATTTTTCTTATGCCATTGTTCTTTGCCTCCTAACAGCTTCCTGTAGGCTCAGGGCAGAAGAACCCTGTACACTACCTGCTGCCGGCTCACAAATCTGTTCTTCTCAATTGATTGCGTTTCCTGCTATTACTACTTCATAAAAGTGATAATCCCACCTCTTGCAAAGGTTGTATATTTTGCCTGTGAGATTATTCATGTCTTATCAGTTCTACATAGAGCGTGCTTTTATCAGTCACCTTGCAGTGGGATAAAAAAAATACCTTGTTGGCAGCTGATGTACTGAAAGAATTAGAAGAACCACCTCAAAGAGACAGGTTACTCTCAAGTTTGATCAGCAAACACAAATCATAGAGACCCAGCTGACTATTTCTGCAAGCTTCTAGCTCCATGAAATGTAACGCAAAAGATACAGTTCCTTTGAAAAGGAAGGCAGGCAAAAGAATATTGGAGATTACAAAACTGTGTCTCTCAGTCCTAGAAAAATACTTCCATTATTTTTTGTTGTTGTAGCCAGTGATATTTTTCACTTTTCTAGGACCTTTATATTGGTCCATACAAGGATAAAATTAACACTTCAGCGTAGGCTACATCTAGTTCAGCAGATGAACCAAGGTACTTGGCATCACAAAATAAAACAAGATTGCTTAAATTCGCTTCTGCCAAGGTAAGTGTTGTTTCATCTACAGTCCACCATAACGTGGGGAAGGGACCGAGAAGAGGTTAAAGTCACCCGCTCATCAGAAGTCATTTAATAAAAAGTAAGTTGTAATGGCAGCTGGAGGGAAAATCAAATACAAGAAATGAATTCAGGCCCTGTGATCGAAGCTGCAGCTCCATTGATTAAGGTCTGCTAAAATAAACTGCCAGGCTGTAGACTCTCTCATTTATTGTCTTCCCCATCTTTTGGTTGCTATGATATCCTTCTAAAGATACGTGGCAATTACTCATCTGAAAGTCACAGGCAGGCAAAGGGCAGAACAAGCCAAAAAAAAAACCCAAGCCCTGATTAAAAAGGATGATTAACAAATAACCCAAATGAGATCATTTTTGCGCCTTTACTGAAAAGCTCTCAGTAAACCTTTGCACCCATTGACAGCAAAAGTCTTATTCTGCCCCATTAGCATAACAATTTCCCTGTCCCCTTATTAGACAGGGCTGAATATTGTCAGCAAACACAGTGTCTGGGAAGTGTTAAATAAAGCAGAGGTGGGGTCGCATTTTCCACAGATGGGCTCAAGAGCAATGAAAAGCTCAGGGCTGTTGGAGTACCAGAGCCCAGGGATCCCTACAAATTTAGAAAAATGGGCATAAATTTCCCCTTCTCCCGCTCTCCACTCAGCACCATCCCTCCTGCCATGAAACACCATTCCCACCAGCTCTGATCAGTACTTCCCAAACCCTGAAGGTACCAACTGACCTGCCCAGAAGCAGCATGTTCTCATCAAGGAGGTGATACTAGGATCCCAGCTCCAGCTGGCAAGACACAGAGGCAAACTGGTCACCCTAGTGCGATTCCACCTATTTGTGCACTAACCCCTAATCATCTACACCTGCATTAACGAGCACCAGCTGGGCCAAACGGCTGTTGGCTGAGGGCTCAGGTGGAAGTCATGACACCATTTAGGACCTGGGAAGTATATTCCCATTGATGATAAAGGAGGAGAAGACCCAGTTTACTTTAAATCCCTCATTTGCAGTGTGTTTAGGTGGGAAAAAAAAACAACAAAACCCACAATGTTTTTAAACAGAACACTGGAAATCACTGAAAAATCAAACCTTGTAGTTTCAACACAACTTTTTCAATAAAGTCTTAAATTGAAGCCAGTGAATGAAATCAGAGGGATTCTGAAGTAATTTAGGAAGTTTCCCCCTCGATGTACAATGTGTTCTTCCAAAAGAAATAATGCTTTCTTAAACGAGCTCCAAAGACTGTATAAGAAAAACTGGAATGTTTTAGAGGCTAAATTTGAGCCTTACCTCGATAAATAACCTATTTTCTTTTAAGTGTTATTTAATTCCTTGGGTTTGAAGTCTCCAGTGAGCCATATTGCCATTACCTTTTCTATAACTGGCTTTGCTCTTAAGAAACAAGTAGTTATGTTTTTAAATATATATGATTAAATACAATAAATAATAAATATAATTTAGAAAATTTCTGTGTTCGGGCATCTGAGTATTCTAAGCTGATTTTTATCCTGTTACTTCTAAAAAATTTTGGGAAAGATTTCCTGTGAAAGCTCATTATTTAACACTGTAAGTCATCAAACAATATTTCTCGTACTTTTTAACAGTTTGCATTTAGCTGTTGTGTTAGAAAAGTCCCCAGCTGCTGTGGAACCAACTCTTATCTGAAAGAGTTACCCACATCATTTTGGAAATTAAAACCTCGTCAATAGAGATGCTGAATGAGATCATGAATGGAGAGCTGAGTGAGTGAAAACAGGTACCAGCTGTAACATTTGGAGAAGGGCGATGCCTTCACTACCCAAAACCACGCAGCGGCAGCCCTTTGCTGGACACTGTTTTCCCATAACTCTGCAAACCAGTTGGAAATTACTTGTGCATGAGATCTAGACTTAAAAAAGCATCTGCATTTCCAGGTAGAGGTGTCCCTGCCCATGGCAGGGGGGTTGGAACTTGATCATCTCTGAGGTCCCTTCCAACTCTAACCATTCTATGATTCTAACACAGGTATATAAATGCATATATATATATGCAGGTATATAACTGCATATATATATATATGTATGTATATGCATACGTTGCCTAATATGTTGACTAATCTATTATTGTTCAATCTATAAACCTTTCTTAGAGTGAAATCAAGGCACCTGTACCAACTTACAGCACTGAAATTTGCATCTTACTTTTGAATATGGTGATGATAGTGGAAATTTCACCACCGGTTTTAACGGACGTAACATTTCACAAGTAGGATCCAGTTTTATTCCCCATCCTATTCATTAGAAAAAAGCCCTGCTTTATTCAGTGTTATACTGATGTGAGAAATGATAAAGAAAACAGTAACACTGAATAACAGGGAAATGATATATACTGCTTCAGTTATATCTACACATTATAATGTGTTTTATAACAATTTGTTAGAGCAGCATCTGTTAACGAATTTACTGAAGCAATTTGAATATGCTTTTCAATGAGCTGAAGAACCGAGCTCCACCTATTAATCATGAAATATATATCAATGAATAATTTATAAATGGTACCTTTATTCAAAGTGCCGCCAATTAACTAAACAGTCACTGCATTCGTAATCGTATCAGTCACCTCTAAACTTTCAACCTTTACCATGATTTCAAATACAGAGGCAGAGAAAATGAATGAAAAGTAAGTTTTTAGCATAACGGTTTCACACTGACTTTGATATTCGCTGGCATCACTGACAGTTTCCTCAGGAAAAGCAATTCCGAAACCTTTAATGTAAAAAATATATATATTCCTATTTCACACCCCACAGCTTTTTAAAGACAGTCATAAATGAACACTGTAAATACAGTAAAATAAAAATTGGTACTGTGTACTTCTACAAAAGAAGTAAAGCAAGGCTGACTTAATAATTCTGCTATAAAAGACTGTATCCTGTACTTTGATTTCTTTTTTTGACTTTTTTTTTTCCAGGACTGTGCCCCTCCTGTTCTTCCAAATACATAACAAATCGTGCAATTACGTGCACTGTTCTGTCTCCCAGTCCCACTCACCACAGTGAGATGTTTACTTCCAAATCCACAGAGAAACGTTTGTGCAGCAAGTAACAAATTCAGGAGACCTCTCTTTCCTACTTCATTTCAATTAAAAAGACAAATAATTGCTGTCAGCCACATTAATTCAGGATTAAAACTGCAAGTGTAAATCACAAAGGGTCAGATTTAATGGTGACATAAACAGAAGTCAAAATTATCCGCATACATTTTTAATGTAAATTAGTGTTATTTGCATGTCCAGGAAGAAGGAAGGATGGCAGCAAACGAAAGAGGCAATCAACTGTCTCGCCTTAAAGCCTCACGTTGGTTTCCTTTCCCTTCTGCAGAAGAGCCCTCTGGCCTCCCAGCGTGGGAGCTGAGCTAACACCGACTGCCTGATGTGTAAGAAGCAGCTGCGATATTTAGCTAATTGAAAAACACGCTTGAAAGTGCATTAGTAAATTTTGAAAAGATTGGGCTGTAACAAGGTGTTAGCTCGCACAATCCCTGAATCTACCCCACGACATTTTCAGGTTTGTATTGGCGACGTCCCAAATTTAACATTTATTTTCTCCTCCAGTTTTCATAATGAGTTTATTTGGCTCAACGTGGAGGGCCTGGTATTACCAAATATTCACCCAAACACGTGCAGTTTGATAACGGTCATTTTGAAAGCGTATCCGTTGCGATTTCTTCAGCTTCCACAGACGTTGTGTGGAGGGTGTTGCCATGTGTTTCTGCTCCTCTAGAATGTGCACGGCTAGGGTTTTTGTGGAGATGCAAAACCGTAGCATGTAAGTGTATCTGTGAGTACGCGTTTATGAATACACACAAGCAAATAAAAGTGCTTATCACATCCAAAATAAAAAGGACCGTTCGTATCACATCTGTACTTGGAGAGAGACTTGGGATAGGAGGAAATGCAGCTGGAGCATGTAGTACTCTTCCCACAGTATGGAACAATTTAAAAGAAGATAGCAGAGAGCAACAACAAAAGCACCCAAAGGACCAACAAATTCTTGAGAACATGAAGAGGAGCCCAAAGTGAAGATGCATCTACTTCATCTTGTAATACAACTTCATTTGCAAAGAAAGCTATAAATGAAAAGTCAGCGAACGTGTAGATTGGTAATTGAGAATCTCTGTAATTACCCCGGTTACCAAGGGATTTTTCATCTATTTGTACTCAAAGACATTGTTTTTTTAAAAGCAAGGCAAAATTATAAGGAACTATTAAGAAGCACTTTAAGATAATATTTTTAAGTGTGTAATGAGAGTAAGAAACATCTCTGGTTTTATGTCTTGTAACATCACCCAAACTGCTCTAATTACATTTCCTGTAGTGCCTACAAACTCCAGAGGTAGTGCATTTTCACGGAGATTTCAGCTGCCTGGGTAGCAGCCACGACATGCAACAGTTTTAAGCAGCCATTGGGGCTTTGTCTACCAGGGAGAATGGTTCCTTATAGGCATTTCCAAGCTCACCACTGAACGTTCCCACCCGTGGAGCACAGAGCTACAATAATTCCTAATGGCTGCTTTGTAACTTGGAATTTTAAAATAATTTCAATCGGTTTGAATATAGATACAAGCAGGGAGTGGGGGAAATCCTCTAAGAAAAGGGTTTAAAAATCTTTCCTCTGATTCACTTGGACTTTAAATAGCTTAAATTAACAGATGCTGGGACTCAAAGCATTTTTCCCTTAGATCTTTAGTCACGCAACTGAGGCAAGCCAAATAAGTGAACTAGGTTGAACCTTTACCAAACTAAAGTTAGTAACAGGCTGGAGGCTAAAATCATGTCCAGTGTCCTTATCAGCACACATCTGATGTATGTGCTAAACTGATGACAGATGAAAACAACAAAAAAAAGGATATCACATTTTCATTCTTAAAATCCATTTACCAAACAAAGTATTCATGGAATCATCAAGGTTTGAAGGGACCTTTAAGATCATCTAGTCCAACCATCAACCCAACTCTGATAAAAAAGCATCATTAAGCCGTGTCTCTAAGCATTATGTCAATCTTTTAAATCCCTCCAGGCCTGGTGCCTCAACCCCTTCCCCCAGGCAGCTCACTCCAAGGCTTAATAGCCCTTTCAGGGTAAACGTTTTTCCTGATATCCAATCTGAACCTCCCCTGACACAACTTGGGGCCACTTCCTCTTGTCCCATGGCCTGTGACTGGGGATGAGACCCCCGCCTCTCTACACCTTCCTTTTAGGTAGCTGTAGACAGCGAGGTGATCTCCCCTTATCCTGCTTTTCTCCAGGCTGAAAAACCCCAGCTCCCTCAGCCGCTCCTCATGAGACTTATTCTCCAGACCCCTCACCAGCTTCGTTGTCCTTCTCTGGACCTACTCCAGCACCTCAACGTCTTTTTGAGTTCCCATCAGTAAAATTCTCACTCCCAGCAGAAAGGTTACACGGAGTTTGGAGTACAACCAGGAGGAGGTCGTGGTGGAGATACCCCCAGGCAATGGGCTGAGCTTCCAGTGCTGAGGCAAGATGCCACAGGCAGATAAAGCACTATTTTAAGGAAAGACCTGACGCATACCACCAGAAAACACAATAAGAAATAGCCTTGATGGGAAGAATCTCTAAAGACAGAAACAACGATGGGAATTCAAGATGACTTCATAAATCTTTTCTAATTTCTAAAGGGTCCGAGCGTGTTACCCAGAGGTCAGGTACCTGCTAACACTTCTGAAATGGCTAAACTACTAACACCCAGGACTAGCGGTCCTTTTTGGGTCTGTCCTGCTTCTGATCTTGTCTGTTCCTCTCCCTTAACTTTCATACTCTTCTATTTCTTAGTCTCCTCACATTAATTCCATTTTCCTTCTCACTACCTGGTCCATTGAGCTCTGTCATACAAAATGCAACAATATGGAAAGCTGTAAGCCGCCTCCTTTCATCAATATCCTTCCTCTCAACCTATGTCTAATTCTCTGGACATCTTTACTACCTTGAATTGCAGAAATGGATAAAATGAATGAAAAGTAGGGAATTAATGAAAAAAAAAGAAAGAGAGAGAAATGCCGACACTTTTTTATTCATGAAAATACTCCAGTGACTGTTTTCCCTGGGATCTATCACGAGGGCCTCTTTGCAGAGCCCTGTCATTGAAGGATTAAGGCACTGTGATCCAGATGATGCTGCATATGATGCTGAAAACAAAATGTGCAGAGCAAAATGAAATTTCTAGTTCTGACAGATGGCACTTTTTTTATTTTCCTTTTTAGGATTATTTTCTCTTTAAAAAAAGTATACATTTTTAGACTTCAGAAAATTAATAAACTAAAGAAGAATATATTTTTTAAGATTTTTTTTTATGTAACGCTATTAACTCTGGCTTTTGTGATCGATCTCTTTAGTCTGTCTCCCCAGACCTCTCTTGGGCTGTCTGTTTGCTCTTAGTAAGGACAATGACATCCCGAAGTTACCGTTTCTCATTCATTTCGGTGAATGTCATTCTTAGGT
Organism: Pedionomus torquatus; assembly: GCA_013398155.1. Classification (NCBI taxonomy): domain Eukaryota; kingdom Metazoa; phylum Chordata; class Aves; order Charadriiformes; family Pedionomidae; genus Pedionomus; species Pedionomus torquatus. The sequence goes on along the minus strand of VZRU01006490.1, from coordinate 149,979 downwards.
AGAAGTGAAATTAAGTGATTAAACAGGAAGAAGACTGAGCTGTCACTAGAAAATTAATATTTTCAAATTAACTTTAGACAAAGGATGCATAAAATGTAAGTCATGTTGATGAAAACAAGCAGTTTCTCCATAATAAATATGCAAATGAAGCCATTGATCTATCAGTTATTATGACAGTCTAATGTCTCAGAAAAACTTGCTGCGATTCCAAGCGACATCCATGCAATGATGAATACATATGGTAGCGGATCAAGATGGTAATGCACAACTGAGTACTTAGAATGCTTAAAGAAAACCCTTTTTATCAGGTAATTTTTAATATAAACAGCTTCTAAAGGCAAGAGCTATATCTGTCACTGTTAATTAAACCTGTGCTTTGTCAACATACAGTAATCCATTTATTATAGTAAAAGCCACTACGTTTCAAACCACTCACAAATTACAAACAATAATTGCTAGGATTATTTTATTTCCAAGTGCAGGCAGCAAAGCCACCTTAAGATTCAACAATGGAGAGATAATTTTGTAGTGTAACCATAGCTCTATCTCACAGTCCATTGGCTTTAGTATTGGCAGCAGACAAGCTGTAATTTTTCATTTCCTAATTAGATTTAGCCATTAATTTAACTGTTCTATCATATTGGTGGGATAGAACAATGCTATAGGTTTGGTCCTGGTATTGTTTTTCCCTTCTTGTTGTTTTTACTAAACACAGTGTGATTTACTAAACGCAGTAAATGAGAGACAAACTGAGAGGATCTGAATAGAGAGAGAGAGAGATGGGCCCTTCTAAGCTGGTCATGTAACTCCCGAACTTTTAAGCTCCTGACTTCAAAACGCAAAAGGCATCTTCTACCATTAAGAGGTGTCTTCTGGTAGCAGAAGTGGGGAAATGGGACATTCAGGGAGGGATTCACAGCAGCCAACATACTGAAATGGCTAATTAGGAATGCTGAAGCCTCCCTATAAAGCTCCGATTGTTTGGGTCTGGCAGGAGAGAAACAGCATCTGAGAGCTGGAGAGAGACTTTGTCAGGGAGTGGAGTGACAGAACAAGGGGTAACGGTGTTAAATCGGAAGAGGGGAGATTTAGATTGGATATTAGGAAGAAATTCTTTGCTGTGGGGGTGATGAGGCACTGGAAGAGGTTGCCCAGAGAAGCTGTGGCTGCCCCATCCCTGGAGGGGTTCAAGGCCAGGCTGGAGGGGGCTTGGAGCAACCTGGTGTGGTGGGAGGTGTCCCTGCCCAGGGCAGGGGGGTTGGAACTGGATGATCTTGAAGGTCCCTTCCAACTGTAACCATTCTGTGATTCTATGAAATCAGTCAGGAATTCCAAGCACCACCATCCTCTGGGATTTAGGGAGCCGTAGGACAGGCTCTGGGCTCCAAACCTGAACACTGCAAGGAATCAATGCTCCTCTGAGCAGTGCTGTCTCTGCTCCTCTCTTAGATGCTGCCCTTCACAAAGCAGAGCCCCATTGTCAGGCTGGGGGGAATGTTTCAAGACCAGTTCAATAACAAGTCAAACAGATTATTTTAAACCTCCTTTAACGCTGGTTCGGGCTAACCTGGCTGGCTGTGGACCGACAGGGAGTAAGAACGTCTGCTCTGGAGGCGGTAATCACTTGCAGGGAAATGGGAACAACACAAAAAGGCAGCAGAGTGGTTACTTTTTAAATTGGTACAGCCAGTCCCAAAATAATCCTCTTCTATGCACCTAAATCACTCTTTGCAATAAAAGTGAGCAAGGGTCATTGTTATTAAAAAAAAAAAAAAAAAACAAAAACAAAAAAAA